>JAAVUE010000003.1:0-394587 GCA_014898975.1 Fusarium nodosum
GTGTGTGTGTGTGTATGTGTATGTGCCGTAAATCATCGAGGCCATCCATCACCACCAAGGGAGAGAGGGATATGTCTCTGAGATTAGGGCGTCGCGTCAAGCATCGGTACGAACACTTCGCCAAAACATACTAGATTGCGCTACGAAATAAGAATCAGGATAAAGAACAGTAAGAAGAAAAAAACTGTGAACCTTAAAGCAAAAGTAAAAATCTAATAACCTTGTAACAGACTTTCAGTTATTATCGAATAACATCAAATATCAACGGCCTTGGTTCCACTCCACAAGTTCTCTCTCTCCTCTCTCATGCATTGTCTGTGCATATCGTATCGTGTCGCGTTGTGTTGAGCTCGTAAAATAAATGGCCTCAGAGACGAGAAGAGGGGTTATCATCGTACAGGACTGCACATGGAAATTCGCAATACAGAGAGAACATCTTCGACGGAGAATTGGTCCCGAGTCAGAAGACCTCTCTGCCTAGTTGGCACGATAGGTGTCCTCATCACACAGACTATTGCCGGTTTCACTTTCTAGTTCAGCGTGACAGATTCCCGGATTGGATGCCACCGTTGTCGTTGCGGTAAAGTATACTGCAGCTATAATGTCAATAATTTTTTTAGCCACGCGATAATAGCATAGTTATTGCGTTGACTCCGAAGCAAAGCCGTAAACAGTCCAGCCACGATCCCAACATAAAGGGATTCTATCACTCATGCTAAGCGTATATGTGTGTAAAATACCAGCAGTGCCGGGTAGGTCGAGACGGCAGCGCAAAGGGCGACAACGCAAGAAACAGCTGAGGAACTATTTTTCAACCGCTTGGTGCAATTGGCTCCCTTGATTCTGTTTTGTGCCTCCTCTTCTCGTTAGTTGAGCCCTAGTTCACCTGTTCCTGAGCTGCGCTGCAGGCGATATGCAAGATGGGCGAGCCAATGCATTCTCCTGCGTCTCGCTTCAGCATCACAATGGAGCTACAGATCGACCAGCCTACGAGGCCAGCCAGGTAGGCCTATAGCGAGCAATCTGCCGACTTAGCAATTGCCGCAATGACTCAATAGAAACAAACCTCTGTGGAGATATTCCAGTCCCCTTTTCGGATCTTCAACGACGGGCAGCGACTTGTTCTGGGTCCACGAGACCGTCTCAGCCGCAAGCTATTGCTGTCACCGACTCCCCACGAAACCGCCGAACGAGCTGATAGTACAGCTTGGGCCACAATGCCTGGCAGCCTGGATATAGTAGTAGAGCATGCACAGAGGCTGCCTCCTAAAAAAGCGGGTATGATATTTGATGACATGCTATACCATGGTAGACCTATTGTTATGTCCTGTCCTCACTGTCAGTTCTTGGATTTATCAATTCGCGTCCTATAGTTCTCCATCAAAATCCAACATCAGAACACGACGGACCAATAATCGCGGCATGTTGAATGTTTCCGCCTACAAACCCAACAGATACTTGTTTTTACCAAACTCGGGTCACCGCACACCTCGTGACTACGTCGGCGCCGTCGAGCGTCTAGATTCACCAAAAAACACACCAATTGCTTCAACTTAGAGCCGGCTCCAAATTAGTATGCCACTCGGCGCACAATTCGAACAAGACGGCGTCTCCTTGGTTCGGTTATGGCGTAGACAATGCTTGCTGGCAGACGTTGCGCCCCTTTCTCCTGTTCTTCTAGTCAGACAGCGATTGGTTCCCGGGAACTCGATGTCATTCGTGACATGAAGTACAGAACACCAAAGGGCCCTAAGTTTGCTTGCTCATCTCACGACATAGCCTCTCTCAGAGCACGATCTGCCTCTTGTCATGCTTTCGTCATCCACTAGCTGCTGATCATTGCGTCGGAAAAAGAAACCGGACAAATAAGGGAAAATGAAAAAAAAAAAAATCAGGGTTCTCGCTAAGATGCTAGAATGACACTACCACTCCTGGACGTACGATGACGGTGTATTCGCTGTACAGACTTGGAGTAATTACTCGTACAAGGCGATCAACATATTGAAAATGCAGAATCTTGTTTGAGGCGGCGCCATTGCAGCGATACTGGATGATCTGGCGTTTCGAAAATGGTTCTAAAGGCTCTGGACCACGCACAGAGAACGGTAAACCAGTGGACACGATGTGGCGTCTGGCAACGGGTGTCATCTCGTTGTGCGAAAGTATGAACATCAATTAATCGACACAAAATATCGTATTTTCTGAAAATGCAGGGTCCATGGGGAAAAGATGGGGGAGATGCTTCTAGATTTTCCAAGTGCCTCTGCCAAATTTAGGTAGGTATCTGTAGGTCGGCAGGTGAACGTAAATGGAAAGAGCCCGGAGTGCACCTTCTGCCAGATGTCACCAAATCAACGGAGTACGCCTGCAAATGAGTTAGTCACATGAATCATTATGGCAGGTAACAAACACCGTAACCGACCAGACACCTCCTGGCGCTTGCCTTACAGGTCTTGAGTTAAGCCTCACTTTCGCTATCCCCCCTCCCTCGCTTTGACTTTTCCACCTGCAAGCTGATAGCTTTGACTGTTTTATTGAGTGATTGGCTTGACTCACTCCCAAGCATCACATCACCACGACACGACCCGTGCTGCAGCGGTTCATTCAATATGTTCTCCGCAAAACGTTTCTTTTTCCTCGCGGTCAATGACACCTGAGCATAGATCGACAAAAGACCCTGATCCTTACTTGTCTTTTTGAATAGGTCGACACGGAGTTCTCTCAGATCACCTCCAAGGTTATTGCACTTCAGACCCATAAGGCCCAGTACTGTATTACGTGCAATCGTCATTGCTTTGTTATTTCACTTTCGCTTGTTGCATTTCCATGTTCTCAATTTACAGCCCAAACGCTATCGGAAGTCGGACCTATACCTGTACCTTCACGCTAAAGATTGGCTAGTGACATCAACCCACAGGGACCGGCTGAAGTCCAAGCCAACTGCCATTCCCAGAACTGCCAGGCCAGGGGTCGACCTGGTCCCTGGCTCCTTGCTTCCGCGAAGCCTCCCCGGTACCAACGACGGCTTTACCCCTGTCTATACCCGACCCTGTTATACCGCCTAAATGTCTTGTTTGCAGATTGCAAGACCGCAGAGATCAACCGTCAACTACTAACTAGTGATATCTCATTGTCAATCACGGATTCGAACGGCATTTCCGTTAGTCCAGTCACACTATCGGCTTGCGGCTGTGCGTTCTTATTCTTACAATCAAATTCGGCCTTACCTTTAGGCCTCTCAGCCTCACCTACGCTTTCATTGATATTTCCGGTCTAAAGCCTTGCCAATACTGTGCTTGCTTGTGAGGGCACATCGCCTATATCCACCAAAGACCTTTACACATTTTGGCGCTCAAGCACAAGGCGTCGATGTCGGACCTTGACTATCAACAGCACATAGCGTACCTTTGTGTATGGGTCGCCCGTCTATCTGTTGCTAACGCCCCGCAACCGTAGCCCTTGTGGCCTGTCGTCGATTCGCGGCGTAGTAATGCCTTCGGTTGATATACGGTATCTAGCAACCGATCAGATGGCGAAACTAAAGCAAACAACAGGAACAAAACACACCCTGTAAACAGAATTATTATTCGTCGATACACACACAAGCAATTTGCGAGCGAGGGGCCTGTCCGGTATATCGATTGTGAATCCTTCTTCACGACCTACCTAGTCTCACTCAACAAAACGAACGTTATTGCATCGTGCTTGATCTCGCAGGTTGCCGATATTCTCTCGCCTGGCAACAAAGGAACCCACCAGACCTCTGAAATTATCACCAGCTACCGTTAGCCTGTTGATTACACCGAGTTTCAGTTTCAAATTCTGGTAGTTCAGTCTAGGTAGGCGAAATAACAGCAAAAACCAAAGCCCATACATTCGCCTACATCCCCCAGCTGGTCCCCGAGGTTTCTCCATGCGTGTCTGAACACCACTAACAGGGGAAGCCAGGATGCGGCAGTTGGTTGACCCCAGCTCTTGCAACTGGACGTAAATCGACGTCCGCATATCTCCTTGCAGAAGGTCGAGATCACGTTATCACCATTAACTGCCTGTAACCGAGGCCAAGTCCATACGTACCACCAACGCGCATATGTTTGCCTGGGTAGTTTGTTGGTTGATTGTGCAACGAGTGCGACAGCAGGCATTTTTGGGAAGCAGTTTGCTTCAAGCAAGCCATCCACAAGGATTCCACCCGGAGGATCTCTCCACTCAACCCAGCTTGGCTCTTCAGGCTCTCCCTACCTTTGCCCAGCCAATAGTCTTCTTGTTACCGGGACTGTTTTCTGGTACGAAGCAACGAGAGACTTTTTGCACCGATCTTCGCTTTTCACAAATTGCATTCCCATTTCTGAATAGTGGCGCCCGATTCGTTGATTACAGATTCGGAATCTAGTCCTAGGAAGGCCTTGGCTGCTTGCTCATGCACTCTTGAAGAGTGGTTCCACAATGCTGCATCTTGTGCGTATCATTGCGGGGTCTAAAATGCAAGTCCAAAGTTTCCGAAGAAGACTTTTCAGACTGATTAGCTATTCAGCTGTTCCAGTGCACCTTCAAGCTCGTGTCTATCTTAGCCACATGGAACTCTGAGTTACCGGACATACGGAACTTCAAAGGCGCTCCACAGGGGATAAAAAGAGCCCGTTATTGTATACCCGGACCCGCACATAATATGAGACGCCGCTGTTAGGTTACGTGCCTCAGACCAAAAATACACAATGAATACTGGGGCTAGCAGGATCTGAACTACCTAATGCTCTCATCATTATCCGAAGACTTTTTTCTTTTCTCGCCTGATCAAACTGAAGCTAATTGATATGGTCTTTCGGCGACTCGAAGATGATATGTGGTCGGCCGCTATAAGTGCTGTGACAGGGTATTGACAAACGGATGGCGCTGATAGTGAACGGGCCGTCCAGTTTGTTACTCTTCCGTCTACAGATACAAGTTATCATACGAGAATGAAAGTTTGTTAGTGACGGTTCACCAAATAAGCAAGGTGCAAAACGCTTTGGACGCTTCCGTTTCTCATCTTTCAATACAGGGGATACGTACTAAGCTTTACGCTAGTCTTTGTCTCCCACGCTGATCTATAATATTCTTGTTTGTCACGATAATGATGATTGCAGCAACCAGTTATGGTTCTAGTTGCACCGGGCCGCTTCCCAGGCCCGAGAAAAGAACTGGTCCGCTAGGTCCCTTGCCGACTTCGCAATAGGGATGGCGTTTCCTACCCCCACGGCACGCTAACTTTGCTGAAGAGACAAGAACAAATGCAATTGTTCAAGCCGTGAGCGAGTACGTCACAACATTTCGTTTCCGACTAGTATTGCGTCGCCTGCTGAACGACCATTGTGCGTTAGCTTCGGTGAGCCGTTGTGTTTAACGGATCGGCGTGAGGTTTCACGTCTACTATCTGATTTTTATGTTCAAGCAGTCAGGCAATGCAGAGTCGACGCCATGCTCTACCTTTTTCTCATGGTGTTCCGCAAACTTAGACCCGGTGAGGCTGGCAAAGACAGATCTATCGATGTCCCACTACTCTGTACCAACAAGGCAATCTCTAATCTTGAGTGGAATACCAAATCTGGGTGTGAATGGAAGCAATCCACGATGATGGTCAAGTAGAGCAAAGTAAGACGACACAGATCTGCAGTTTGCCATGCAAGTAGCGTCTTAGTTCATGCAGTAGTGCGCCATCTTTACGGATTGTCAATCTAAAGAACGGGAATCACGCCCATTGGATGGATTTGGTGATGGTACCTGAAACTTGGAGGCGCCGCCTATGGCGCTCGATCGTCAATCCGTTAATAACCACTCTGTAGTGGAGTTTGAGAAAAATGATTTTAGGATCCTGTTAGGGATCTTTGCGATCAGCGAATCTGGCGAAATCACTCGTATGAACCTTGGCAATGGCCAACATGGCTTTGTCCCTTCTGCAGTCTTTGCGAAAGTTATGGTTATTTGCCTGATCTACGCGCAATGGCAGCGTAGCATTGCATATTGCGGATAGAAACTCCAGCAACTCCAGTCTCGAAATGCCAGCGGCGCACAACCCTTGAAGAGGGCCGTGCCAGGTACGAGAGACAGCGGGCGGGAGATAATCAAAAGCAAAACTTGCGCACTAATTCGTTCACTACCTAGCAATGGGCCTAACACGGCATTTCCCGGCCCCGAATATCGACCTACTGATAATACTGCCTCAGCTGGTTATGGTCCAGCGCACTATCAACAGGCAGACACCAGGAACCCGGTACGCTCGAGTGTTTTTATAAACTCCCAAGACATCGTGGAATTTATCCGCGCGCTGGCTGGTACTATTTGAACTCCCAGGGCACGGCCGGCCGGGGAACGGTTCCTAGAGCCGCTAAACGATGCCGTTCATGGCAATTGAGGGCTTAACGTTAGCCCAAACGGTTGCGGCTCGATTCCTGTTCAACAGTTCTGCCTACCTAGTGATCTTTTACACCTAATAATCAGCAGTCCACTTGCTGGGATAACACAACTACTGTACGGTCTAGCAGCATTCGCATAACAAGTGTGCTCCATTATGGTGCTTGACGACGCACGGATCCAAGTTTGTCTACCGTAGACACCCAGTCGGCGTCTTGTCTCGTGTCTACGATATCAGATTGGAGATCAATGGCCTGGCATTAGGTACAGACAGTGCCAATCTTTGTCGGGGGCGAGTGAGGCTAGCGAGGATCTCTTTCGGCACAGGTAGGTGCGTCCAACCCTGAGTCAATTCGCGAACGCAACAGAGGGGACAGGCATTATGGGGCTGGCAGAGGTGTCTGTTCAACTGCCGAGGTTTACTTGGACCTCGGGCGGCATGTTGTTATGATCGACAGACTGAACAGTGGACTCATACCACTAAGCTCATTTTCCACAAAAAAGAAAGTCAATGGTCATTGTTACTACATAGAATGTGGTATATCAAGAGAGCGTTGGCATGACTGCATCGCTACGATCCAAGCTGTGTAGTTAAACGCCATCAGCTGCTGAGAACTTGAGCACTGGTAATTCCCAAGATTAGATGGGCTACTAAAAAACGACCCGAATAGACTCAGTCTACTTTAGGCATGGTCCGAGCACATAATTGCCTGTGTCGGTTCATGATGAGGTGGTAAGACGACCCCCCGACAGCAGTTCGAACTTATCTAACCAGTCATCAGATACCTTCAAATGCATCAACGGATCTCGAGAGGTATCCAAGAGGTCTTATTGTTCCTGTGTTCGTTTATCATGAACGACGCGCATGTGCTCTACGAAGGCTACTATGCGAGGCTCGGATCTTGCGTGGCCTATCGTAAGCAAATATTGCCCTCAATCCATCGTTGTGCCGAGACTTGGCAGTCCTTCCCAACACAAGATCTATGGGAGATATCTGTACCGTCAATATGGTTCAGCCTTCGATGTGGGGCTGGTTAGAGTGTTGGTTGCCAGTCTGGGCTTGCTGTGTCGCTTTTGTTCAGTTGCTAGCTAATATGAACCACAGGCGAGTAAATTTCAGCTATAGCTTCTGGGCCATACTGACCTTCTGAACCCTGATCAAAATGTAGGAGACTCCTCCTGAGGTACAATTCAAAGTCCAAGCGATAACAAGATGGCTCCCATGTTTAAACCAGTCTTGTCAACTCTCATGCTGAATCATGGTGAGAAATGGGTGGTGATCGGCTGTCTTCTACGCGATGAAGTGCAAGAGGCCGGATAGTGATTTTTATGACTTAGCTCTGACGATTTTTAGAACACCCCCTAGAACGCTCTGCATATAGCTTCTTTCTGCCCAGGATCTAGACTCGACAGAGGAGAGCAGCGGCTTTCAATACGACGTCGCTACCAGACAAGTTCGAGGGGCCCATTTGTGAAAGAGCAAGGGTCTCTGAAAGACCGTTGCATTCTATGGAGTACAAGCATACAAGCGGGGGATTATTAATGATTACGGTAATCAGCGTACCAATATCCAACACGACAGTGTTCGTCCAACAAGGGAGACGCGCGGACCTGCCTGCTATCATGACGTTCAACCGTCGCGCACTCGAACGCTAGGTTTATAGTGTCTTGATGCAGCTATCAACGCGTCAAGCGCGGTTTCAACCAAGGGATATGGAGTTGATATTTACAATGGCCTGATAGGCTATTGGTGCAGTGCACACTTGGTCGGGTTCCTGCATTGATGTGAGTGAGATGCAGGGGAGTTGTCACTTCCCCGATGTCAATCGGCATGTGATTTACAGAGTACAGTCACGTAATTGTGGTGTGATTGATCGACAGAGAAGAAGGAAGAGAGCGAGCGAGGTGGCATTTTCCCCATTCGGTGGATATGCAATGGCCTCACTCACTGGCACACAGCATGTTAGGGGTTTCCTTGCATCGCATCACATCACGTTGCATCGTATAAGGGATCGTCTGTCTGCTCCAGCTCGGATCATATTCCCTTGACTGAAAAGCCCGTCATCGGCATTACGAACGGACATGCTGTGCTTCGTTTCAAGAGAAGAATCACGTCATTTGATACCTGGACCAAGACCAAGACCATGGAGATACGCAGATGCTGGAAGCATAATCCTTGAGGCATACTCTGTATATCAGGTGCCCCGCGGTTTCATGACTAGATCAAGCAATACCTCTTCCCATACGGATACTCCGTACTCAGATACTGTTTACCCTGGGTTGCATGCGCTTCACACGCCGGTGTGGAGCTGAAGCATAGCAAAGTGTAATCAATATCTGCAGATCAAGATCAGGTAAGCCACTATATAGGAAATGCGGAGGCGAAAGGATTGAGGCCCTATTAACTGTACGTCTTATCACAATGCACTGCATGGGATACTGATTGATTGATCTTTGTTGCTGTGCTGACTGCGACCTAATTACTTTCCCCTTTGCCCAACTCATGAGGACTGATCTTTGAGGCTACATCTTCGGCTCACATATCAATTCGACCGCAAGTACTCTGTGATCTGTCACAATTTCTACGTACGGGCTAACTAAGTCTTGGCTTCGTATGGCCAAGTTGCTTCACAATTGCTGGGCAAAACATAAAATGAAAAAGGCATGGGTAAGGATGGGTAAATAAAGAGACATGCAGACATGCCGGCGCTAGTAACGCCTCATCTTCACCGTCTAAGCATCCCGGAGGCAGGCCGGTTCCTACTACTTATAACTACCAGGTTGTGACAAGGTAATTAACGCGAAGCGAGAGACAAGAGAAAAGACCCATGAGACATGAGATGGATACTCGACAAGAGAGCTTACTCAATTCGCTATCACCTTACATAAATGCTTGACCTTGTTTGGTGAACCGTGCCTCAATTCAACAACAACAATAACAACAACATCATCCATCAAGGCCTGTCCTTGCCTATGGTTGGACCGATACCATCCTTCAGTTGCGTTGGGTCTCAAATACCTTCTTCTTTTTCTTCAACTGCACAGTTTAGCGGGCCTGTCAAACTTGGCGGGAATCTATCCGCTGAACCCGGGGGCCATATTCAGCCAAATGACCGCTCCCACTTTGGCATGGGCTCTCTCGGCCCATAAGCGACGACCGTCGAGACCGCTTTCCCATGTCACCTTGACGAGGGAAAACTAATGCCTGGCAATCAGTCTACACCCCGTTCGCTGATTGAGTTACATGATGATCGGCCTTGGAAAACCCTCGAATTGGGTTGTCGTTACAGTATTGGGGTAGCTAGGTAGATCGCTCAAATGGGCAAGGCAGGGCCACTTAGCAGCACGTTTTGGGCAGATCAGGTTGAATTGGGCTCTAACTTGAAGACCTTTTGATCTTGGCCTGGTGATGAAGAGAACAGTCTCCTACGTATCGAGAGATTACCATTGAAATGAGACGCTGTTGTATAGCTGAACTTCGGCAAAGAATATGGCCGAAACTCAAAGAAAGAGATGGGTTTCACGTTATTGCGATCAGACACACTCACACTTCCGGATGCCTCAATATGGCCTTTGGCTCTAGGCTAAGCATGGGAGCCTCGTCTCGTCACCATATCGTCGGAATCTCAGGCGAAGCGAAGGAGAGAAATGAGAGAGATCATAATAGCTAGTACACGCCCTAACTAACTATGCCCTTCCCACGGAACCGGAACCAAGACTTTCCAGTCACAAGTCACAGGGTGTACGTATGTACATCGTACAGCGGCGTCTCCGGTGCCACAATACAATACTACGATAACGATGCTATGTACCAGCTGTGTATGATAATCAGTTGCATCACTAAGTCAGTTTGGTAGTTCGATATGTTCATCTCATAAACTAGGAGTCATTTGTTTTAATAGTCTGGCGCATTGCTGAGGGCAAATAACAACGTTGCAGTCCCTTTAATACCGCCCACGTGGTTTTATGTATGTACAGTACCCTTGTCTCCTGTCAAAGTGTTGCTAGTGGGACGTTTTGCGGGACGGTTGGTTCGTTATTTGGTTCGTGCGGTGAAACTGTGTCTCGAGTCCAACGGTGACTCGACGAGTACGTTCACTTTGTCATGGACATGATCTTCATTGGATGTCGCCGTACTGGGGTATCTTCTAGTAGATCGTGTATACTATACTGGAGCATCGACGTCGACGTCGAATATCTACACCATCTTTCTGAACGAGGTCACAAGGCACGTGGTTACTCTTACTTAGGTAGTTGTTGACCAAGGCTGCGTTACATGCGCTATCTCGGCCATTTAATAACGACTAATTAACAAGGTTCAACCCTCTTGTGCTTTACGATTTGCTATCTTATTGTGGCTAGTTTGATGAGGCTCAGACTTGGATGTAGCTTTTTAGTTAGAAAAAGGCACGCACAATGCTACAGAGTACTAAATGGACAATTATTGTTTCACATTCCATTGACACTATCTCTCGCCCCATAGACCCGGTCTTACCGAAACTCTCTTTGACGACAATGTAATTAGAGCCGTCGAGATGCTGCTGACATGACGCGTGATCACTGTATACAACGGCATGTTGGTCTCGTGGCAGGGTCAAGAGGACACTTTCGCAGGCATGGTGCAAGGCAGAAGATAGTATACGTGGATCTTATTATAACTAGGCGAGATGATCTGGGTCCCAGCAACACGGCAGATGCTAGAATTGTCGAGTCATGAGTCGTGGTTCGGTTGTGACCATGATGAAGACTGTGACGATGATTGTGCAAGTCCGGGCTTGGGTTCGAGATGATATGGGAGAATAGAGTGTTGATACGGTTCACGTAGAAGTGCTGGCAGAACAACCTCAGTAGTCACACGAGGAACGTATCTGGGTAGTCGTTAGAATTCTATCCCGGGACCGGTCTCATCATGTCATTAGGCTACTCGGCTACCTGCTCTACCGTTCAATCATAACACGCACATCACCGACGGCCGCTCTCGCCATCTTCTTGAGCAGGGTTCGCTCGTCCGCCTCCCTGTATCGCTCCCACGAGTCCAAGCCCTCCTTGGCCTGGATACTCAACGTCTCGTATCCTTGACGAATGACCTCTGTGACCTCCTGCGTCGTCAAAAGACTGGGCTTACGACGGCTCGCACCACCCTCGGAAAGCATTTGGTTATAGTGCGTGCTGACGTTGATGAGAGTATCGATGGAGTTGCTGTGGCGATTAGCCAAGCGGTAGTTCTCCTTGAACTTTGTGAGCACCTCGCCCGACTCGACGACCTTGTAGAAGAGGTCGTCATAGTCAGCGGGCGTGGGGAGGAAGGCTTCGCCGGCGGAGAGGGAGAGGGCGATGAGGTTGACAACGTGATCGAGGAGGGTGTCAATGTGCGGTAGGTCCTTGAGGTCGGCTGTGTATGTGGCGAGGAAGCGGACAATGGAGAGCAGGGAGCGGAAGAACTCAGGCCAGTGATACTCCAGGCGTGTACGTGTGCGAGAGAGATACGAGATGATGCGGAGCATGATACCGAAGCAAAGTGTGTAAAGGCTGATGTCGAGGCGACGTCGGAGATTATGGTTCACGGCATCGATCATGGTGTCCAGAAGAGATATGGCGAGGACTCGCTCGCCTTTGACAAGGGGGAGGTAAGGTTGGCGTTGACGACACAGGCGGACTGCTACACGGGAGTCCTCGCTGCAGATACGCTTGCAAATCGCGGGGTCTTCAATAAGGAGACGGAATACCATAAGGTTGAGATGAGCGTAGTAGGTAGCTCGGGGTGAGAGGTAGGCGTGCTGAAGAAGGTATGAGGTGAGAGACAGGTAGCTGGCGATGGGCTGCTCGGCGCCTGGTCCAGCTGCCATTGTGACTAAGTTGAAGCAAAAGAGCTTGTTGGCATGAGTAAAGTCGTATGTAGCCAGAAGAACAGCAGCTTCTTCCTCAGGTCTAGCATAGCATTAGTCGAGTTTGTGAGATAAGTTGAGAATATAAAACTTACAACTGCGTAAAGAGAGCCTTGGCCGTCTCGACATCATAAACTGGGTTATTCACAGGCTTTGGTCCAGGTGCAATTGCGCCGAGTCCGATCATGTTGAGTGTAGCGCTGAAGGTCCAGCCTTCAGGGAGATCATCCTGGATGGTGATATAGCGAGATCGAACTGTTGAACAAGCTTGTCCCACGGCGCCAACTATCTTTTGAATCACAGCCTCGTTGACAAAGTCGTTTAGTCGTTGTTGGTAAGGGTTCTGGAACTCGAATTTGTTGTAGTTGGCTAGCAGGCCTAGTAATGTGAACGGTTGGAGCACTTGATCCGGCGTCTCTGAATCTTGGATGAACTTGTACGTTGTCAGTTGAGGGCTATCTCATCGTGCGGTAGGTTATCGTACCTTCATGACTGCAGGGAAGAGATCTCTTTGAATCAGGTATGTCAACAGTGTTGTTTGGTACGCTCCAGCCGTAACCGCTAACAGCACTTCGATTGCCTTGTATCGAACGTCCACTACACCAGGGTCAGCTGGGTTACCATATTGTGCGATGCTGAGTCCTTACAGTCCTTGCTATTCCTTATTATGGCCTCCAAAGCACTGACGAACTCGGTGAAGACAGAATCGATATGGTCGAGCCCTGCGAGTAGGACCATGATGTCGGAGCTGGGTTGAGGGTACCTCTTGGAGAGGAGGCATGATAGAAAGACACTGAGGGTCTAGCAGGTGTCAGGACCAATCCGTGTATTATGATCAGGTGGTATGTTACTCACATCCAGCGCGTGAAGCTGTGCAAGGCTATGCGCGCCCTTGACAGTAGCTACGGCCCTCGCAAAGAGCTCCTGGGTGCGAACATCGAGGGACAAGACATGGCTCGGGCTCAGGTCGTTGAGGATACGTCTCAGGGCGGCACGATCGGGTCTAAGGAGGAAAAATTCGGTCCAGAAGCCGTCGGTCTTCTCTTCATCATCGTAGTCATCCTAATGCGGAACAAGGGCGGATCAGTCGAGTCGCGGGCGCATAGTTGGAGGTTGTGCGGATATCTACCTGGAAGAGCGAAGCTAGTTTAGTTCATGATGGGGGTGAGGAGCTGAACAGAGGTTGCTTACCTTGAAGAGAGAGTCATACAATTGTATGATCTTTGGGGTAAAGACCTCAGGCTGAGGCTGGCGAGTGAGCGGTGACGCTTCCATAGGAGGGGAGCTGAAGGTTACGAGCTGCGATAGTGTGAGAGGAGGCCGAGTTGCGATAGAGAACTGGGCCATGTTCACTTTTATCACGTGCACGCTGTAGGTTAACAGGAAGTTGGAGGGTCTTCTATTGATGACCCGAAACTGTGGACAATAGAGTAATTCAACACCGAAAGTGGTTATCACAACCTGAATTGTTCTTTGTTCCCAAATGAAAAGGTGTAAGGTTCTTTTTGAGACGATGAGATTGTTTTCCTGAGCAAAGGTCTCAGAATGAAGTCCAGGGACAAGTGTTCGTTACGAGACCGTGGCTTGCGTAATCGGTGTTTTACGCAGCATTTTAATTACGAATGTCGTATTACGATGAGCATTGATTAGAGTATAAGGTTGCATTCTACCGTTGTCTTCTAAACTTGGTCTTCTAGAGATTTGCGGTATGTCAAAGAGTCGTTGATGTTGGTAGTCTCGTCTCTAGGGTGGTCAGCACTTGACTTAGGATAGAAACATGGCGTTTAAGTTGGTCTACCACGACAATCTGATCAAACATTTTACTTATACTATTCAACTCATTAATCCCTCTATATACGAACAAAAACATGCGCTTACATGTGTCAGGCTAAGACTGTATTGGTCGGTTGATGTACTTTGATGATGGACTCCAGTGTAAACTATGGGCGAGCCATACATGAGAATATCATTGACTCAGAAGCAGTTTAATTCTTCCCGTCACTACCAACTATACGCTTTTAAGATAGAATAGAAAGGCAACTGCCTTGCTGTATTTCAGAGTTCCTGCTTACCCGTCAGAAAAACTATGAAGCCACTGTCTGATTCTTCCGCTTCAAGGATCACTGACGTCGACTCCAAGGTGTCACACAGATCAGAAACTGTTTAATGCATCATCTATTCGTTACGTAGTGCTTAAATCTGATTTATAGGATATCAACTTGTCGTCTCTTGGGTAAACTCAAGCGACAGTGCTGCGTGGGTTGCAATGAAGGAGAAAGACCAAATGGGTGGAAGAAATGCTCAGTAAGAAGTCATAACCACAATATCTCATTCTAAACCCACTCAAAGAACCACAAAGGGATATTATGGACAATAGTAAGACCCTACACTAACCAGAGAGATTTACTATGAGTATCAAGTGTTGGCTAAATGTTCTGAAACTCGTTGCGAGCAATTGTATCATCCTTGAGAATATATATGCAACAAGAATAATGGAAATAAGTATATCATACCAACACTGACAATAAACTAAAGATTTTGCCAGCAAATGTTAATACTGTAAAGTAATATAGGATTGCAATTTTGAGTGCTTGTTTGAGCTTGTACCAATGTACAGCTTTTGTTCTCGAATAGCTAATGCTAACCTTTCTGTTACCAGCTGGAGTAAGAAGCTCTTCGAGTGGTCTCTTCCTTGCAAATCCTCTAAACAGGCTTTTTGGCATGGATGCTAGGTGTATTAGGCACGATGTTGCTGGACAGCAGCCTTTGGGATATGCTGGCCGGAGGCATACCGACCTTTGAGACTGTTGCAAGCAACTCGGGCCTGAGATCATGTCAAAACGACAGCCGATATCACAATATTAAAGAAGCTCGCAAGACACGCCTCAACTGCAGTCGAACTTCTTCCATATACAAGGTCTTAAGCCATCCTGCTATTCAGGCTATCTGCCATCAGGGTGCCCGTCTCTCCCGTACTTTTCATAATCTAACTACCTAATTAACAGTGCCGTTTGAAAACTGTATCAACCCAGTACGAGCCCCTAAGCTTTAGGATACAAAAATGGACCACTTAAGAGACTGGTCTAAATAGCATAAAAGGTCTTACCAATTTCGTCTCTTATGCTTCCCGAGACCAGCCTTATTCTCTTAAGCGTAACCCACGTACAGAAGAGGTAGGATTCGGGAGGTAGAATGCCCTATAAATCTACCCATAGTGTAGGATGGTCTGTAAAATGATCTGTAGAATGCTGAAGACATCTTTAGATTCGGTGAATGAATAATGTTTGGAGAATATTTGGAGGAAGAAGCAGTAGGGATGGGAATAGATAAATAGAAAGTTACATTGCCTAAAGTAAGTCTTCTAAACACATAACAGATATAGATGCAGTATGTATTAGTATACTAACCTCAAAACCTGTCTCCCAGCAGGGGTTTGAAAGGTAGGCCTATACCCGATAGGCGTGGAAGTTTGGCGATGGCGGCTACTGTCCTGCCCTGACGTGGTAGCTGGTGAACCAAGAAACATTGTTTCTTGCCGTACCATGGGAGAGCTGGCAGATTTGGCCTATCTTTCGGAATCTTGAGAGATTCCCCTTGATTTTTGGATTTACCACCAAAACCGCAGGTAGGTCGATTTCGCTCGTATCCAGGCGTTGATGTTGACTCACAGGGGCTGTGGCTTAAAATGACCACGTATTCAGAGGGTTGGCTGTGATATGAACTGTTGCTCATGACACAATCACACAAACACTCAAGGGGTCTCAATCCTATTGTCCTCCAGAGATGCCTCATCAATAAGAGAACCCTCAACTGCCTATGCTCCTCTCAGTTTTCAATTGCAGTGTCATTCTTTAACAACAAGAACCAGCGTAATTGGTTTAGTGGTAAAATTCTCCGTTGCCATTCAAGTGACATAATCGGGGAGCCCTGGGTTCGATTCCCAGATTACGCAGTACAAGACGCCTTCAGGCGTCATAATCCTTTTGCTATTTGGTTCTCTTTTTGTTGTGGTTGTGTGTCGTGAGTTGGTTGTGGTGTTGAGGCGTTGATAGTGACTTGTCGAGGCAGGAGGCGGATGGGGACACTGTCGAGTGTTAGCAGTTGTCTTTGCTAGTAGCTAATCTACTTGTAGTATGATCGATTACTTATAATGGATTGTCGGGTTTTTCCTCGTCCATCTCTGGGGAGATGTGTATATGCTGTTGTTGAGTTACACATTGGTTGAACTCCTATCCCAATACCCAGTTTGGTACCTTCCGTATATGCTACAATGCCTCGACTTGCCCTCTCCTTCCTGTATTTGCTCATTAACTAGGTAGGACTGCCTAGAGGAATATACCTTAGACAGCCTAGTTACCTAATCACCGAGATCAAGAAAGATTCGGGCAGAATCCTTTTGATACTACACTAAGCAGACTTCCGTTTTCTAGGAGGCAAGCCATTGCCTGAGACATGACACAGAAATGTCCGCAAAGACATCGGGGAACATGTTCTTGTGAGTTCCTTAATGCGACCTAAGTAGTTAGTCGAAGTCTATGCTTACCTATAGGTGAGGATACAAGGTCACTCGAATCCTACATCGTCTAGAAAGTCTTGACGACTTCATGCCGGCCAGAATATAGACCAGACACGAACGTTGTTCAGAAGAAGAGCTGTAGCAAAATAGGCGAAATCTAAAGCGACAGGACAACAGTCATCCAGTAATGAACTCTGCGATTGAGTTCCTGAACAAAGGTTGCACTTGCTATAGATATCTGTACCTACTCCTCACATCCCCGTCGATGCTTCTCTACAAGAGCAGTAGCTACAAGCATGTTGGAAATAAAACTTACGATACCTGGCTTATCAAAGCATCATACTCCACGAAACTCATGATACACTTACAACCCATAGGTAGTTTCCATTACATCACGACATCATCCCAGCAGCCCTACAAACGGGACTACCATCTTCAGAACGATCGTCCTCTAGGGATAAATAAGCCGCATTAGATAAAAACTAAAGGCCCACGAGTTTAAATCAGATCGCATAACATAAAAAGCTTCGATTCGAGGTGGAAAGCGTCGGCACAGACGGGTTGCGCCGGCTGAAAGCAGGGGATGTCCAAATCATTGAGTAATAATTAGCTGAAAAGAAACGGTCCCTCTATTCGATCTCGTAATTTCGAGATCCAAAAGTCTGGGGAAGTGGAGGATGCTTTAAGTCTTACATCGGTATTGTTTTTTCTTGGCGAGATTTCTATAAGTGAATATATCTTTGGTGTTTTCAGACACAGATGGATGGTCAACTTTGGTCAAGAGGAGTTCTAGAAGGACAAGAGAACTTTAGCCACCACTTACAGTTGGGGTTAGTCAGTTGGAGACGAACGCCGAGAATTTACCTAGGCAAGCAGGGCAAGGTAAAGCCTACAGCACAATTGGCATATGAAATGCATGACATGTGAGTAAAGCATTCTCACGCCAGACAAGCCTCGGGACTTGACCGCGCAATTAGTCTCACCGTGTCAAGGCCCTTGAAACCCAGTCAATCGAGGCATTGCCATTCAATCCAAGAGAACCGGGGAAGCAATCAAGAATTACCCAAGAGGAAGGTGTATGTAGACATTCCATTCCTCCTTTTCCTTTCTTCACTCCCTGTCTGTCTCTGTGTTCTCCGCATGTCTCCAAAAATGATAACGTTCCCCCTGCTCCCCCTGCTCCCCCGCACAATCTCCAATTTCCATCATGTAAAAAATACGTACGAGTAATTCCTCTTAATGGTCTCGCTTGAGATTAAACTTGTGCTTTCTTTCCCAGGACCCGTATCTTTATTATCTAGGTAGGATAGTTTATCGTGTGGAACTCCTGAGTCTAGACTATTTCTGGGGTGCATGCTCCGGAGCACAAGTACTGTGACTTGAGTGACTTTTTAACAGTCTTGGCTCGAGCGAGAGGCGCCGTCGTTTCTTCTTTCTTGTCTTGCCGGTGGCACGAGTTGGAGAAACAAGGCGCAGCCATAATGGTATCATGATTCCACTTCTACTGTCGTTCTTTTCTCGTAATAGACTCACAACGACGCGTACACTGATGACTCTGAATAGATAGATAGCATCCGTGTTGAGTGGACTCTATTGCCTATTACCCCAGGATATCCGCCATTGCCGATCCTGCCTTGTACTCTCTCATGTCGAATCTGGCTTTGTACGTAACAAGATCCGCTTCGACCTGGGGAGCGTAATGAGAACCCTATACTCTACCATTGGCTCCTGGAACGAAGCAGCAAAGTCTAGACAGGATGCCCACTTTTCTTCATGAGCCGTAACCCTAGCTGAGGTTGCATGCAGCCTGGTCATAACTTCTGACCCAGCACCGAATTTCATTGTCCCAGCGTTGGGTTCCTTACCTTATATATGTTCATTTCAGTTCCAACCCATAGCCCTCAACAGTGAATAAACAACCTAAGCGACTTTCCATCCTGAATATTTGTCCAATCTCCTAGACTCCACCATGAACTCGAATTGACTCGTAGGGCGTACCTGAAGGGCGTGATCAACTCCACAAATGACAACTTCGAGTCGTCGCAGGGCGCGGTTGACTACATGTTAAAATATCGTAAAGACCAGATAAAAAGGCTTTGCAAAGACATTTTCACGACTATTTTCAGCGCCTGTTTCAACTCACAACTTATCCTCCATCACCAAAAATTATGAAAGAACATATCCACTGCGTGTAATCCCAAACGAATCAAAGGACAGGTGCTCGATTACTAAATTCAAAGACATGACACAATTCACAAGAGCGAAACGATTGGTAAGGATATGCACAATAATATACTATTGTCATGTTGAGCTATAAAAGATATACAGGAGAGTGGATATACAATGTGTCATACTCCAGCTCGAATACAAACTAAGAGAGCAGGCCTCAATAAGAAATCTCATGTTTACATGATCTTGTTGAGGAAGCGTCGCCAAGCAGGCCAGGTAGCGACCTTGGCACGGTGAGCGTTGATCTCGTCCCAGTTGTGCTCACGTCGGCCAGTGTCGACATCGATCTTGTCAATCGAGATCCATCCTTCGCGCTTCCAGAGGTATCCAATAGCCCAGAAGGCCAGAACAACAGGGAAAGCAAGGTAAGAGATGAAGAAGCCCTCGACGGTACCCATACCACTGGATCCTGGAGGGGCGACAATGGCAACATAGAACTGAGCGATAAGAATGAGAATGATCAGACCAAGACTGAAGTACGAGCCAGCGACACCAAAGGCAGCCCTGAAAGGAATCTCATCCAGAGTGTGACCCTGTCGGGCCCAAGCCTTACGGAAGCGAATGTGGGCAACGCAGATGGAACCCCAAGTGAAGAGGGTTGAAAGACCAGAAAGAGCAAGGAGCCAGTCAAAGATCTCTCCACCTTTGGGGTCGAGGTTGACAAAGGCGATGAACCCCATAAGGATATGAACCAGGACGGAGATGAGGGGACGGCCACCACGGTCAATGTAGGCGAACATCTTGGGAGCATATCCGTTCTGAGCCATAGCAGTCAGAGTACGGGAACCGCCATAAACACACGACACACCGAGAGACAGAACCGACACGAGAATGATGACATTCATGAAGTGGTTGAGACCATTGAGACCAGAATACTCGCCAACAAGAACGAAAGGTGAGGCCTTGGCGTTGGCATAGCCGGAAATGTTGAGTCGCTCATCAGTGGACTTGATGAGAAGACCAATGAAGGAAAGACCGAGAACGTAGAAGAGAGTAATACGCCAGAAAACCTGCTTGATGGCACCGGGGAGAGCCTTGGTAGGGTTCTCAGACTCGGCAGCGGCGAGACCAACCAACTCGGTACCAGCAAAGGAGAAAGCGGCTGTGACGAAGACGGAACAGAATCCCTTGAAGCCGTTCTTGAAAGCACCAGGGTCTTCGTTCCAAAGCTTACCGCCCCAGTACTCGTTGTAGCGGCCGTTGTCGGGGCCACCACCACAAACGAGAACAACAGAAATGAACATGAAGGCGACAGTAGCTCCAAGCTTCAGGCAGGACGACCAAAACTCTTCCTCAGCATAACCAATACCACCGAAGATGTTGATGATGACAATGGCAACAAGGAAGATAGCAATGAAGATTCCGGGTGAAAGGTCTTCATTCCAATAACCGATACAGACAGCGCAGACAGTCAATTCGAGTGGTAGAACGGTAGCCCATTGTGCGACATAGTTCCAGCCCATGGCGAAACCCCAAGAAGGATCGATGAAGCGAGACGAGTAGATGTAGAAACCACCGTTCACGGGATACATGACGGCAAGTTCACCAAGAGCAAAGACTAGCGAGCGCAACACGTTAGTATTCTTTCCATATGCCCAGTCAAGATGATGTTAACATACCGACGTTGAAGATCATAGCACCGATCAGCAAGAAGTCAACAAGAACAGATCCAGGACCCTACAACACTCGATTAGTAACCTATGACGACGATGAAGGAGGTATCGTATCGACTTACGCCATTGTAGAGAGCCTTTCCAGAACCGACGAAGAAACCTGCACCGATGGAACCACCGATAGCAATCATTTGGAGATGGCGAGGCTTCATACGACGATCAAGTTCATGGTTGGTGGTGTCCTTGCGTCGCTGGAAAGACTCTAGAGTAAGACCATTTCGGGTCCAGTAGGACTCCTCCTGGAAGGCGAAGCCGCCGCCAGTTTGCACATCTCCACTCTGCTCAGTGACTGTGTTGCCCTTTTCCTGGCCAACGTTGGTCGGATTGTCGCTGGAGCTCTTTGACTCCATGTTGGATGTTCCCCTGCTGAGTAACTCTTGGAGAGTTATAGGGATTGAAGAAAGATAAAAAAGGTCAAGTGACCTTGGTCTTGGGCAGAAGAAGGAGTGATGATGATCGAAACTGAGTGTGAACGAGGAGGGGAACGACAGTTCTTAAATATGAGTCCAAGAGGGGAGGACAAGAGCCAGAGAAGACTGGGGTCGTAGTCGACTTGACAGGCTAGAGGCAAGAGGGCCGCCATTGCGGGAACAATTCGGTCAACTCGAACATCTTGTGAGGCCCCTAGTTTCCCGCTGTGTTGCCGATCAACAAGAAGCTGTCAAGCTTGGAGCAAGTAAGCGTGTGGATATCAACGAGGAGCAAGAGGGCTTGAATGCCAAGAAGCGCGATACGGACGGAGGAACATGGATAATTGGGGTAGGTCCAAAGTTTGAGATGGCGGAGCGGAGTCTATCACGGACATGGGACCAGGACCAGGCGACGGAGAGGAAGGAGGAGGAGGAAGCCGATTCGACAGATTTAGTGCTGTCGATGTCGCGGTTATGCGCACCCCTTGCTTGTTTCGTGGGGACCAAATATTGGACCCTCGAGAGCTGCAATGAGATGAGCATTGGGAAGAGGTGAAAGGACAAGAGAAGATGCGCATACCTGTGCTTTTCGTGCCGTGTCTTTGAGCAAAGCGTATGTATGGATGGATTGCCTTGCATCATACTTGCATTGCATTCGCTACAGCCTGTGACCTTCCGGTTCCTGCTCAGCGGTCGGTCATTGGGAGGTTCAAACGATTCCATCTCATTGGAACGCGCGAAACATCTGCGACATTTCCTATGTGTGACAAGGGGAACTAACAACAAGCTCAAGCCATTACAGGACGATCAACCTAATTGCAGGCAAAGTGGAGAATTGGAGAGGACTCTAATCCTGGTCCAACGCTAATGCTTACTCCACTCGAGAAGGAAGGTGCAGGTACCGATACATGGAAGAGGTACTTCCTTCCTTCCGTCATGGACTCGTCCATCATGGCTGCTCCAGGCAGGAAGAGTGCACTTCTTCTCTCCTTCCGTTTTGCCTCAACCTGCGCACTTAGGCACTAGGCAGGTAAGGTTAACAAAAGAGTTAAATTCATATTTCTGCCTACTACATACTAACCTAGTCTTGTTCGAGGAGGTCAGCACTATCCATTGGGGAGCCTTGTACGAAAACAATGAGCGTACCATGATATTCTGGTTATTAGCCGTGCTTTCCTTCATACAACAGTTCATCTATTGCCAAGCATTTGTTATCTCCCAGTAAGCAGACACGCCGAAACATGCAACGACTCGTGCACAAAAGGCGAACTTTTGTTGCTACTCCTACTCCCATCCCACGCTCAAAGCAAAGACAATGCTTTAGAATGGGGTCCATAAGGCAACCAACCAACACGAGGTGGTAAACGTTGCGGAGCCCAAGTCAGAGAAATTACTGTACAGTCAAGTCAGTGCCCGCATTGCCACATCGGTCAGATAACTAGCATTCTGACCACATTTCAGTCCTGCCGCTGCATTACCGAAACCGTGGCTCGATATGATACCAGGTTTCCATGGACCTTGACAATCTGTGTCGATGATACCACAACTGCAAGATTTCCCGTCTTGTCTTGCGTATGTCGTCGACCCACCGACTGTCTCGCCGTATCTGACAACAGCGTACTTGAGGGGCCAACAGCATCATATTGCGCACCTGCTGTGGTTCCGGAGCGTTTCGTGGTGCCATTCATACGACTACTCGGAAATAGTCACCCGCGAATTTACGACGGCATGACGGCTCATTTGGCGCCTCGTACACCATCTTGCATGCCGTGACAGGGGAGAAAGCATGTCTAACTAGAAAACAGCTTTCTTCTAGAAGAGTGGCGCATGGTAAAAGTGTGTGTTGCATTGCAATTTGGCTGCTCTTGGCGTATCAAACAAGCGCCAATTAATGAGGCCCAGCTGAATTCTTGAGTAGGCTGGCCACAGCTCACGCACCCTATCTATTTTCGCCATGGTGCGACAGTTATCTTTTGCGGAGAGACTGAGATAACAGAAAGGCCGAACGAAAATCTATCGTTACAATCAAAGGCCAGCTACTGATTACGGTCCGCGGTAGTTTTTGCCGGCGCGGCTATGGCTTTGTTCTAGAAAACGTCCATCAGAATTCGTGCCATCACATACGTTCAGTATCCAACATTTCAATGTCGCGATGCTGAGATCCGCAGACGTTGAAATTCAACTACGGGGTAATACGTAACAGTTTGCCCTCAACTGCCATTACCCCGTGGGCGAATCGCCGACAATCTGGGGCACGTCTCCATACTATACAAATTGGCCCGTTCTTAAGGATCGAGCAACAGTCAATTGAGGAAATTCCCCAAACGTTTGTACGTAATACAATTCACTTCATCTGTGGCCCCGTTATTTTAACATCGTGCAACAAGCACGACAGTGCAAGGTCCCAAGTTAATCGATGGGCTCGGACATGACCGACTGGGCCCCCTTGCAGCCCCCGCAAAGACAGTTGAAGTGTTATCAATTGTTGCCCCTGACCTTGGAAGCACGGCACCGTAAGCCATATTCCACGGGCCGATGAGGAAACCTAGGCTCTCGACATGAATGGCCTGCGGCACATTCTTACCTGACTGGACAGTCTGCTAAAGTTTCTGTTAAGCTTAGAACAACGAGCCACACCGAAACCAAGTGAGGGAAAAGATAGACTAAGTCGAAGAATAATGACAGTGACAAGTCATTACTTGTCTCAACAAGTATCATCAGACTTGAGTTACACCAAGAGTGGTATGCTTTATCCCGCCGAAAGGGCCGCTGCAACCACCTTCAAAATTCCGACGCAATGGATGCGATGCGAGTCAGCCTTGGCCATTGTTCTCGCAAACGACGATACAGAAATACAATTATCACGAAATAGCATCATACACACACATACAGATACATAATTGGCTCTTTAACCCGTGTCTGACATCAATGCGGCAGGTTGTGCAGTACTTTCTGACCTTCCATTACGGGAACTATTCAGCGCTCATGTCCTCCGATACGCCACGCTTTGAGAGCTTATCACTTGGCATAGAGCAATAGAGGACTCTTACTTGTCCAGCCTTGGTCGTCGCATATAAAAACCCCCCGTTCCGCCAAGACTTTGGTCAAGAATGTTGGCAAGATGACTTTTGTTAGTGCTTCGTTTCGGGAAACTCGAGAGACTCATCCTATTTTTTACCCCAGTCACTCAAACTCCAGTCTTTCCCGTCGATCTCGTTACCCCCACCACTCGCCTCTTGTGTCTGGCCTTTTTGATCCCACAGCTTGTAGCTGTACAATACTTGCGGAAGATGCTCGTGCTGAGACAGCTGAGTCCATGCATTGCATTGGCATTCTGAGCTTATCTAAACGAGTCCTGTATCGTACGGAATCCTTATTACAGGGTCCTTGATGGATGCATTCGATTCGTAACGTTCGGGCTGCACGAGCCAGATGGGGATCCATTCGTGTGGTTCATTACCGTTTACCTTGAGCGTTGCGGGCGTAACAAGGTTTCTCTAGGTAGGGTCCAGTGTTGTGGTAACCTAACATTAACTTAACACTCTGTTCGCCCCGTTATGCCGCCAATAGCTCGCATGACGCCGCTGATCGTCTGTGAGGCATTTGATAATTGGAATCGGAGTCAGAATTCTTTGTTTCTACTGCTGATATCGATTTATATCCTTCTTCTCGGCTTGAGGAGACTTATCACCGCGTCTACCGAATCTAGTGGCTTGGCCTCGGCACTTTGTAGACCAAGACGGGATGTTGGTGCGAGAGAGTCAAGGTCAATTCTTGGTACTGCAGGGTAGGGGTTTGATTCCAGCCACATCTGGATGCCCAGAACGCCGAGATATTGGTAGAAGGATAGAATCTTCTATTCGGACGAAATCTTGATTGGTTGCCAGTAATACTGCAATATAAAGAAACAGCTACAGAACATAAGACATGTTATACCGCTGCTCTTACTTGGAGAATGAAATTTCCTGGTCTTGCTCGCATTGGAAGTGTCAATAGTTGAGAATGTTCGTCTTTGGTGTACTCGAAGACTATCAGACAACACATGCCTACCAGACCTAAGTACTTGGAAACTTATTTTACTTCCACCTCTTTTAATTGTACTTATACCACACTGTACAGGATGAGACTCTGAATTTTATAAGAAAAGATCAAAGATCTGCCAGTATTGACCTGTCGTTCTCTATCTGATACTTGAGATTCTAACAATGGTATATTCAAGGGAAGCAATCGTGGCGCCAGAAATATCACAACACAAATACGACTAGTCACGATCTTGACTAATAGATGATACAAATTTGCGACGAGCCTCGACCTGTTAGAACTTACCTCTCTGGCTAGTTTAAGCCAAGTCGAAGTCAGGGTCCGAAGTCATATGAGCAGACCTGTGGTTCAGAAACGCATGCCACGGTCAATGGTATTTCCGCATCTCTATTTCCCTTTCAACTTGTCTCTGAATGATACTGAAGTATGCACTTTCACCCTCGCGAACACTTTTCCCGTAGAATGCAACCATGCCGGTCATCGTGATGCACCATACTCTCCATATTCCTGGTCGGAGTTGATAGCACACGCAAAGACTCATGGTCGCCGTATCGTCAAAAGCTTGGATCTTCAGAGTTCAAGACCTATGTGGCCTATGATCTTGCCTTGAGACTATCCTGTAATTGTATCAATTGTGTATTAGCTTCATTCTGCGCTGTTAAAGCCTTTATGATGTCTGAGTTCCCACCACAGCCATGGAAAAGTCACAAAGATCCATGACAAAGGAAGACCCAATTACTCTCTGAGCTTAATAAAGCGCAAGCTATTGAGATAAGAGAGAGAAAATACCAATTCCATCGATACTTCACACGTCAAGTTAGTGTAAATCCTCCCAATCTTAAGGGAACACAGGCCCAATAACTACTTTATCATTACCGTTAAGACGCTGGTATCCCTGCTATTGTTTCCATTCTCAATGCTGGTATGATATGTAGTTTTTTTGCTATTAATTCCGGGCCTGTCTATCTTTCTTCGGGAGTATTAAGTGCAGGGCCTCATCTCGACTCCTTTTGCCTATGTTTGTGATGAGGGATGGCCCAGGCTCCATCTGATCATCACTTCTGAGGCTGTTGTTATTCTAGGTTGCATCCAATGTCCGGTGAGTACGACCTGACAATCACTGAGATTACCATGAGCTAACAGTAATATTGCTGGTGGTTTGACTATTCTGAACTGGTCGATCTCTATCACCAGCGTACCTTTCTTCAGTAACTGGATCATCATTTATTTCACCAACGACCGTTTCCATGTCACTCTTAGAAACTAGAACGATCAGATGTTCTCACATAAACACGCGCGAAGATTGAATAAATGGCCCCTGGCCATAGGCGGTTGCTGTAGGTATACATCATGTTACTCGTCTGCTGTATCTATTCTGGCGTTGACTCTGTTTTACAGCACTTTAGAGCTACGAGGTTTTGGGTACGGATGTGTTTTAAATGTTTCGTTAAAGTACCCCTAATATGTTATAATAGTTACTTTGATTCTTGATTCAATTTGTTCCTCATGGGTGACCCTCTGGCAACAGTTCCAAAGAAATATTCAGGTACACTGACCAGCTGCATCCGTATAATGCTACCTAGTAAAAAGTTTGAAACCTTTGCGACGTTGGTATTTTACGTCTTCTCGTAAGAGCCTTCCATATCCTCTACCATTGGATCTTCAGGCCATGGCCATGTCAAACTATCAATATCTAGGGAATTTGCAACATTGAGCAGCTGCTCTGCACTGAGCTCATAGCTCAACCCCAGTCCAAATTCATCACCCGAATCGGGATTGAACGGATCAGTGTATCCAGCAATTGTCGCTGCGGTTGTATCTACATCGTCAGCTAACCCCTCTTGTGGAATGTCATGACTCTGCGTTGCAACTAAAGTTCCTGACTCATTGTTAACAAGGAACTCTTGGAGTAAACCTTCCAATTGCTGCAATTCTGATGCAACCATAGTTGCTACGGGATTACCGCGAGAGCCCATCTCGTCAAAAATGGCATAAGCGCGTTGCGCCCACGGCATATGGTTAGGTAATAGAGATGAATCGATTGCAGCTGCCATGAGCAGTGCGATGGTAGCGGTAAAGGTTGCATCATGATCGAAGCGCAGAAATGTTTCTTTTTGAGCGTTAGTGAGCGAGCTTTGTCAGTACAGCAAACAACATACCTAGCAGCCCTTGGTCAGATAGGCTAGAGAGAATCCTAAGGATTTGCTGAGCAGACTCGGTACACATCTGGACAAGACCTTTCACGCTCTCGGATTGCAGCCAATGCATCAGAGCTACCTCTAGATGACCCAGCCTGGAAAGAAGAAAGGTGTATAGTAATGGCCTTGTGGTGAGAATAATGCACTTGATATGTCAGAATCAACTTCTGTCGAGCAAGGTGCGGAGAAAGAGCTTACTTGGTGCTGTAGAAGATGAAGGTGAGCAGAAATCCGAGAGATACCAGCCATTCCTTCACTTGATTGAATCTCAAAAGATTTATTCAGCCGTTCTGTAACGACAGCGATACTCTTGAGCACCGACTGCGTGGCCTCCAAATACCGACTGTCGAGTTTTCCTTCGAGCCCATACACAGCTATACGTATGGTTAGCATACCCTCCTGTCTGGGTAAAATACACTCACTCTGGTCTATCTTGGCAAGTACCCTACAAAAGTCGACATGTATCTTGAGAGCCTCCAGCTTTTCTGGCTGTCCCGAAAAGGCAGGAAAGCGCGCGCTTATGACATCGTCAGATATACTCAATGGGAGCCCCATTAGAGAGCCCATCTGGCGTTCGAGGATGTAGATGGTCCAGAACATATAGCGGCATTTATCTACATAAAACTTGTCAAGAGCGCTAGACTGCATTTCAGTATGTATTCCATGTTCTAAACCATGACGAAGAGCATTGCAGACCTAGTTCTGTCAGCGACTATTTATCTCCGTGGACTTGGACAGATCTTACCAGACGGTGAGCCTGTTGAATGTGATCAACCGAATGTAGGTAGATCGCAGCGCAGCAGAGGACTTGCATCTCGTCTATGATACCACACTCGAAGAAGTTGAAATCTGGCATGAGTTTCATAGCCTGTATGAACAAATCTCCACCAGGGGGACGTCTAGATTTGGTAGACTGAACCACAAACGCTTTTCCGAGTGCTACGACAAGAAGATAATGAACAAACCAGAGAGGCTCGGCTCGCGAGTACTCTGCAGGGCGATCATGGAAGCGGTGAAATCGTTCCATAAAAGTGTCCTCGTCGAATAGGTTATATAACCATCCGCAGTGGAATTTGACTGAATTGATGAGATAAAGGGCAAAATCCTTGGTTGGAAGTGCGGTCATGTCAGGTGCGTCCACAGGTGTACTTTTCCTCGTCCCATCCCACTTGAAGTCAAACACTTTCCCTTCAAGCCCTGAGAAATGAAGGTTGTGAGTAGGTAATGCTGTTCCCTTGATGCGCTCATGTGTCATGGTCAATACTCTTCTATTGAAGGACCAATTTGAAGATGTTCCCATAAAGAGAAGATGGCTTTTGAGACCTGGGACAAAGTCGTAGGTATGAAAGGCCAAAGGATTGATTAGAGGAGCCTTGCCTTGAACGTTGGATTGATGACCTTGTGTAAGGGCTGATGCATAAGGTGATATTGAACTTGGGGCCTTGGCAACAAGATATGAGATGTCGTTGCTCGGGTCAGACAACTGTATTGATTCATCTTATCCATTTTTAGCATATGCATTTGAATCATGAAAGGATTGTAAACACTCACCTAGCTCCGGGCTTCTATATTGACCAGCTACAGCCTGCTGGTTTGCCTTTCTCTCCAATGATGCAAGCCTTTCTTGAAGGCTGTTGATATACCTGAAGGACTTGAGCTACTCATCATGAATTGTACTTGTTTTGAAACTCACCCTCTTGAAACAACTACTTTACGAGATTCATCATCAAAGCGACACGCCAAACATCTTTTATCGCATTGTTGGCAAGGCTGAGAACCAGAACATTTTATCTTCTGGTCGCGACATCTTACGCATCTGATCATTCCTCCCCTGTTAGTGATGTCAAACTCGAGTGCTATCCAGTAAGAACATACGCTTTGGGGGTACGCTTTCTAGCGTTATTTGGACGCGTAGAGTTAGAACGCGTAGACATTGACATCGGCTCGAGAAAGACGGTATAGTTAGTGGGATACTAGTAATGTATAGGTAGTCAATTGTGTGTAATGTTGTATGTATGAGTAACACGCCAGTATCCCTGTGACTTCTCAGTACCAAGGTGTGTCTAGCGGGCTAGCTACCGCGTAGAGGGCGGGGTAGATTGGGGAAAGATAGGGATCCAAAGCCGAAGAGGAAGAATAGAAGGGCTCTAGAAGGTGTGGGTATTTGTTCTTGACTTAGTTGATGGCGGAGTTTTGAATGTTTGGTCGTCTACTCTGCCCAATTGCGTTAGGAAGTCTTCAGTCTGAAGCGTAGTCAAAGTCCGTTTATTGCCAATAACAACATTCTCGATACGACACTGGAACTGAGAGTTTCGATAGAGGTAGACAATTGATTTATGCAAGCCACATGCTACAACGTTGCAAAGAGACATATGCAAACTCCTCTTCTATGGTGTACACATAAATCGTTTTGGTTGTAGGTGCGTTCATCCGACTGTATCTGTCGCATGAACCATGATATTGGGTCTTGGCCTCACCTAAGAAGCCACTCAGCGAGGACAAATTCTGTAAAGTTCGAAACAAACACTTTACAAGTGCTAGTATCTTCATTTCCGATTCTCCCGAGTTTGTGAATGTATCCTCTTTGTGGGTGCAAGATGCTGGGTTAGCGAGCGGCTGAAGCTTATGGCTCGTTGGTGGCTTACAGTAAGCTGGCTGAATCTGGTTCGTATTTTCATGTGCGACCAACCCGACCATTTGGCGGAACGAGAGGACCTTTAGCTATTCGTGGCCCTCTATCAGACCCAGCCACTTCCTCTGTTATTGTTACAGTTCATATAAGAGGAGAGCAATACCCATACTGTTGCGAGCCACCATTCTCCCCTCCATCAATGATAGCAAGACCACCAGCCAGACCACCCGTACATATCACAAAACCAAGCACTTACCTTGATACAACACAAAACCAATGTTTGGATTCCACCTCAGCTACCAGTGGCTTCACTTTGCCCGACCTTCAGGTCCTCCGTCTCCTGTACCTGAGGGTCTCGAACGTCACTGGGTAAACACACCGCAAGGCCACATCGAAGTTCTGTCCAACAAGCCCTCCATCACCGATAGAACTGATGGGCCACCTATAATATTCTGCCATGGCGGAATGGGTTGTGCTTGGGTATGGACTGAATACATGCAATATCTAGCCGCTCGTGGCGTTCCATGCTATGCTGTCTCGCTGCGCGGTCATGGAGAGTCATGGCATCCCTCATACTTCCGTATGGTCTTTGCAACACCTCGAAGTGCTTTGGCGTCTGATCTCGTTGCGGTAATTGACTGGGTGGAGATCCGTGAAAAGAGCGAGGTGATGCTTGTTGGACACTCAAGTGGTGGAGGGTTGAGCCAGGGTATTCTCAGTGATGGCCTGGCTAATGTCAAAGCCCTTGCGTTGCTGGGTGCTGTTCCAGGATTTGGATCGTAAGTTGGGTAGCAGCCCATACCTTGACTTCTCGTCACTAATACCGCTTCGCAGAATGGGCGTATATACGAATTGGTGGAAAATGGATCCTTGGTTCACCATTCGAATGATTTTCCATCTCTGGCACTCCAACTCACCTCTCTCACACCCAAAACTCACCCAACGCGCCTTCTTTGGCGATAAATTCCCTCTGTCGGCCGTTGTACCCTTCCAGCGCCGCATGAATCGCTACGAGGCCTACCTATGGCCCTTCAGCATGATGTACTCGTTCACATCTGCATCGACTATCATGAAGCACATACGCAATGACGGGACGAGTAGTGAGAAGGTTCTCGTCATGGCAGGCACTCAGGATAAGCTGATGACAGAGCCAGTGTCTCAAAAGACAGCGGAGTATTATCGTGAAGCCGGGACTGGGGAGCGTGACGGCGTAAGATTGTGCTTTGTTGAAGGTGCTGGACACCATTTGCAGAATGATGTGCAGTGGGAAGATGGTGCAGAGAAGCTGTTTGACTTTTACAAAGGCATTACTTAGTACCTGTGTATATTTAGGTAGACATGATTGGCGTTGACGACCTTATTGTGTATGATTGTTCCATCTCTTCTTGAACCGACTCAGCGTTAAAGCTGTACTGTGCTGCAAGACGTTCGGTTCAATACCCGTTTAAATCTGCCGGTAACAAGGACATCGTGGATGATCGGTTCGTGGTCCCGACACAACCTCCACTAAATTGTTCAACTCCCGGTCCGGTAGCGGCCTCGAAAGGTGCTGATGAATCTCGTTAGCTGTTCTGGATGAAGGAAAAAGAGGGCCCCGACGGAGAGACAGGGGACTCCGGTGCTAAAGTGAGTACGACAGGGCGTTCCTCAGGCGGTGTCTCTTTTCCTTTCTCCCCTTGAGGTAATTCATCACTTCAATTCATCATCACCAAACGGATGGGAAATAATCTCTGAGAATTTCTGGTTATCAAGATTCGATCTCGGTACTACAAAGTCCCGAAAAGACCGGCCTTGGATCCCAGATTCGGAAGCCTACCGATCTCTACTGTCTTGCAGTAAATCTCGGGCTTCTTCCGTGTCTTTCTGCTCTTTCTTGAGTTGCCTCAGGCAGTCACCAGCCCATCACAGCCAACCTGGCGACCCTTCAGCGGTTCCAGCGGTTGACGTTGTCAGTGGGGGTTGGAGCAGGTGCAAGAGCCAGTCGCAGTCGCAGTCGGTCGCTCCTGTTTGGTTCGGCATTCACAATGGAGGGAAGGAAAGTGCCCCTCGTTCCGGAGCTGTCCGCCGAAGGCCCCTCCTCGGCGGGCTTCAAGACGTATTCGGCCGCTGGGTCGGCCGATAGGATCTCTCTCGTCTCGGGCCATCTGTCGTATCAGACATCTTCTTATAACGCAGCTTCCCCTGCTCTTTCGTCATCCACCCAAGCTCGTCCTCTATCGACAACCACAGCCAATATGTCTTCTCAACCTGAACACGCTACTCTGCTCATTCCCGGACCCATTGAGTTCGACGATGATGTCCTCAAGTCTATGGGCCACTACAGGTATGCGAAATATGTCCTACTCGATGAACCAATTGCTAATACTTATTATCCAGTGAGAGCCACGTCGGCCCTGGTTTCGTCAACACCTTCGGCGAGACCCTCTCCATGACCCGCAAGCTCTTCCAATCGACCGACCCCTCCGCCCAACCTTATGTTATTTCCGGTTCTGGTACTCTAGGATGGGATATCGTCGCCGCCAATCTTGTTGAGGCTGGTGAGGACGCCCTTGTTCTTAGCACCGGTTACTTTGGCGATGGATTTGCCGACTGCCTGCGCGCCTACGGTGCCAACGTTACCAAGCTCGATGGTGAGGTTGGTGGCCGGCCTCAGCTTCCCGAAATTGAGAAGGCGCTTTCAGAGAAGAAGTACAAGATTCTTACAGTTACACACGTCGACACATCAACTGGTGTTCTAAGCGAGCTCAAGAACCTTGCCGCTACTGTCAAGCGAGTCTCCCCTGAGACTCTTGTTATTGTCGATGGTGTTTGCAGTGTTGCTTGTGAAGAGATCGCTTTCGATGAGTGGGGTCTTGATGGTGTCGTTACTGCCAGTCAAAAGGCCATTGGCGTTCCTGCTGGTCTCTCTATCTCTTTCTTCAGCGGCCGAGCTGTTGCTGCCGCTCTTGAGAACCGCAAGACTCCTATCCCCGCCTACTTCGCTTCCATGAAGAACTGGACTCCCAGTGAGTGACGTATGCCCTCATACTATGTATGTCTCGCTAATGTTCCGCAGTCATGAAGAATTACGAGGCCAAGAAGCCCTCTTACTTCGCTACCCCCTCTCCCCAGCTCGTCCACGCCCTTCACACCAGTTTGAGCCAGATCCTCTCCAAGCCCCTGTCTGAGCGATTCCAGGGCCACATCGAGGTCTCTAACAAGGTCAAGAAGGCCATCACCGACCTCGGCCTCAAGATCGTTGCCACCAAGCCCGAAGACCAAGCTCACGCTATGACTGCTATCTACCTACCTGAGGGTGTTGGCGCTCCCGATGTGTTGCCCAAGCTGGCTGGCAAGGGTGTTGTCTTTGCTGGTGGTATTCACAAGGCTATTGCCTCCAAGTACATCCGATTTGGCCATATGGGTGTCAGCGCTGTAAGTATATTTTGTGCTCGTTTGCCAATATTAGTGACTAATTTATGCCTCACAGCTGGATCCTAGCCGAAACCACATGGAAAAGGCCATTAATGCTCTTAAGGAGAGCTTGTTTGAGGCTGGCTACAAGCCTTAAGCCTGAGATAGAAAAAAGAAAGAAAAAAAGCCTCAACACGACTTGTTAATGACCAGGTAGAAGTTTTGATTTGGGTTAATGGCACAACACCCAAGCCTATAATACCAGCTGGGTATACGTTCTTCACTCTAAGTCAACAGTATATAACGAAAGCAATGGATGGCCACATTGGTTGGTATTTGGATAGATGATGGGACTGACTATAGAGGGTCGGTTTGTATTGTCTTTTTATGTTTATAAAGCGAGCTTAAAAATACGATACTTTGATAAATTCCCTTTGATCCCTGCCCGGTAGTGTCGCGCAAATTATCGGTTTGCACATTTATGTCTTTCGGTCTTATTCGAAGGGCAGAACAGTCTGGAAACTTCTTTTCGTATTGACCATGTACAGTTTAGGCATGATAACTTGTAATAGGAATATGAGCTTGCCCCTCAAGTTATGAATAAAAATGTCAGGCTATCGCAATAACCCCTCGGCGCTGTTTTCAGCCGAGAGGGAAATGTGATATCTCATATTGCGTCGATTGTCGATGCAGCCAGAGAGCATTAAGGCTTGATGTGAATAACGGAGCTGTAATAGGGCGTAGAAGCAAACGTGTTCAGCTGAGAAAGATCTTGATGGGTCTGTAGTGCTTAAGAATAACTCAAACACGATCCCAATATTCGGACTACCGCATCTGGCCACATTAATCAACTGTGCATAACTGACAAGAGTGACCAACATGCGCCGTTGTTAAAATCACGGCGAATCATGAGATCGATCGGTTACGGTAATTTTATCTATGCGCCCAGGAGGCTGGGAATTGAAGTAGCACTACAAAAATCCCAGCGTCATGGGTCCGAGGAATCGGAGGTGTTCTGCGTTTTTTGAATGGCTTATCCGCGGTGACAGCATCAGCCGTTGTGACGGAACAAGTAGAGATACTTATGTATGACCTTTTCTTGATGTGATAGTGACATGACTTTTGACAGGCAGACATCCATTCATCTCTTCTTTTGCCTGTGTCGTGTCGTGTCGTGCCCCGCTGCTGACAAACCTGGGCAGGTCTGGCAAGGTACCTGAGCATCAGATCTGAGGTGGTCTGGACGGGAAGAATGGAAGCTCTTAGGATATTTGGGTCTGGTTGCTGGTGGTTACAAGTGACGCAGCCTACACTGCGGGGCATTTCTGGACATGGTACTCCACTGAAGGTGTCCGTTGTACTGTATTCACAGCGCTGGCGCTGGGTTTGTAACTCCACTTCGTCCTGAGCCACCCGCATAGGTCCAGTCCATTCATGGATCTCTTCACGCTTCACCTCACCTCACCGACGTCGTCCACTTTACCTTAGTTTGCTTCGCCAAAGCCGAACTTTGCATTTCTCCTCTTTTTCATTTTTCACTGCTTCCTTTGCGACGCATTCTCCTCCCGATCATCATACACCCGCCATATCCTTCCTACTGTAGAGCTGAGCTGAGCTGAGCTGTGCTACGCTACGCTACTGCTTTCCTCGCTATAGTCTATCTGCCTGGGGCTAGCATTTACTTGTATCTTCTCTCTCTCCCCCGCCTCGCCTCGTCTTCGTTCGCCCACCACAAACTACCTCCAACCACCAACATCTTCATCCTCTCCTACGTAACGACCCCCCCGTGAACCCGACATACAAACAAAAAATGGCCGCCTCCATTGAAGAGCTGGACGTCCTCGTCCGCTCCTTCTACGAGGGGCGCGGTGAGCAGGTAGGCTATCTTGTGGCTCTCGGTTTTTACCAACCGCGGACCCCGCGCGTCGATATGAGGAACAAGAGCTAATCCCGCCTCGTCAATCCTATAGCAAAAAGCCGCCCAAGCTGCTCTCAACCAGGTTTGTGCAATTCTTGAGCTCCTGTCCCGTGTAGAGCTTTTTTCACTAACCCGATCCGCAGTTCAAAGAAGACCCCGATGCTTGGCTCATGGTCGACAAGATCCTCTCCGATGCGCAGTACCCTCAAACCAAATGTACGTTGCTTCGGCTTTGCGCCACTTTCCACGCTGTGCTGCACTTCGGCCAGCTTTGTCCCTTTCGAGCTTTGCGAATAAATGAATTTTGAATCCACTCGACTAACAAATTTTGACAGACTTGGGTCTGCAGGTACTGGATAATGTGATCATGACGAGGTGGAAGGTACTCCCTCGGGAACAGTGCCAAGGTGCGTCTTGTCCATGATATCAACACAATCGCCCTCTCTGACCGGTCTCTTCGCGCAGGAATCCGAAACTTCATCGTCCAGTTCATCATCCAGTGCTCAAGCACCGAAGAGTCGTTGCGCCAGCAAAAGACCTTGCTTAACAAGCTCAACCTCGTCCTCGTTTCCGTCCTCAAGCAGGAGTGGCCTCACAACTGGCCTACCTTTATCAACGAAATTATCCAGTCATGCCATTCCAACTTGGCCATCTGCGAGAACAACATGATCATTCTCCGCCTGCTTTCGGAGGAAGTCTTCGACTACTCAGCCGAGCAGATGACATCGACAAAGACACGCAACCTGAAGCAGACCATGTGCGCCGAGTTCTCACAAATTTTTAACCTCTGCCAAGAGGTCCTCAACACGGCCACGCAGCCCAGCTTGATCAAGGCAACTCTCGAGACCCTCCTGCGATTCTGCAACTGGATTCCATTGGGATATATCTTCGAGACACCACTTATCGACACACTGCGAACCCGATTCCTCTCGACCCCCGAGTTCCGCAACGTCACCATGCAGTGCCTTACTGAGATTGGAGGACTTCAGACTGGAGGTCCTGGGCAACCCAACTCGTACGATGAGGAGCTCGTTAAGATGTTCACAGAGACGTTGACCACCATTGCTAACATCATCCCGGTCTCTCTCGATCTTAAGAGCACATATCCTAGCAGCAACTCGAGGGACCAGGAGTTTATTCAAAACCTGGCACTCTTCCTTTGCAACTTCTTCGGAATGCACTTGAACGTAGGTTATACGCCATATTTGCACTACTTTTGTGAGTCTAACATGTATGAAATAGCTTGTCGAGAAACTCCCTAATCGGGATTTCCTTATTCACGGTCACTACTATCTTATTAGGATATCGCAGATTGATGATCGAGAAATCTTCAAGATTACTCTCGACTACTGGCTCAAGCTTGTCCAGGAGCTTTACGAGGAGATGCAGGCTCTCCCTATTACGGACCTTAACCCCCTCATGGCCGTCGGCGCAGGCATGTCTGGTGGTGGTGCTCCTAACCCTACCATGCTCAACAACTACCCTCTTCGAAAGCACAAATACAACGAGGTTCTGTCAAACCTACGAGTTGTCATGATCGAGAAGATGGTCCGCCCCGAGGAAGTCTTGATTGTCGAAAACGACGAAGGTGAAATTGTCCGAGAATTTGTCAAGGAGAGCGACACTGTGCAGCTTTACAAAACAATCCGCGAGTGCCTGGTGTATCTCACACATTTGGATGTTGTCGACACGGAGAACATTATGACCGAGAAGCTCGCCCGACAGGTCGATGGCAGTGAGTGGTCTTGGCACAACTGCAACGTTCTTTGCTGGGCTATCGGATCCATTTCTCTGGCTATGAACGAGGAGACCGAGAAGAGATTCCTGGTCACCGTTATTAAGGATTTGCTGGGTCTTACTGAGATGAAGCGCGGAAAGGACAACAAGGCCGTTGTCGCCAGTAACATCATGTACATCGTCGGCCAATACCCTCGTTTCCTTAAGGCGCACTGGAAGTTCCTCAAGACAGTCGTTAATAAGTTGTTCGAGTTCATGCACGAGTCTCACGAAGGTATGTCGTTGGCCCCCTGGTCAGTTCCTATTTGAAGCACGCTAACAAGATATTGCAGGTGTACAGGACATGGCCTGTGATACTTTTATCAAGATTGCTCGACAGTGCCGACGACACTTTGTTGCTCTCCAGCCTAGCGAGCAGGAGCCCTTCATTGAGGAGATCGTCCGCAACATGGGCAAGATTACCTGCGATTTGACCCCTCAGCAAGTCCACACATTCTACGAGGCTTGTGGTTACATGGTTGCTGCTCAGGGCAATAAGCATCAGCAGGAACGACTTCTCTCTGACCTTATGGCTATTCCCAATGCCGCTTGGGACGAAATTATCAAGCAAGCAACAGTTAACCCCTCTATCCTCCAGGATGCCGAGACTATCAAGGTTATTGGAAATATCATGAAGACCAACGTTTCGGCTTGTTCATCTGTGGGATCCTACTTCTATCCCCAAATCGGCCGCATCTACCACGACATGCTCCAGATGTACAATGCTACAAGTACACTGATTTCCGAGGCTGTGGCTCGCGATGGTGAGCTGGCCACCAAGATGCCCAAGGTCCGAGGCCTTCGAACCATTAAGAAGGAGATTCTCAAGCTCATTGAGGTTTATGTTGACAAGGCGGAAGACCTCCAGGCTGTCCGTGCCCAGATGGTCCCTCCTCTGCTGGACTCTGTTTTGGTCGACTACAACCGCAACGTTGCTGGTGCTCGAGACGCCGAGGTGCTCAAGGCTTGCTCTACCATCATCACCAAGCTCTCCGCTCTGATGGAGGACCAGGTTCCCACCATCATGCAAAACGTCTTTGAGTGCACTCTGGAGATGATCAACAAGGACTTTTCAGAGTTTCCTGAGCACCGAGTGGAGTTCTTCAACCTCCTCCGAGCCATCAACTTGCACTGCTTCCCTGCACTGCTTAAGCTCGATAACAACCAGTTCAAGTTTGTCATCGACTCGTGCTCGTGGGCTTTCAAGCACGACAACCGAGATGTCGAGGCTGCCGGTCTCAACATGGCTTTGGAGCTGATTAACAACATTGCTGAGAAGACTGACGTTCAGACCGCCAATGCTTTCTTCCAGCGATTCTTCATCACTATCCTCCAGGATGTATTCTTCGTCGTGACCGACAACGACCACAAGGCCGGTTTCAAGACACAATCCATGTTGTTGATGAAGCTCTTCTACTACATCAACCCTGCCGACGGTACCCAGCCCAAGATCCAGGGACCCATCTACAGCCCTGATCAGGCACAAGCCGGAACCGACAACCGAGAGTTTGTTGCCAACTTCGTTGCTAATCTCTTGCAAAACGCCTTCCGCAACCTGCAAACGTACGTTTCATCTTACTATTGCAACATTTTACAATGCTAACTCTCAAACAGAAACCAGATTCAGAGCTTTGTCGAGGGCCTGTTCACGCTCAACACGCAGTACGACAAGTTCCGTCTCAACCTCCGTGACTTCCTCGTCTCCCTCAAGGAGTTCGCTGGCGATAATGCCGAGCTGTTCGTCGTCGAGAAGGAGCAGCAAGAGCAGGAGGCCAAGAATGCCGATATGGAGCGACGACAGAAGGTCGGAGGTCTTCTCAAGCCCTCAGAGCTGGACGACGAGGAGCTATGACTCAACGAAGAACTACGGACTGAGTTTGCGCCCCAAATAGCTGATGAAGCGGGGTCGGCGGATGCGGCTGGGGATGGATGGGAGTTCTATGGACTTTGAAGACTTTGCCAGTCGCGGCCCATCGACTGATTCTTCCACTCCACGCACGTCGAAGCATCTCGTCCAAGCGAATTTCTTTCCTGTTATGATACCATATTCCTTCCATAGAAGAGTGGCCAGCTGTCTACCCATGCCCAGCGCGACGCCCTAGTCTAAATCGGCACCCCCTTGGAAGTCTCAAGGGCAAGAGTTAAAAAAAAAAAAAAAAAAGAAAAGAGAAAGATCAAGGAGCCCTGGTTGAGTTATTAGTTGGTGATGGTTATTTGAGTCCACGGTTCGATGATTTCAGCGCTCGACGAAGCCATCGCCTGCGCTCTGTTGTGAATCGAATAAAAAGAAATGATATATTGATACAGATCCAGAATACGGTTTCTGGGGGTGGGAAAAGACGGCTAGCACATGTAGATACTTTTACGGCTTACACTATGGATAATTGAATTGCCAGAGAAAAAAAAGACGAGAGTGGCTTGTTAATTGTGCTTGCGAGTATCTTATCTATTGGTTTAGGCCGTTAGGTACATGTACATAGAATAAATACAGTGACCCTCGTGGATCCTCATCCTTGATCGTTCTCTAACTCCTGTAGCGGCCATCGCAAAGCTTCTTGCCAGTAACTCCCAAGATGACCAGCAATGAGATGTATCAAAAACGCACCTGAATCTCCAACTAACCAGTTGTGACGGCATCGATGGAGTAAAACGCCGTAGTACACCAACACCAGCAACGCCTCCGGCCGGTGTTTACGAATAGCTTCTACAAAGTCTTCACGCAAGATGACAGGAAACGCCGATACGGCTTGCACATTCCTGGTTTGTGGCAGATTGCGATACACATTGAAGGCCCATTGCAACGTGTGGGCAGCATTAATGCATGCCTCCACTGATGCTGAGCTTAGATCAGAGTGCTGGATGAGGTCTATCAATGGGATGCACTCATCTCCCTTATCACCGTGGTCTGCTGCGACTCTGATCTCAAGAAAGAACTTTGCCAAAGGGGTTTCAAGAAGGTCGTAATAGCGGTCCGAGGTGGTAGACCGGACGCCGCGGTGTAGATAAATCGACTCACAGAAATGCTCGATGAAGACATGAAAGGAGGAGCGGTATTGTGTGAGTGTGTCGTACAGCATGTGTAAGCTGAGGAGAGAGGAGAAGAGAAAGCGAGGGATGTAGTATGTGTCATGGCTGGTTAATTCTTGAGCATCCTTGTTGAAATATGAGAGAGCACGGGTTTGAAGCTCCGTGGCAGTTCGACGATATGAAGTTGCACTTTCAGGGTGAAGCTCGGCCATATGGTCTGCTGATAGAGCGAGGAGCTGGTCCAGTGCATACGGAGCCTGTGAGGACCATTCGAGGGCAACATCAATAAGAGTATCCAGATTCTCGGTGTCGAGAAGCGCTGAATTGCGGACGTGATGCAGGAGGATGAGATGCTTGTTGGTGAAGACGAGCTGAGGAAAGGCAGAAGAAGCCTGACTGCCATCTGGTTGTGGTGTTGATATAGGTGACTGAGCAAAATCCGGGGCAAACGATTCTGTGAAAGAAGGCAGCGTTGTCGAAGGAGCCCGTTCATTTGTGTTTACGCCATATCCAAGATATGATGGGGGCGGTATTGAAGAAGGAGGAGGTAAAGCCCCTGTACTCGAAACACTATCGACAGGACTCTGTAGCCGACTGCCGCTATTACTTGCACTGGTCAAAGGCTCATTGAAGGAGGGAGTAGTGGAAGATGTAGACGGTTCAGGCTGAGGGGGCGTAGGCCCCGGTGCGGCTGAGGGAGGGAATGAGCAGCTCCTCTCACTAACGGTACAGTTGCCGCAAACAGGGCGCTTCTCGTCGCATTTGATGTGTCGTCTCTTACACTCCAAGCAACCATTGCGGGACTTGCGATGGCGTCTTCGGAGCTTGGCGACCGAGGTCTTGTCCTCGGTGGCGGGATTAGAATGGGGACCTGGGTGCATCGGGAAGAAAAGGTAGGGCAGGCAGTTTGATTTGAATATGAGGTGTGGTCTAGAGTGAGAATTGGTTGTTTAGATCAGATCTGATCGGTATCTAGTATCATGGCTGGTACTCCGTAATAGTTCAACCCTGAATTGTGTGCTGTGATTGGTTAATAATTTGCTCGGAAAATTTGTATAGATTCGCTGATCGACATATATGAAGCGTTCGGTTGCTTTGTCTAGGTTTAGATTTTTTATTTTCGGGTTTCTCGCTTGAATATGGCAGTGCTAGCCTGGTCAAGGATTTAGCTAGATGCCTATTTTTAGTCAGACGTGACATATATTTGTCCGAGCGAGCATGAAACAGCGTTTAGGCACTAGTTGCTGGCATACTTGCAGAGCTTCTTCAAGAAATACCAGGTAAACATAAAGCAATCAGAGATATTCTGCCAATCTCTAACGGTTAGGATTCTATGAATATCTGGCTAATACAAGTTCTCAGTCGTCTCTTTATCTTCAAACCTATAGCCAAGCTTGTCTAAATACAGCAGTAGGCATTGTAAAGGGTTTAAGGATATATCATTTATGCAAGCATTCATTTGATCAATCTATTATCTACTATTAAATAAGTCTACAGGCGGCAGTACTATGATCACTTATAGAGGTTTACGCGTTTATCGGATTCAGCTCGAATTTTCGTATTCAGCAGTTCATACTATACGCGTATAGCTCTACTAAATAAATGGCTTGATAACATCCAACGTGCTTACATCGCCCATAATCATAGGGAATTCCAAGTACACTTATCTCCATGCGACCAAATGAATTTATCGTAGCATAGATCGGGGTATATTCTGTCTAATCGTCGAACCCTTTAAACTCATCGTCCTTTTCTTGCTTGGCTGCCGCAGCTGCAGCAACAGCCTTTTCACGATTCTGTCTCCGGACCTCAGCGATCAGATCGTTCAGCTCCATCTGCTTGACTTTCTCGTCATCTGTCATCTTGGATGTTGCCTCAGCCTCACGACGTTTGCGTCGCTTCTCCCTTCGCTCCACTCGCTCATCTTCCTTCTCATGCTTAGCGCTCCAAGCCTCGTTGTTCTTGCGCTTGCGTTTGATCTCCTCGCTCTTATCTTGCTTCTTCGCGCCGGACTTCTCCTCCTCGAGAGCGGCCTTTCGCTGTTGTTCGCGGGTCTTCTCCTTGTAAGCGTAGTTGTCCCAGTCGATCTCAAGACCGCACATCTTATCGCCTGTCCAGCCCTTGAGTTCGGGCATTCGAGGCATACGTAGGAGGCCCCATGCATTACCGAGATCGGCCCAGTCCAGATCAGCCGCGCGGAAGATGGATGTAGCCTGGTGAGCGCCATAACTTCGAGCCCAACTTACGAACGCCTTTTGAGCCTTATCAAACAGGCCCCTGTCGGTTAAGACGAGGCCCCTCATCTTATTTGTGGCTTCGACAGCATCATCCTCTGATGTGGTGATGGTGGGCTTTTGCAACGGTGCGATTGGTGTTTTGCGGATCTCCAAAAACTGAACGTAGTCTTCTTCCCTTCCAGGATGCAACATCACCACCGCCAATCCTTTTCGGCCCGCACGACCAGCACGTCCGCTGCGATGAATAAAGACCTTGGGATCTGAAGGAGCATCGATTTGAACGACCAGGTCAACCTGAGGAATATCCAGTCCACGAGCAGCCAGATCGGTAGTAAGTAATATCGTAGGAGAAACAGAGTTGAGGAATTTGTTAAAGTTCTTCTCTCGTACTTTAGATGCATGCTTTCCGTGTAAGGGTACCAACGCAAATCCATCAGGTAGTATCAGAGGCAGAACATGCTGGAAGTAGTCAACAGCGGCACAAGTGGATAGGAATACGATGCTTCTTTGGGGCCGTATAGGTAGTTGTCGCAAAAGTTCAGCGAGAGCTGGAAGTTTCTGGCTGGCGGGCTTGACCATATATGTCATCTGAAGACTGGCTGGTGTTTTTCTGTCCTCAAGAATACCACCACCCTTCATCTTAACCTTAACCTCGATTTTGACAGGGTTTCGCAGACCAACTCGAATGATCTCTCCGACAGCTTCGCTTACACTGGCGCTGAAAAGACCAGTTCTTCTCTGTTTCGGCAAATGCGTCAAAATCTTTTGCAAGTCAGGCTTGAAGCCAAGATCGAGGAGACGGTCGGCTTCATCGAGTACTAGCACCTCGAAAGAGGATTGGGGACAATGGACATGGGGCGAAGACAGGAGCTCGACAAGTCGACCAGGCGAAGAAATAAGAACGTTGGGGCTGTGTCTCAGGAAAAACCTGAGATCTTGTGCAGTAGTTGTTGTACCTCCAACCAACAACTGGGGTACAATCGCAGGTACAGTAGTAGAAGGTCGCTTTTCGTCGTCGTCTTTGAGATGAGGAAGGATTTCGGCAGAGGCCTCGTGGAATTTCAGAAGGTTAACAAGAACAGTATGGATCTGAGCAGCCAATTCTCGTGTAGGAGATACAATTATAGCAGCGACGTGATGCTTTTTTGTAGGTTCGCTAAGTCGGAGAAGTTTTTGAACGAGAGGAATGAGGAAGGCAAGGGTTTTTCCACTACCAGTGACAGCCTATATAGAAGTCAGAATGTCAATCGCGCTAAAGAAAGACCGTCTTGTTCATACCTCAACTACAACATCTTTGTTTCCCATGAAATGTGGCAGCGTTGCAGCTTGAACTGGTGTCATCTGGTCGAAGCCCATAGTTGCGACAGCATCTCGAATCCATTCCGAAAGAGGAGGATTGAGAGTGTCCCAAGCTCTGGGGCTTCTCTTCTTGGGCTTTTCGGTAGCCATGGTCAACCAAGATTGGACGAGACTAAACTATGGTTTTTATAGTAAATATTAGTTGGACTGGATATTACAGATCCAAAGCGCATCGACGGCTCTTTGACATTCATCTTTTGCGCGAAACATTTCTTGAAATCCTTATCTTATCACCACGTGAGATCCATTTGATGAAGCTCTAGTCTGTGGCGTAGGCGGAGTCTGACTGTGGCGTATTTGACTACCAGGCGGGTCCGGTTGTTATGCGACGCACCTAACGTCTCCCTACGTAGTATCTTAGCACGTGCTTGGGTAGAGAAGCACTACAGCTTAGATGATGTGTGATTTAACACGGTCCCTAAAGTGAATAGTATTAAATCTAGGCTAAAGATTTGCAGGCAGGTGACGTGACGTGACATCTTGGTCGGTATTGGACAAAAGTCAAGCCAAGCCAAGCCAGACCAGATGGCGGAAGAGCCGGGACGGGACACAGCTCGAGTGCGTGTAAGGAGGTATTAAAAACAGCTAATCTTGTTTTTAATTTCGTACCTATTATGCTTGCTTTTTCACATGGAAGCTGCTGAGACTCGTAAATCAATATTTTACTAAATCCTTACATGAGTATAACCTCAAAACCGAGGTGTTCTTGCAAAATGGGGTCCTCTTGTAGACCATCACATGCTTAAATCTATATACATGTAGACCTTGTAAAAGGCGGTGTCCCACTGTAAACGGGATACGGAATTCAACGCCACAGATACGTATCTCTCCAGACCCAGAATGAACGAAAAATCTCCAACCGTTGTAGCCAACGCCAAACTTGATCGATACAGACGAATGTTATTGAGCAGAAACCTCACCCTTCTGCGTTAGTTCCAGTATCCTCTTTTTCCCATTTCCAGTGTCACGCGACTCATCTTTACCCTCTTCGACTCTCAATTTCCTGCTTGTCTCAGCGCCCCCATCACCTAGAATCAGCCGTCATTCTCACACGCCCACCTACGTTAGTACTGTACTCTTTTGACGGTACTGTACATGTGTGCGTGCCCCGGTCATCGACGTCTTATATCTCCGAACCCATCATGCGGCGGGGGATCCAACCTCCGTTGCACCCTTGCTAATCAATCTGGATTCAATAAATACTCAATCTCCCAAATCAAAACCTCGGCCAAAACGTAGTCCGAGTCCCCCGAAGCGGAATAGGAATTCGAGTCAGAGCCTGAGCCCGAGTCAGGGTTACGGCTACCAACACCAACTACATCATCAGCATCATCCTCTGCAGCAACAACCGCAGCAACAACAACAACAAGAAGAAGAGAATCTTGGTACTGGACAAAACGGCCAGACCCTACGCCACAACCAGCGCCGACATAGCCACGACGACACGGACGATCACATTCTGGACCCTGGAAAGCGACAACATAATCATCCCGCTAACGGATCCTCCCACTACGACACCCCAAACACCTTCACCATTTCCTCCCCATCAGAACCCATCACGACGGAGCGCTCATCGCGCCGTGACAAATATCTCCACTCTACAATACCCAATACCTTCTGGCCTCCTGGCTTCAACAGTCTCCGGCGTATAGTAGTCGGTGCCGTCTGCTGCTCCGCGCTCCCGCCCTTCTCCCTCACCATGTCCTCACGATCTAAAATCCCGGAGACGCCCCGTGTCATCTCGCCGAGTCCCACCCCCTCCGAGCGCGACGCCGCCGATTACATGGGCCCTGTTACACGCTCCGCAGCCCGGAGACGGACGCCCACGCCCCAGCCGCTTGAAGAAGATCCGGATGAGGACCTGTCCGAGCACCCCGAGTTTCGACGGGCCCGAACCCGCAGCCGTTCGCCGATCGATCCAAACGCCGTGACGCGCTTGACTAAGCGAGCAAGCACTGCTGCGAAGGCGGGCAAGATATCGAAGGATGCCATTCCGGAAGAGCAAGATATGTCAAATGGTGCCCTTAACGGTAACGGCAATGGGAAAGCTTCCACATCAAACGGTCACCTTGCGCCTCCTCAGCCTACAACCCCAATAGGATGGTCTTGGCGCGACTTCAGCCGCAGTCCCAGTCCACTCGGTTTGATTCCCATCCACCGACACTGGAGAACATTTGTGCACAAGCACGAGGTACCCCGCAAGGTGCTGCACGTATCGATTGGGTTCTTTGTCATCTGGCTTTACGTGACCGGCACTCAGACAACTTCTGTGACTCCATGGCTCATGTCAGCGCTCATTCCTATCACGACGGTCGACTGGCTCCGCCACCGGTACGCTTCGTTCAACCGCTTTTACGTCAAGGCCCTGGGTGCTCTGATGCGTGAGAGCGAGTACTCCGGCTGGAACGGTGTCATCTTCTACCTTTTGGGTGCCTGGATCGTGCTCTACGGATTCCCCAAGGATATTGGCATCATGAGCGTTCTCCTGCTCAGTTGGTGCGACACCGCCGCCAGCACCTTTGGTCGACTTTGGGGCCGATACACTCCTCGCCTTCGCAAGGGCAAGTCTCTTGCTGGCTCTACCGCTGCGTTCCTCGTTGGTGTTGGTACATCTTACTTCTTCTACGGCTGGCTCGTGCCCACCATGGGCCCTTTCCCTGGCGACGAGAACTTCATGTTCAAGGGTGTTCTCTCGCTGCCTAAGACCATTTGCGAAGCTGTCGGTATTTCGCAGGAGCAAACTACCATCTCTGGCGCGCTCGCCCTGGGTGCTATGAGCATCTTGTCTGGCTTCGTGGCTTCTGCTAGTGAAGTCGTGGACATCTTCGGCTGGGATGACAACCTTACGATCCCCGTCCTTAGTGGTATTGGTATCTGGGGATTCCTCAAGGTCTTTTCATAGACTGCGGATTATCACCTAGCAGAGGACGCAACGGCATCTTATGGACATGGGAAAGTTACTGTTCTTATCAGATGACGGCGCATATGAGACATTGAGCAAACGCATACATGGAACGCATCAGTCTGACATTGTGCATGCATCAGGGGCATATGTATATACCCTACTCTTCCCCCTCGTTTCTCCATCCGTATTTTTGTTTCTTACTCCTCCTCCGTGGAAACATTGATCATTCGAGCATGGGTCTGCTGGAGATGGAGTTTACATAGGTCTTTCGGGAACTTTGTTTTTTTCCTTGTACTTTTTGAGCTAAGCTTGCGAGATGGGGATGATGCGCGGGAGAGAAAGGGGAAGCCACTCCCCCATACACAAAAATATTCATCATTGTTATCCGCTTTGGGTACGTGGCCGCAAACCTTGGTTTTGGGGCTTGCATGCGGTGTTACATCGGGAGAATATATATATCTCCCTATGCATATATTCCTTGGGGCAACGGTGGGAAACCTTTGGGATAGAATCTGGAGCGGGAACGGAACGGGCATGGTTAGGTGTGATATCTTGGATATAAGTAGACCGAACGGAACTACATAGGTATCTTGTTTAAATAATGAGACGAAACGCATCTCCTTCTTTTCTGCAAAGAGGTCAGACATGGTGACAATCCTGTGATGAACGGCGTGGTTCCGCCACATTTGACGTCTGTTGTACGAACGCCGTACGATATTTCGTATTTCTTCTCATTCTCTCCCTGCTAAACGGTCAGGCTGATACGTCTGTGTCACGAGGTATCCAAGCTAAGAATTCCGGTGATGGTTATAACCGCCTAGGCTGGGAGTACGTTTCACTGCGTCCTAGGCTCAACAGGATGGACAAAAGGGTTCGGGATGCCAATCATCCGGGATTGGGAGGAGTCGTACAGAAATGTTTAAAAATGTTTCTTTTTTGGCATTTCGGAAGAATTACCCTGAGCATGGAATTTTGTCTCTCGGTTAAGTCCGGTCGTTGAGGGTTGACTTACACGACAGTGATCATGACGGCGGGGGATAGAGAGCGGGAGCATGGAGGTATCTCTCAATGCTGGCAGGGGGGCAAGTTCTGCTTAGAAGATGGTTGCCTACGTCACGAATTATCAGACAAGTCGCAAGATGATTTTGAGTGATTTCTTTAACCAAACCCCTTCTGCATTGAGTAAATACTACCTATGTAGCTGGGTAGGTAAGTAGGTATGTGTAGATAGATGCTTGTAGATGAGAGTAGTTAAGACTAGGTAGATTGGATATCAATTCCTCTGGCGGCAAAGCCTCACGTCTGTCGCATACCGTTCACACCATCTTTGTAATGAAAGAAAAAATCTATTTAGTTTGCTTCTCTCTTTAAAACTATCATCCTATGAGATGGTGCCCCATCATCAAACCCCCTGTACAGAGTTGCATCTTCCCCTCCGTGTGCCTGGGCCACGCCTTGCCGCACACATAACGGCGCTGAGTTGTCCGTGCGTGATGGAGGGTATCAAAGCAGGGGAGGCGTGTAGGTTTATAATACCTCAGTATATGTACAGATACGCTTGGACAGCTATGTTGCAACAAGGTTTATCTTGCTGTAACTTGTTTACTTTCTGCCGAATAATTTCAGACAGAAAACAAACAGAGTTAGTGATATGATCAACTATCAATGGCTTCCTTGAGTGGAGATGATGGATGCGTTGTTAAAGTACATAGAAACAACACCCGCCCTGCCATGCAATGCAAATGCAATGCGATGCACTGCAGGACAAAAGCACTTGGCTTCTTGTGGAGGAATGAGCCACCCATGCTTCAATTCTTCCCAATCTCAACGAATCTCGCATCAGTATTCGGCTCTAGTCATCGTCTACAGGTTCATCTCGGGGCCATTACCTCAAATCGATCAGTTTGAGGCGGGCAGATCAGACGACTTCAGTGGATTCCGGGAAAGCAAGTCATCAAAGCACAGCAGCTTGAGCTCGATCTGACGTACAGCTTCCAGCACAGGGCTCGCAAGTCATGCCACCTGGGTAATGGACTCCCGAGCTTGACAGCAGGACTCGCCATCCAAAGAGTACCAAGATGCGATCACTAGAAGCGATACACAGCTAATAAGATCGCGAGGTGTTGGAGCTGGGATGATGCTTGTTGGTACCGATGATTATCGGCTGTAGCGCAAAGGTATTCCAAGTCCGGGGACGCAGTAGTGGTGAGACAGGAGAGCGAGTCGCTGTGTTTCGCGACTAAAGCAGCAGCCCGCATCAGGCGCGCATGAGCCGTGACAGCTTCTAAGAGCTTAGTGATGGCTTCATATTGTCAAGGACGGGTGGCCACAGGAACCGTTGGAAGACGTGTCACGGTGGCTTCAAGTATCATGGGTATGGACAAAGGCAAGAGGTGTCTCTGCTGCAGACTCCTGAGCTGCCACCATTGAGTTTGCAGCCTTGAAGCTGCACAGAAACGGGGCATCGTCTCCATTCGTAGGTGTCAGTTGGCCAGACGGACAGGCCGTAGAGCTCTCAATCCTTGCGTAACGGACGTCGATTTTGTCGCATGGCCCAGGTCCATTGCAGGCAGCAGATACCTTCCTGATATCTGTTCAATGATAACATTACTTCAAGATGTCAACAGCAAGTGCTACAGTGACTGCTCGCATGTCTTATGTTGTAGGCTATCATGAGACATCTAAAGGCGTCAACCAGGCGCGGTAAACAGGTATCAAACACAGCAAACCGTCAATCCCATCGTCAGATAAGAGACTGGGGATCACAATTGGACATCTAGTGATTATAGTGTCTGTGGTGCTGACCCTCGGAGCATCTCGATAAACCTTATCCCATCCATAAGTGTACGAAAAGTCGGTCATGGAGTCCATGCTCTTTACTGTACACAGGTCTGAACTAAAAGACATAGCTTGGACAAACCTCCAAGCATGTACCCTGTCACAGAAGTCCTAGATCAGCCGGGTCTTCACTCACCATCTTAATTGAGGTGGTGGATGGTGGATCTCGCCTTGTTGCCTTGTGGTGAGTGGTTGTTAACATGGAAGCGGGGGAGGGGCGAGTAAGAGCAGTGAATGATAAAAGAACCATTGCAATTTGCACTGGATACAATCATGATGTTTCCCGGACCATTGTCCAATTAGAACCTGGAGACTTGACCGGTCTTTTCCAAGATTGGGGTAGGAGAAAGATGCTTGGTAAAAAATACAAGAAAACAAGGCGAGAAGGACAGAAACGACAGAACTCAGATATGAAGCATGTTGAAGGTCGTATTGTAGTCGAGATAGTGGATCCTTGGAGTTGTGATTTAAACAATGGGTTCGCAGTTGTACAAAGTCCAACAATTGCATCAACTGTTGAGCAAAGCCATGTCAAATAATGGGATGAAAGATCAATGAGGCTCTGCTTAATTGAAGATTTTACAGGGCACGTGGAACATAATGGAGTAGAGGTAGCCAGAAGGAAAAAGCAAGTCAGGTCAAAAATGGTGACAGATGGGTGGATGGATGGAAGGAATGCTTGCTCGTTCTGTCGTCAGAGAGATACTTGTGCTTAGACGGTAGGTACGTTGCTCATACGTACCTTCCCCCACCATCCACCACCCTTCATGTTCAATTCCGCCTTAGCTAAAGGTTCTCTCGAGGCTTCCGCTACGTACAGGTTTCTCCTGCCAGCAAAATGACACACCATTTCCAGGAAACACCTCCCTCAAACAGGAGCAGGAGACAGGGCAGGCGCAAGAAAGACCCCGGCCCCCATTAATTGACATCCACCACTACCTTGACCCCTCGATCGGGTCCCTGGAATTCAGTGCCGTCCCTTGTCAAATGTCAGTCAACACTTAATCCATCCCACCGTCACAGCAACGTCTGGCAATTATCTTGACAACGCATCAACTCCTTACTGTACCCTCTCTGTATAATTGCAGAAAGGGACAATGTCAAAAATTGCCCGACCTGCTGCAGCTCTACCCGACCCGCCGCCTTGCGTTCGCTTTTCAACCCACACCCTGTAAACTATTTCTCGTGGACCAATCCTCGCCTAGTCCATTGCATGGTGTCTATCTTGACCATCGCAGGTCATCGCCTCTTCTCCTCTTCTCCTCTTCTTGATATGGCCGAGCTTTTCTGGTAAAAACGCCGAACGATGAGGGAAAATGCAACTGGATGGGGGGGTGTGAGCAACTTGACGCTTGCTTCAGGACTTCAATATGGAAATCCAAGGCTGCTTTTCCATCAACTTCGTCTTTTTGGCTTTCCTTAGCGTCAACGCGCTTGTTTGCAACTCTCTCCACTCCATCTCGTCTCCATCCACGGTGCTGCCTACCTGTTCCCCTGTAACAGGGTACAAGACGCGCAGTTCCAGTGCATGCCAAAATTACACAGCGGATACAATCAGGGAATTTGCAGTTTCCAGCATTCGCAATGTCTCTGCTCAGTCCATCGTCGCTTAGAAAGCCGAAATCTGATATGGCGGTGGAATGCCAAGAGTCTTGTGAGCGGTTGGTGATCTCTCACGGATGTCAATATACACGGTGAGGCAACCAATGTCTTTTTTCTTTCAGCGCCCACCACCAATATTACCCGCTACTCCAAACGGTATCGGAAGCCGGCCTATTCAGATATGTTCTATATGGTACAGATATGTATTGTGAGGGTGTGGGTATTGGTGTCTACTCAACTTACTTAGGTCCATCTAGCCTAACACTCAGCCAGTCAGCGTCAGTCCCGTTGTCCATTGCGTTGTCCGTTTGGCTCATTCTCACCACGGTCCATCTACCTGCTTTCAGCACACTACGGTACTGTATGTACTAGTTATCGCCCAAAAAGCAGCGAGCCAGCTTAGTTTACGTCGACCAGGTCCCTCACGTCACTCGGTCACAAACCCAATCCATGCCTGGCCTCGACTTGCCTCTTCCGCTGCCTAACTACCGACTTATTGTACCTCTACTCTTTACGCTCAGACGACCAACACGCTGGGTTTAAACAAGCCCGTCAAGCAAATATCGGTGGGAAAGCGCACTGATCTTTTTTTTTTTTTTGCCCCCCAGACAAGTTCTATACATGGCTCTTATCCCTTCTCAACGCTTGGGTCCAAGGGCTAGTGCAGCCACTTATGTCCATTGATGGACCCGGATATGCATGGCATCTTAGCAGCATCTTACTTTCTTGTGCCTTTCTACTGGTATACCATACGGTCTAGGTCGTTCCCTTTCACTTCGGGTTTTTTGTCGGTCTCCGCTCCAGCACACAGATGTATTTTCTCTTTCCGTTAACTGTCCACACGTGCCATCGTCATGTACCTATCCAGTGTCTTTGACACAGAGCTATTGCCCTTTCGAGCAATATCCCAGTCTTACTCCTAAACCTGTCCGGTAGATGTCGGTTTGACTTCAAGGCGGTCTCCATTTTTCCAGTTTCTTAATTGTTACGTCTTACATCTTTGATTGCGGTCTTTGCTTTCGACATATGCACATGCCCTTGCTCATCCTGGGCTGGCCTTGTTACACCCAGCCAACGGCGTAGCTCAAAACGTTTACAATTTCAACGTCACTGCATTGCTAAAGCAGAGACCCCGAAGCATGTTGAAGCCACACACTTTCTTTTTCATTTCTTACACTTTTTATCATATTCAATCGCTTTCCTTTCTCTAACTTCACCCTCCCCGTAAAGCCCTATCTCGACCATGTTTCCTTACTCTTCTCTTTCGTTGGCCCAGTTGTCAAACGGCCATTCATCGTGGATAAGTCTATGTACCATTTTATGACCCTTCCAAGACTCCTTTGCCGCTCATAGCCTCCCTAGTCACCCTCCTAGTAGCCCTAGCTTTGAAGGTTTGTTACCTTCACGACCTCGTCGTTGCTGTCCGTGATGGCCCACACCTCTGCATCTCGTCGTGATCGTCTCGTCTAGCCCCTCGATCACCTCTCAACCATGCCATTATCCTGTAGCATCCCATTACACGCCCTCATGAGCGGGGTTGCTCATCGTCTGTTGACGAATGGTGTCAGGATGAGTTATCCTCAAGTTGTTCCGGTCTGGCTGTTGAGGGTCTCTGGAAAAGTATAAAAGGGCGAGAGTTGATCGAGTTGAAGGTTTATTCTTCTTCTTCCTTTCTCATCACTCTTCAATCTACTTTTAAACTGAAGTCCCAGCTTGCCCGGTTATCATCCACAGTCCTCTTGGCTTGTTTTGTTGTCTTGATACACAACTCTTCTACTTCAGCTGTGCTTCACTTGTTCACAATCAACTCAACGTTGAGCCACCACCTGAATCACTTCTCAAAACAATCAATTGACATAACCGCATCTCATTCTATCCTCAATCATCATCATGTCTTCTCACTACACTTCTGTGGGCTACTCTATGCCTCTTCCCGTCCCCTCCAAGGGCTCGCAATACCCCACCTACAGTCAATATTCTGTCTCGCCTCCGGAATGTGATGACTCGGTTAGCTCCGCCTCGGGCATCCCCTCTTACAGCAATGGTGGGTACTCGGCTACTTCGTCCGGCTACACATACTCTGGCGGATACGGCGAATATGAGAGCACTCGCTCTGCTAGCGGCGTGGACTTCCAGGAGTACATGCAAGACCGCTTTGCCAACTCCTTTGACCCCATCCCTCTTGACCGCAGCATGGCCATGCAGGCTCAAACGTAAGTGGATCTATCCCACCATCAATCCCACAGCAAATCCTTGTTTGGCTATTGAGAGCTGCATGTGAAATACACTAGCTCGCCGTAAACGGCCTACGGGATTCCATTAATGCCGTACTGACTCCCGAACAGATCCGGAAAGATGAATGCCAAGCACCGAGAGCTCATGGAGCTGCAGAAGAAGGCGCAGGCTCGTCTTGCGAAGACACGAGAGCGCTTCCAGGAAGGTATGCGCGATGCTCATGAGGTCCGCAGCGACCTTGAATGGACACAAAAGAAAGTCAGGTGAGTCTGAACTAAATTGGTGCATTCTCGTGCATTTATTGCAAACGCAAACGCAGCTTTCGTTGCAGCGAGTTCGGAATGCGTCACATATAGATTTGTGATCTGGCGACTAACCAACTTTCACAGTTCGCTTAAGACCAAGGCTTCTCGCAAACATGGCAAGGAGTACAGCAAGGCTCGCGCCCGATACCCATCTCCCGAGAACTAGACTGTTCTAGATATACTTTCTTCGGGGCGGCATTTCAACTTTCACGACAAAATTTTCATTCGGCGAGCAACTTTCCATTCACGATTAACTCACCAAAGTTTCACACATAAAACACACGTTTCCGCAGAAAATGCCGAAACGCATGGCGATCCAATTTCTGACATCTGAATTGAGATCTTCTTTACTACTTAATATTACGAGCATCCCACGACACCCGCATGTTCAACGTGCATGAACGAGTAGTTCATGCAAGGGGAACGTGAGGTGACGTTGGAATCAGGGGCACTAAGCGCGGCAAATTGAGCCGCTTGGCGCGAGGTGTCTTCCTACTTTTGTCTAAAAGCAGCAGGGCAAGTATGCGGGGGACTTTTAGCCAGGAACGCCAACCTCGTAGCCTCTGGGGCCTGGGTGGGGGGAACACGCAGAGAGAGCGAGAATGGGCGGTTGTTTCATGACTTACGGCTTATGATTGGATGAACTGAACGATTTAGGGGCGATTGTTAAAAGTACACCTCCTCCCAAGCGTTTGTGGGGGTGTTAGGGAATAGCGTCAGGTTGGCAGCAAAACATAATGTGTCGGCACCGATTGCTGCATGGGCAGCAGGGTTGGCAGCATATCTGGAGTATGGGTGACGCGGGAGCAGCCGAGGATTGCAAAGTCGACCGACTTGTCGGGTTCGCCAAGGGGTGTGTATTGAGTGATATACCCTGGGAACCGCTACAAGAACGATGGCGGTTCGGAAAATAGCAGCGGGTTTGCAGAGCATTGTATTTGGGACGCTTGCCCTAATCAGGGGAGGCAGCGACGTGAAAACTGCTCCATTGGGTAACACTGGGAGCTGGAGAGTTGATGGAGCCGTGTTGGGCAAGGCAAGGGTCTGTAAGAAGGTTTTCTTTGTGGGTATCTCGACCGGAGTATGGAGTCTACCAGTTCTCATAGCAAACAACATCTCTTTTCCCCTCTTTAACAGCCGGCGTGTCCCTGTAACTGATGTGATAACCCCCCCGTAGATGTGATTGATTTGCTTCCCACACCCCTCTAGGCTATTTGTGAACCAGTCTGAGTAATGAAGCACGTGTGATGCGAGGTATGTTGGCGTAGTGAGTTGCAGTGCTGTCGCCATAGTGCGTTGTGAGGTTGGAAGACCCCTGCTCGTTTCGATATCACGTGCTCTTACACGTGATATCACCTCGGAAACCATCCATCTCCTTGATCAACCGTGAAGGTGAAGGTATTGTGGTTGTACTATTACACACCACATGGAGTGTTCAAGCCAAACTGTTGATTCAATTGGCATGCTCCATTGATCTCCCTTGTTCCCCGCTGTCATACCTTACAATGTTGAGGTCTCAAGCTGATGCATCAACTGTCGTAGCATTGACATTGCCCCGAAGGACCCAAGTTCCTCGTGTCGTCAAGCCGCGGGCCTTCTCAATTCTCTCCCATGGATTCGCATTAGACAGACTGTCGTAGTACCCAATGTACCAATCATCCTTGCGCTCATGTGGCACCGAATGTTGACCCTGCCGTGGTACAGATGCCTGAGCAGGCCGTTGAGGTAGACTAGCCGGGCGCACTTGCGCTGGGATTTGTTGTCCGGATTTATCCTCCTTCTCGTCCTCGTTGTCATCACCATCATGAAGAGCGATCTCATCAGTGTTGAAGCCAGTACCCAAGGCTGTAGAGTTTGCGCCAGTCGCAGAAGACTTTGAGGGCAATGATGCGTCTGCATTTGGGTTATAGCGACGACGCTTTGAGGGTGGTGAAGCAGCGCCAAAGGACGAGAAACCCATCTGAGCCATGAGGGCTTCGTCGACAGCTTCGACGTCGTTATCTGAGGGGTCCATCGCAGATTGGTGAGACTGGCTGTACTCGATGAAAGTGGCGTTATCTAACGAGGTCTTTATATAATGACGTAGAAGTTGTGATGATTGTTGAGAGTGATGTTTGAGGCGGATGAATGAAGTTGAACGAAGCCGCGATGGGATGAAAAGAATGACTAGACTCGTTCAGCGTAAATGGAATCTGGGGTCGAGACTAGTGGAGTTGTGGCTGTTAGGCATCGATTGTGGCTGACAGCCAGCATCGCCATGAGCCAAGCAACGGTAATTGAAGAGCAGCAAGGATTGCAAAAAATGACAAGGGTTTTGTGCTTGGTAGTATAATTAAAGAGTCTATTATTCCGATCAAGTGTCGAAGAATTCATTGTTTCGTTAGAATGTGCTTTAATATTTCAGTATTATGAAACCATTATGCTTTAACTCTCCCTGATATTTAATGCAGACGGAATATCAGTGACATCAGACCGATTATCAAGGGATTCAAGAGTATGGGCGGTCAAAACATAAAATAGTCCGGATAGTTTATGCAGTGCAAGGAGCATTCGGAGCATTAGACGAAATCCAGCGAATGACACCAATCTTTCCCTAGTGTTTGCCTGACGGATCTGCGGCTTCTGAGGCCTGGCGTGTTTCATTCCTCGGGCGGGATAAGATTAAGTAGTACCAGACAGGGCCTTTGTTGTCAAGCTGGCCCGAATTTTCATGTGAACTTTTCTTGCTTTTTTTCTTCTTCTTCTCAATTGAACTCACTTTCTTGATCTAAACATTCTACATCACGTTCAATAAGTCTTGTTGGCGTGTACTTGAGATACAAACCTTTGGGAGGTACCTATCGAAGCCCAACCAAATCATCGACATCATCACCATGGCGGAACAACAACCCATCAAACTCAACACTCCGACCAAATACTGCCCATCCACCAAGAAGTCTCCTCCCGTAGATCCCCCCACTCTCGACTGGATCACGACAACATGGACCGTCACGCACTCTACACTTTCCATGTGGCGCGACGCCCGTAACGTGCGCATCACATACAAGATGCTCCCGGGGACAGCAGACGGCCGCCCCCGCATGGACGACCTGGTCGAGTACGAGCCCATGTCCAAGGACGGCACCCTCAAGACCGTCGAGGGCGTTGACACGCAAGCGTCCTCCATCGGCTGGGACTGGCGCGGCAAGGGATGGTTGACCCTTGTTCACTCGCACTGGGAGCTGCTCGGCTGGGGCGAGGTCGTCACCGCCGAGGGCGTCAAGGAGAGGTGGGCGGTTACGTGGTTTGCGCCTACGGTGTTCACAAAGGAGGGATTGGATATCTACTGTGATCGAAAGGAGGGTTTGAGTGAGCAGACGTATGCGAGAGTTTTGGAGGCTTTGAAGGGACTGAAGGGATCCGAGGCCAAGAAGGTTGCTGACTTGGTTGAGGCTAATATGCAACCTGTTGAGATTAGACTGCCGTGGGTCGAGAGCTGATCTTGATCTTGCTGTGCGTTGTTTTCGTCAGAGGTGGGATATTAATAGCTTGGTTAGGATGTTTGATAGTTTTGAATGCGATATACCCTGTGATTTGAGAAGAAAGGCTCCCAGAACAACATTACAAAAGTTATTTGTAGGGTCAATTATCTACTTCCGTTCAGTCGTCGCTGGCGATAGTCTACTGGCAAGTTCTTTCATGTGTGTGTGTGTGATCATAGTATCCATATCCACGTTGGTAGTCACTCAAGGAAAATTTGATTAAAGCTAGGTACTATATGAAGCACAGTATAAAGGGTAGCCAAAAAGGGTATCATGTTTGTCACTATCGTGGTTCATAACGACTCCGTTGTCGTTCTTCATCCCCTCTTTCTCCAGATCGCAGATCTTGTTTCTCATGGTGTTTTTCATCCCTCCTACTCCTCTCTCTTCGAGGTTCATCCTCGTCATGACGCCTTCTCTCATGCCGGGACCCTTCCCTGCCATGACGCTCGTGTCTTCGACTCCTTGAATCATGTTGTCGATCACCATCATGCCTTCGCTCTTTGGACCGCTGTCTTCGCTCATGGCGACCCGATGATCTCTCTCGATCACGACTACTGTCCCTACCTTCGTGTCGTCGCCGCTTCTTTTCGCGATGTCGCTCTTCGCGGCGCATGCTCTTTAGTTCTTGTTCTCTTTCCTCTTGGAAGCGCTTCCTATCCTTTTTAAGCTCACGAACCTTGGAAGCTCCTTGCTTCATCATGGCAAGAGGATCGTTGGATGCTACACGTTTGGCATCGCGATCTCTACGATTCGGGTCTTGATTGCCCCATACGTCCTTTGACGAAGCATCGGGGGCCGCAGCATCGGCTTGCGAGTACCAGGGCCGTAGAACGCCATCCCTTCCTGCAGCATTCGAGAAGCGCATCATGTACTGGTCTTCGTAGCTCTGTTTCTTTTTCTTCGCTTCTTTCTCAGCCTCTTCATTCTTCTCTGCGTGCGCTCTTGACTTCTCATCGCCGAGCAAATCAATATGTCCATTATGATCCACAATAGGCGCAGAGCTTGTAACCTTGCGCTCAGGCTCGATCTTCACAAGAGCCGAGCTATCATCCTCCTTGGCTATTCGCATTTCGAAGTCGGTGTCATCCTCGCCTGGTCGCTTTCGCTTTCGGCGCATACCCCTATGCGAAGCATCACGATCACCAACAGGCGTCCCATCTGGCTTGGGTGATTCGGGTTCTTCGATCGGAGGGGGCTCTTCGCCGCGCAGAATGGCTAATCGACGTTGCGCATCAATCTCCTGCATGCGCTGCTCTTCTCCTTCCTCAGTGGCCTTCGCGGCAGCCTCATCGCGACGGACCCGGGCGATGTTGTCGGCATTGTAGACGTTCCACGACTTCTTGCCTAGAAGATGACTATCAGTTGTTAGATTTATGCGTCAGTATTGCTAGTCTGTTATACTTACAGTGGCATCTTGAAGGTTGGTATGAATGATGAGTTAAAACATTGACCTTGCGGGAAAGCTCTCCGTCGCCGGAATGCGGGGCCGAAAGATGACATAGGCGCTAACTAAGCCCCTGGATAATGGATGCATATTGCCCCTCCAGTCGTCAGCTTCCCATACAAGTTCTCCATGTCTACCTAATCATGAGGTAAGTTCGTAGAAAGATTGGTAGAGTGATCGAGCGATAACTAGAAGCCCCCAGAGGCGTGATAATTTTCTTACCATATCCCATTCATTACTCATAAACTGTATATAGCACAAACTGTTCTTAATGGGCCTCTAGAGCTCTTGCGACTGGAGCACACTGTTGGTTGTCGAGTTGTCCTGAGAGTCTGCCGAATTGGGTATATTATGGGTCTATGATCTGTATACGCTTCTGTAATTGGCTTAGAGCTTCCTGGCTGATCCAACACTGCTACACCTACAGTGTCAGCATAGACTTTGGGTACCTGGCGCAGCTCTACGCCATAACCATCCATGAACAAAGACGACACTTGTACTTACCCGTCCAGTATATAAGGCAACCAACCCGAGTTCATTCGCCGAACTTGGACTCTGCAACCTCATATACACATCACCAAAATGTCTAGGACACCTTTCGGCGGATTCTTGGGTGGCCGAGGCCAACAGCCTCCTCCACCTCAGCAACAGCAAGGCTATGGTAGCCCTCGATATAACGACCCTCGACAGCAGCAGCAGCCTCCTCAGAACTACCAAAGTTATCAAGGCGGCGGTGGTGGTAGCGGCTATGCGGAGAAGCCCTCGCGATCTGGCGGGCGCCAAGTTAGCCTTCGAGTCGAGAAGGTCACAGACAAGTCCCTCCAATCAAGAATGATCTACGGCAACCTGTATGTATTCACATTCCTATATCATTGAACTCCAACTGACATCTTACCAGCTGCGCTGTTTCTCCCGATGACTTCCCTCCCAACCGAGATGGATCCGATCTTTATATTCTGCTCCATGCAGGCCAGCCCATGGGCGAATACGTTGTCACCGCAAAGCCCACCCCCGGATTCCCTCAGGGCTGCATCAGTCTGTCAGACCCCCAGCGATCATGGGCCGGTATCACTATGCGAGATGTGTTTCAAGGAGAAATCTACGACCCTTTTGCGGCTGGAGGCAAGGCATACTTGGGCTCAGTGGACCTAGAAATCGGCTTCGCTTCTCCCAACAAGAAGACAGACGTTCCTTATGACGAGGACGAGCTCTCCAAGATGTTTATCGATACATATCAGAACCAGGTGCTTTCTCCTGGTCAGCGCATCCTTATGGACCACCGAAACATTCCTCTCCTTATCGTCGTCAAGACAGTCTCTTTGACAGATTTGGCCATGACTTCGGACGACTCCTCCAAGAAGGCCCAGAGAGAACCCCATGCTAGAGGCATCCTGACGACCCAGAGTCAAGTCGTCTTCCATCGCGATGCAAAGGGTGACTTCAACCTCAAGCCTTCGATGCACAAGCCCAACTCCAACGCCATTCTCGCTCCTGACTTCAAGTTTGAGGATATGGGCATTGGTGGTTTGGATGATGAGTTCGCTACCATTTTCCGCCGTGCCTTTGCATCTCGTATCTTCCCTCCTGGCTTAATCGCCAAGATGGGTATCACTCACGTCAAGGGATTGCTGTTGTACGGTCCTCCAGGTACTGGAAAGACCTTGATTGCCCGACAGATTGGTAAGATGTTGAACGCCAACCCACCCAAGGTTATCAACGGACCCGAGGTTCTCAACAAATATGTTGGTCAGTCTGAAGAAAACATCCGAAAGCTGTTCGCCGATGCAGAGAAGGAGTACAAGGAGAAGGGAGACGAGAGTAGTCTTCACATTATCATCTTTGACGAGCTTGACGCTGTCTGTAAGCAGCGTGGCTCCGGATCTGGTGGAGGTACCGGTGTTGGTGACAGTGTGGTGAACCAGCTTCTCGCCAAGCTAGATGGTGTTGACCAGCTCAACAACATTCTTCTGATTGGAATGACCAACCGAAAGGACATGATCGATGATGCTTTGTTGCGACCCGGTCGTCTTGAGGTGCACCTTGAGATCTCACTTCCTGATGAGGCGGGCCGACTCGATATTCTTAAAATTCACACTGCCAAGATGGCCGCGAACGGACTGTTGGACTCCAGTATTGATTTGGATGAATTGGCTGGCATGACCAAGAACTTTTCAGGTGCCGAGATCAGTGGTCTGGTCAAGGCAGCTGCATCCTGTGCGTTTTCACGACACACTGAAGTTGGTCAGCTTGCTGCTGTGAAACAGGATGTTGCCAGCATGAACGTGAAGCGTGAGGATTTCATGGTAGCTCTCACTGAGGTGCGACCTGCTTATGGTGTCTCGGAGGCTGAGTTGATGGAGGCCATCCGCCTGGGTATCTATCCTTATGCGCCTCATATCGACATGAACATTCAGCAAATGATGCGTGTTGTGGGCATGGTCAAGGAGGACCCGAACAAGTTCAGCACATCAGTTCTTTTCCACGGCCCTCAGGGATCCGGTAAAACAGCTCTGGCTGCACACATCGCTATGCAATCAGGATTCCCCTTTGTCAAGATGGTCACACCCTCAGACTTGGTCGGATACCGCGATGACTTTGCCAAGAAGGATTATGTTCACAAGGCCTTTACAGATGCGTACAAGTCACCTGCCAGTATTCTAATTCTTGACGACTTTGAACGTCTCATCGGATGGAACCCCATCGGACCTCGTTTCTCCAACACCATGCTGGAAGCATTGACGACTCTGATCGTCTCCCGACCTCCCAAGGGCCACCGCCTCTTGGTTTTCGTCACCACTTCCAAGGCTTCGGTGCTGAAGATGCTTGAGATCGATAACGACTTCGCAAAGAAGGTCGCCGTTCCTGGCGTATCCAACCTGCGCGAGCTGGCGGCTGTCCTGCAGGAGTCACCCGAATTTGAACATGATGTCAATGCCGCAGTCAACGAAATCGGTCGACAAACAGGGTCTGACAGTGTTGGAGTGGGTATCAAGACGATTTTGGATTGTATCTTTGAGTCCAAGAGAGATCCCAATGGGCAGGTTGTTGAGGCCTTTGTAGAGTTGGTTGTTGGCAAGATTCAGGAATTAAGGATGTAGATTGGTCCTTAGATGTACGCAACGCAATAGAGTCTCAAATTCCCAATAAGAACCCTTGTACTACATATGTTCTTTCTTCTCGTATTCTATTTGTGAATTACCCTTAATATTTTTGTGAGATTCTGTGTGTGATTACTTGTTGATATGATACTTGAAGAAACAACCACTGTTGGGATGAGATCTTCCAAACGAGTTGTATGATGCAACAGCTACATTCATGACAACGGCTGATTCGAGTCATTTGATGATACCAGTTACAACACTCAAAATCTCATAGACATACAGCAAAGATATCTACATACATCGGGTCAGTATAGGGTAAGCTCATCGAAACGAATTATCACAATAACACAATACACAAGCTACTGGGTTCCAGAAAAGGTAGCCTCCGAGATTTAGGAGACAAAAATAAACAGCCTAAAAAGTCTGACCTAAGTAGCATAAACTGACCTACTTATTTCGTCTCTTATGCTCCTTGCGGCCAATTTTCCTAACACCCTGATGACAAGCAATACAATCGTCTCGATGTCTCAATCAGTTGAGACTGATTGATTGAACTGTAGCGACAACTATGTAATGGCAAGGGTAACTCCTTCAAGATGATCAGCGTTATTCTCACTGCAGCATTATAGTTGGGCATCGTGATCGCCTTGATCGTCTTCTGATCGTCTTCTGATCGTCTTGTAGATTATGTACGACAGCGTCTAACCGTAGAGAACATGGATATTATGAGCTAGGCTGATTACGTGCCGGGGCTCCAAGATTGTAAGAAAATGCGTTAGCGAGGTTCCTGGGATAACCATGAAAGAGAACACGCGAGAATGGAGCCGTCCACGTTTAGATTTTGTGCGGGCAACATGAACTACCAGACAAAAAAACAGAGTGGCTGGAAGCACGGGCTTGCTGGAATGGTGGTTCATCGGCGCGGGCCTTTTTGTGCCTGTCACGAACTACTTTCCAGATCTGATCTTGTCTGGCTTTGACTTGACTCGGCCGGGCAGCGGCAAAAGAGCAGTAGGGCAAGAATCTTTGTCGAACCGATAGGCGGTCAACAGAAGAACTTCAAAGAGAATCCATCATAACGAGTCAGTTATACCTTTGCCCCTCCAGCGGGGATCCCGGCCAACGTCACGCTATAAATTCTCCATTTAAAGGCGTTTTTAGTGAGTCAAGAGAAAGGTCATTGGGTTCGTTATAGTGAAGGTAAGGATCTGAATGGTGAGAGTTTGTGTTGATCTGGCGCGTATCAACTGTTGAATTCGGGGCCGAAAACCACACACAGCCTCTACACAGTTCAATGATATGATGCTTGAGGAATTGGTGCATCAGCGATCGATACACTTATGCAAGGAAATCATTTAGGCACGGTACAGACAGGCCCTGTCTCATTCAGGTAGGCAGTTCATGATACTAGTCATAGCATGAACAGAGGTCATTGAGAGATGTGAGGCTTGATCACTGCAAGCCAAGCAAGTAAGATGAGGCTTACGGGGGATGACCAGAACAGGGCTGCAGGATGGTTTACATGAACTTTGAACAAGCGCATGCAATTATTTGGCGATTCTCACATCTGTGTCCCGTCTGCCCGTCTATCTAGGGTTGACCGGAACCATGTATTTTTTTAAATCTTACCCTGGACCTGTACAAGAACGAGGACCTACCAGACTGCCGAGACAGGAAAGGACCACGGATGCTTCCCCGGCACCCGACTAACTGGTGTCGAATCACGTCTTAAAGTTTGACCCGGTTCTTGAGTCTAAAAGGTTCTGACACTACGTAGTTTTGGGTGGGTGCCATGGATCTCTCTTTGACTTTGCTACTGTTGGTCAGCACGTGGAAAGTAGTTTGTATCTCCTGGCCGCGAGTGACATTCGAAAGATGAATGAGATGTACAAGGAAAGAGAGGATGTAAAAGAAAACTGTGGTAGTGATAAAAATGAGGATACCTTTTGTTGCCAAGAGGAAAAAACGTGATGGATCATGCATGGTGCATTAGTTGCGCTGCATTGTCGGTCATGGGATTCTCTTTCTGGAACGATTAAGGACATGACAGGACAGGAGGATCTTAAAACCCCCCGCTTCTGAAGCAATCAATTACCTACTGCACTGCACAGTATGTAGGTATTCAAAGTAGGCTGTGAGGGGATTTTGAGTTCAAGCCTTTTTCTTTCTTTATCAGAATTGATTGATACCCAAAGTGAAATACATACTGCTGTTAGTTGACTGCACAAGAGATCGACAAAACTGGGCATGAATTCTAGACTCCCCTCTCCAATGCCCCGGTCCCGGGCTTGACCTAAAGTGTGTACCTCTCTCTCTCTTCTAAAGTCTGTTGAATGCAACGTCGAAAGCATGGCGGAGGAATGGGTACAGAGTACATAGCGTTATTCTAATGACTGGTTGGTACAAGGATGCTTTTGTATGTAAGAACGGGCCGAGTTGGGAACCGTTGAGGGTCCATCTGCAGGTACTCAGTACATCTTTTACTCTTGACGCACCAATTGAGACCTCAGTTGTAGGTAACAATACCAAGGCCATCCCTGTAATGTGCTTTGAACTTTTGTCTGTGAATTACCTCATCTTATATATCATGTGCGTATGTACTATCAATGTACGATGTATGTACTTGACTGTTGGAAGCAATTGAAAACACAAGAATTGATGATTGCCAATACTCGTTAGGCATTCATGACTCCCATGCTTCTGCTTCTTAGCACGGGAGGCAAACAGTTCGTGTCAAGCCGAGCTGGAAATACATCGCCAATCAGATTGCCGAGCAGCACTCTGGAAGCTGGGAGAGAGCTGGAGCTAGCCCACCATTGACCCTTCCGCTGGGTAGACTTGGGGCACACAATACGGCGTTCAAGGTACAGGAATCGCGATACTACGTCGTCAATCGGTGTACAGCAAAGTATAGCTACAACATCGACCTGAATCGATAAGTGCTATTCTTAAGTGCTAGGTTGACAATTGACCCACACACCCTCTTCTTCCCTCACGATCCCATGTGCCAACCGAACCGCAAACAAGCCCCAAGTCCAGAGCCAGAGCCCGGTCCCGCGAGCAAGCGTCTTTCTTGGTCTGGCCTCGAGAGTCGAGAGAGGTTCGGTTCGAAAAAAAAAAAAAGAGTCTCCCCCAATTGCTTCTGAAAGTGTCCTTCTTTCTTACCCTCTCCTTCCGCTTCTCTTTGCTTTTTCTGTGTGAGACAGATCAAAAGGGTCTGGCCAGGGTCCTATTATCGTATCGCGTGCCGTTATTTGGCTGAGAAAACTACACGTCTGTTTTTTTCCCTCTCTTTCGCATACAGCGTGACTCTTTTTATTATTTTTTATGCCCCCTCTATCTCTGTTGCCGGTATCTGTCTTGGGTCTGCCCCGTTGCCGACGATCGCTCAGCTATTGAACCAACATATCTCTCCAACACAACCACAAATGTCAACAGCAACAATAACAACGATACTCTGCTAACAAAATCCTACTATTATTATACTTTATGGCTTTATCATGTAAGTTGCTTTATTAATTGCTTTTCTCTCATCATGACATCAGCTCCACCCTTCCAGATTGTCCGTGGTGGAAAATCAACCAGGTTATGCCATGCTTGTCGTCTCGCCAGGCCTCAGGTTGGTCTGGGTGATTGATTAATTAATTACCTGGACTACGCTGTAACCAGGCTTGATCATTGAACTAGCATAACAAGGCAATTTAACGTTGCTAATGGTGCTTGGTCCAAGCCATCAACACTTCTACTTTCATCCTTTCCCTTATCCCATATCCATCATATTCGTATCGGACTCGCCGTCTTTTCTCTCGAATCTCTCTCTAGGTTTCCTTTCTTTTACCTCTCTGCCATCTCTGGACTGCCTTAGTAGGCACTCTTACCCCACTGTAGCCCGCGCACACCGGGGTCCATCAGTTACAGCACAAACCACGACATGCGCGCCAGCTCTCACTACCTCCAAATTACTCGCTGCTAACTCAATGCCTTGATTGACAGCTCCTCTATCGCTTTGAGCACCGTCAGCTCTGCACTCTCCTGACAAACAGGCAACGCGCCTGCAAGAGGACGTGCCATGGAGGCCCTGGAGGCTTCGTCTGCAGATCCGCTGCCCCCAGCATCTGGTCTCAGCACTGCGCCCCCAGCTGCAACCACTGTCAAGGATCTGACGTCGACCAAAACAATCAATCAGCCAAGGCCTCGCTCAGGGTCAGGCCTTGTTGCAGCCCCTACAGCAATCGTTACTGCACTCAGGAAAAGGGAAAACACCAGCACCAGCTTCTCGACGCCCACCAAGTGGCCTTCTGTGAGGTCCACCACCACTGCCGCGCGCATGCCTACGAATACTACCACTTTCGCGAAACCCCTGGTTCCTCTCTCAGAACGAAGAATTCACCAAACCAAGCACACGGCTCGAAGTCTCAAGGACTCAGATTCCAGCGCTGATAACCAGGGCAGCCTGGCCCGATGGGAAATTGCTCCCGATGGTGGATCGGCAGGCCGAGAGGGACGTCAATTCACTGTCGCCAACGTGGGGAACAATGGTCGCATATATCTGAGGTAGGTTGAGATCTGAATCATCTCATGTTTTCTGCTGCCAACCTGGGTTTCCCCTGGGAAATCGCCTGCCACTGCCAGACTACTGCTCTCCCTTCACTCTGCGGCCTTTGCTCGCGCCTTGTGGGGTGATGTCTTAGTAGCTTCCATGTTGCGATCTCATCTTATGTCGCCTCGGGGATATCGCAACGTGGCTGGCACAAAACACGACGCTTGCTCGTATTGTTACTTGCGTGCCACAAACCACTGACTCTCATTCTCTAGGCCGACCGTTCGCCCTGCGTACCAGCGATGTCCTCAGCCTCAATTTGTCTTTCCCATCACACCACCCAGTACTTCAGGCTTAGATGCAATTTATCAAAACAAGCAGGTTCAAGACGAGACCAGCGAGCTTCACGTCAGTCAGTGGACCCCGACCGAACCATCGCCTTATGATACCAACAACCGAACCTATTTCGAGCACGATTCTTATTCGCTCCGACCTATAAGGCACAGACGCGCCCTTTCCGACAGCACGGTCCACGAAGTAACCGTTGCGAAGGACTCGGAACCGGGGGCCTTCAAAATCGTTATATCTAAACCGCTGGAGGAATACCGCCCCCGGACTATGGAAGATTTGGATTCCAACGACCCTCTTCTCAACATTTCCATCCCTTCCTGGCGTATTGGTGTCCCACGGTTTACTGGAAGAGGCACTCCGATGATTCGTGGATCTTCGTACGCTCCTACTGAGGAGTTTCGCTCCAGCAGCGCTTCGCTGCTGAGTCGACCTCAGGGCGTGCTCAACAGCTCTCATCCTGATATGTCATCTCCAAGACGACCGAATTCCATGACTGTGCCGATGCTACGACTTTCGCGAACAATGTCCGCCTTGACTCAAACTCCCTCAAGTGCACAGTTCTCCAAATCCGTCCGCCCTAGTTGGCGATCTAACTCAAAAGTCGAACCAGCCATGTTCGACGACCTCACATTCAAACCAGCATGCGATGATCGAACATTAGTAAAATACTCTACAGCAACTGGTGCCGTCGTAGCTGCTACGCCCCCACGCCTCGTCGCTGAAATCACGTCACCAAGTTTCCTCGACTACGAGCTTATTTCAGACTTCTTTCTGACCTTCCGAGCTTTCCTTGAACCTGTGGATCTCTGCCGTATGCTTGTAGCGAGATTGCGATGGGCTCTGGCTCGTGACGATGAAACGGGAATGGTAGTTCGCGTTCGCACGTTCGTTGCCCTTCGACACTGGATTCTCAACTACTTCATGGATGATTTCGTCGTGGATTATAACCTCCGACTCGTTTTCTGCGAGCTCCTTAATGACTTCGTCGATGAACTCTCACAATGCAAACGAGCTCGAAAAGTTCAGCTCAAGATCCTTGGAGAGCTCAAGAAGTGTTGGCGAAGGGTTTGTGCACTTTATTGGGATAGCCCTGATTTTGACGATACTCTCGACTCCAGCGTGCCCGTTACACCTGGTGGTATCGCGGGCCACCGAGATGCCAGTCTGGACCCATCGTTTTGGGAGCAAGATGGAGTCGAAACACCCCGTATCGAGAGTTTGTTACCACTCCGGAAGAGCCTCGCCGAGCGAACGAGTTTCATCGCAGATATTTCCCGAGCCGGACGTGTTAGAGATTCTGTTGTAGTAGAGCCTCGACCGAGCACACCGGATGGACAGCTAACAAGAGACCCTATGGAGGGACAACAAGCGTCACCAGTAAGCATGATCAGCATGGCTAGCATGGATATTGTTTCTTGTTCGTTTCCTACCAAGGTCAAATCCAGCGCCCAGCCAACAGCCCAGAATCACCAGACAAACCCTCTGGCTGCTCATCCTGTAACAGCCACTTCAAATCCTCATTCGGGACCGGTAGCAACAACTCCGCGTGCACTCGTTGGCAAGCGAGTACGACCTCAGGGCGCCCACAAACGCAACAACAGCTTGACTGATTCTCTACGGGAGCACAGCACTGACAAGTTGTCTTACAAGGATCAGGAGTTCATGATGACTGCCCCCTATGCAGGTAGTCTTGTTCGTGGAAATCTGCTGCCTCCAGGCCAGGCATATGTCGATATCGATCCGGAGGAGTTTTCCAACGGCTTGTTGGCAGTCACCAGCACCAGCCACGAGAACCAGAGCCTCATCAAGCAGAGAACGCCTGCAAGTGCTATGTCTGGCCATGGTATGAAGAAACTTCTGGGCAGTGTGCGAAGAGCCCTCAGTACTAGGGGACAAGGAACGTCATCCACTCAAGGGAGCTTCGTCAGCATCAACAACATTGGTCCACGAGGTGCTACAACGAACCGAATTCCTGGAACAGCTGTTGTACCCCAGAACCGACAAAGGCCTAGCTACCCTCGACCACCTGTGAGAATCGACTTGCTTGGTGCGGAAGTGGTTGAAGACTTTAAGAAGGCGGTACGGGACGAGGCCGCCGCTGAGGCTGACCGTCGTGGACTACCACCGCCGATGTCTCCCAACCCATCTCTGACGCCTACTCGCGATTTTCAATGCTCGGCGGCTGTTTATATGGATCCAACCGCTTTTGAGCAACTGGCTCTTGACCACAGGCAGCGACCTATTAGTGACATGGCCATTACGACAGGTAGCAAATCTATCGTAATCGTGGATGATACAACCCCCTTCGATCCATCTCTTTTACACGGAGTTCCCCCTAGTAATGCTTCTGTTGAAGCATTTGCCGATGCTTTTAAGCTGACTGGTGCTGACCCAACACCTCCATCTACCCCTCCGGCCGGCCACAGCACAGGAACCCCGAGACGTTCTTCATACCTGCTCAACCAACATCTTGTGCGCCCTTCATTAGACGAGGATCCTCTGCCGCCATTCGTTCCTGACTTTGCAACCCTTGCTCCTGTTACCAGCGCTCCCATCTCCGAAGATGGTAACCGCGTGTCATACTCGAATGCAGCCCGAAGCTCACGCAACCACCCTCCAGTGTCTCTACAGAACCATCGCCGTCTGAAGTCGGGTAGAACACACCGATCTCTAAATTCTCTGCTGCGTCGCCGTAGTTCAGCTACCAATGCCCTCGTTCGTCGGTCTACCGTCCAGAGCTTCGATGCCACTACAATTTCCGCACCGTCCGTTGCAGAACCCGAGCCCGAAGAGCCTGTGCCAAAGCCCCTGCGAATTCTTCGACGGCGCCCAGGAGGGGATCTTCGAGCCGTTACAAACGTTGGAGAGCTGGATCCTGTCAACACATTGAGAAGGTCACACTCCGTCGGGTCACTCACAACATACTCTGAGTCAATTCGTAGCTCTTTCATCCAGAGCCCCCGCATGAACTCGTTTGGCCATGGTTCCTTCGGCCGGGGCTCCTATACTCGCGGTTCTTATGGCAATGGTGAAGTTGTTTCCATCGACTACACACAGCCCAAGAGCGAAGCCTTTTCTGTCGGACAACTTGCAGATAAGCCGAGACGAGACCTTTCTCTGTTTAGCACTCATTCATCTAAACCAGCGATGCGTCCTTCTTTCGAAAAAGAGGCGCAGAAACTGGCACAAATTCCAGACGATGATGATGACGGCGGTATTGAATCCGCATTGGCCAAGCTGGAAGGTAAATTCCCCGAGAGAAGAGCCCACAAATCAGCTGTCGGGCCTCCTCCGATGCACCGAGCGGTCAGTGACAGTGTCGCCTCACATATATTGGATGCCGAGCACAGGAAAGAACACCACGAGCAGCCGGCTGTGGTTAGGGAGACGTTCATGTTTGATGCCGAAGATAGCGAGCCTGAACCTATGGTCGAGTCGCAGGGCCAACATCTCACACCTCAACGGCCGGTTACTGAAGCAATGTCGTTCTTGACTGGTTCCTCCCACAACTCTTACTCGTCTGTGCCAATTCTCGAACGGGATTCGGTCAAGGGTCGCCCGTGGACGAACATGTCAGTCTTGGAAGGCCCAGACGAAGAAACAACACCTCGTCCACAGAAAACACTTCCATATGTTGGTGGTGAGGGCGACCCTGAGTACGCCTCATACGATTTCGTGGAGAAGACACAGAGTATCGAGGGTATCAAGCCGGGCGATACCTCTCCATCAATCGAAGAAGATCAGTCGTTCCTTGACGATGACAGCGATCTCTCATCTGAGATGTCTGCCGATGCTCTTGAATATGAGGAATCTGACTTTGGCGAAAGTGTTGTCCCACGAGTTAAGCTTCCTGCTCATCCTCTTGGATCTCCAGCGCCCCCTCCTAATCGCAAACCTCCCTCACCTCCTATGACTCTGGTCCAGGCTCTTGAGATGTCACCGACTTCTTGCGTCCATGTTCCTTCTTTACACGAAGAACAGGTCTGGGGACAGAAGTCACTTCCTCTAACCCCCGAGACAACACCAACTGCCCCTTATGCTGTAGCGCCGGAACGAGCAACTGTCGATGGGTACCGCCAAGCTGCTAAGCCAGAGTCCATCGAAAGCAATAAGTACTCAGCCCATCTGCCGTTCATTCTGGCCTTTGACTCGGAGATCCTTGCACAGCAGTTTACTCTCATCGAGAAGGACGCCCTGAATGAAATTGACTGGAAGGAGCTTATCGACATGAACTGGAAAGACGCTGCTCACAGCGATTCTCGCTCATGGGTTGATTTCCTCCGCAACTCTGATGCCCATGGTGTTGAGGTTGTCATCGCTCGCTTTAACATCATGGTCAAATGGGCCATTTCCGAAATTGTCCTGACTCAGGGCCTTGAAGAGAGAGTACGATGTATCACCAAGTTCATCCACATCGCAACCCACTGTCGCAGATACCGCAACTTTGCCACCCTTGGACAGCTTACCATTGCTCTGTCCAGCAATGAGGTTGCTCGCCTGACCGAGACCTGGCGACACGTCTCTCCCCAGGATCTGAAAACACTGCAAGATCTTGAGCAGCTGGTTACCCCCATGCGCAACTTTTACAACCTCCGTGCTGAGATGGAGACTGGCTCAGACCAAGGCTGCATCCCCTTTGTTGGTATTTACACTCACGACCTTCTTTACAACGCTCAGCGTCCATCCGAGATGGCTGGCTCGCCTACGACACCTCCACTGATCAACTTTGAGCGATGCCGTATCGCCGCTTCTGTTGTCAAGACGTTGCTCAGATTGTTGGAAGCCAGCACTCGATACAAGTTCCAACCTATCGAGGGTATCACAGAGCGCTGTCTTTGGATGAGCGCTTTGAGCGATGAGGAAATTCGACGCCACTCCGAGATGCTCGAATAAACCTGCAAAAACATGTCGATCACCCACATTTTCACAACACATCACACATATGGGAACGATAATTACGATTTATGACACACCGACTCGACGGCGTTTCATCTCTTATGTTTCAGAAACATCACAAGAGCATACTCAGCATGTCTCTACATTATACCCCATCTCCTACATCGTATAATCATCACCTGGCTACGCCACATAGCCATTTCATTCTCCAACTTCTACATACAATATAATCATCATCAAAGCATCTGGGACTACAGCAAGGAGTTGGGAACCTTTCTTTTTTTTGCCGTTTCATTTTCACAGGAAATTCACTGGGGGTTCTAGGTCTGGTTTCAATCATACCCGCACAGCGCAAGCGTCAAGTTGCGTCTGTTCCTTTTTTCTTGCTAGGTTTCTTAAATTTATAGAGCGGTATGGGAGGAAGGAGATTGATGGGAAATGAGTAACCGGAAGGATCGGCTGTTTGGATTCACTTGATTTATAAGTGGTTACTGACGGGCGGGAGGATTGGAGTTGACAAACTGGAGGATTAGTGAATGAGCAGATGTAGTAAAGGATTCATACAATTGATGCCATGTTGACGATAAAAAACTGCCTGCTTTTTGGTTCTGGTGCTATATCTATTGGTTTTTGAGTAATAGTCAGTTGTGTTGAAAGGTCTTGGGGGCCACGTGTGAAAAGGTTACAACACGATCGAATCGACGTCCAAAAAGATCGAGTACTAGTGTGCAGAGTTGATTCAAGATACAAAGGCCTGAGGTAAACCTTCTCAATGTTACTACGTGACTACTTAGCTACGCAACTTTGGACAAGCGAACATGATACATCACTGTCAATGATTATTTACGGCACACTTGATTGGGTAAACCCAGCTTAGACGACTCATATTTTGACTTCTGCTCGCATCAATACAAATTTCGACAGAAACAAAGGCGGGATAACGATCAAGTCCATCCCCTCAGCAGCGCAGGGCTTTCCCTCTCCATCCTTTCCAGTAAGAAAAGGAGGCGAGTATCTTTCCCTCATTAGCACCGCAAAGTTTTGAAAAACAAAAACCTTTAATCCCCATGCAAAGTTCGTAGTAAGAAAAGGTCAGCAAGTTATTGTGTTTTGTCGTAAGATGGTGAAGGGGATAGTAGAAGAAACAGGAAATGTTTGTCGAATAGTTTGATTGAACCACAACATCCACACATCCTTCAATGTTTTTTCTGCTCTCCCATTCCAGGACCTTGTGTCAAATTCACTTGTTTGAATTTTTTTGGTATCCTCTTTTTTGATTTCTTTACCAGTCAATCTCTTCCTGAGCTTGAGCGCCAGAACCCTCCTGGGCCTCAGTACCCTACCACTGAGACTCCTTGGGGGCCTCGGCGGAAGCAGCCCACTCGGTGTTGGCGGGGGCAGCACCCCACTCCTCACCGGCAGCGCCATCCCAGCCAGGAGCGGCAGCAGTGCCAGAGGCACCGGCGAAGCCAGCGGCGGGGGCCTCCCAGTCAGCACCAGCAGAGGTCTGGAAGCCGGACTCGATAGCGGCAGGGCCCTCCTCGTCAGCGCCGGGGAGCTTCTCCTCCTCGACCTTGTCCTCGGCCTCAGCCTCGGGGTCACGGTCTGCAGACAGTCAGTGTGAGTTCGTGTGTTAGCTAGGATCCAATACGTACAGAAGTAAAGATCGACCATGACGTCCCAGGGGGTCTCTCGGTTGTAGATGGTACCGCGGAGGCGGAGGACCTCACGGGCGAGCATCCACCAGACGGCACCGATAGCGTGGCGACCCTTGTTGTTGGTGGGGATGGCAACATCGACGTACTCGGTGGGAGAGTCAGTGTCGGCGAGGGCAATGACGGGGATGTTGACGTAAGAAGCCTCCTTGATGGCCTGGGCGTCGGTTCGGGGATCAGTGACGATGATCAGACGGGGCTCCTTGAAAGATCGGGTGATGTAGTTGGTGAAAGAACCGGGGGTGAAGCGACCAGCAATGGCGGTAGCACCAGTGTGGGCGGCGAACTTGAGGACGGCACGCTGACCGTAGGGACGGGCAGAGATGACACAGATGTCGGCGGGGTTGTCAATGGCAGCGATGACACGGGCGGCCAGGACAATCTTCTCCCTGAAAATGTATTATTAGTAAATTTGCAGACAAAAATGTGGTATCCTGGCTCAAGTATCTCGACCCCTCCTCGGAATAGCTTCATATTTCCAAATGTTGAAGAGGCGCTTTCAGATTCGTTTGCCGACACACATTGAAGCCAATAGTGCACCAAAAATAACCATTTTAAACATACCAGGTCTTGCCAACGTTGATGACGTTGACACCATCCTGACGGGTCTTCCAGAGGTAGTTCTCCATGTGAACCTGGAGGTTCTTGGAGCCGAGGTGGCACTGAGCGGCCAGCAGGGTCTCGATGTCCTGGCTGGTGGCGTTCATGACGGAGGGCAGGTTGGAGGGAGCCATCTTGACGGATATGTTCTCTTGTCTGGATTGACGAAGGGATGGCTTGGGAGAGTGACGGCGAAGAGGATTGTGGTGTTGCGTACAAAGAGTCGCAAAACCGAAAGTTCGCGATGGAATTTTGAGTGCTGCCAAAATGTGTGTGGTGGGAAGCCCTGATTCTCGATACGCTTGTCTCATTCAGGGTTAGTGCAATGATAAGACAGTCTAGGTGTTATCCGCACGTGATATCAAAGCTAGACCTTTTCGGGGCTCCCCTCATGCCTGTCACGGTATCGGCGGCCGGGTCATGGAAAATTTGGGGCGGGCGTTGGACGACAATCCGTTCTCTGGTGTAGAAGCAGAAACATATTGATGCTTTAATCATGCCCCCCAGAATACCGGCTCTGCCGAGCTTAGGCTCGTTGAACCGTATGTATTTCCTATAATTTTGTAATTTCATCAATGCTAATCAATTGTCCAGTCTGCCTCCGACCCGCAGCGAAGCCCTTAACTCCCAATTTCCTACCTATCGTCCAGACAGCCAATCTTTCCCAGCGCGAGAAGAAGCGCAAGGCAAAGCAAGACCCGTATCGATGGGCTCAAGCACAGCAACGAAAGGCTGCCAATGTGCAACGACGTGAAGAGCTATCTCGCGAGAGAGACGAGGCATGGGGTGATCCTATCGTAGGAAAGAAGACTCCTTTCATCGAATCTCTTGAGACGGCTGGCCTGCAGAATTCTGACACCCAGTCTTCTGTGGCGAATACTGGAATTCGAAACAATTTCCTTTCGGACGCCGAGGTCGAGGCAGCCACCCAGCATGCCTACCAACTCACAAAGCCCATGATTGGCGCTGTCGAGTCGCAGATGGAACCTGAGACCAAGGAGGATAAGATGAAGCAGCACGACGAGAACCATCAGAAGGTTCTCGAAGCTTTAAACCGAATTACGTCGCTTGAGAATGGCAGCTCAAAGGATCGCTTCCACGCCAACGTGCAGCGCATTATCAACGAGTTTGGTCGTCACAGAACCGACTCCATCTTTGTGTCTAAGTCCCCCGCATCTGTTAGCGGGGAGGAAAAGATTGGACGATGTGGTCCTGATACTGGCAGCTCTGAGGTTCAAATTGCTATCTTGACAGCCAAGATCCATAACCTATCAAATGCCCTGCAAATCAATCGGGGCTACAAGGACAAGCACAACAAGCGTAACCTAAGATTACTGTTGCATCGCCGACAGAAGCTGATGAAGTACATGGATCGTAAGGAGCGAGGAAGTAAGCGATGGACTCACATGGTTGAGACGCTAGGCCTTACACCTGCAACCTGGAAGGATCAGATCTCGTTGTAAGAGGCGGGAGCTGTTTTTGTAGAATAACTTGTTTCTCTTTATGTACAATACAAGCCACCTGAAAGATGAGCGACGATGCCGCCTTTTGCATCTACCTATCTTTCCCTTTGCGCCAGTGTGGAAACTATTCCGTGCCATTACGAGCTCACATTTGCTACTAAACTACACAAAACCCTGAAAACAAAAGCTAGAGGAACTCAAATCAAAAGACGCTGATGTAGTTGCCGATACGCTCCTTCTGGTTCTGGGCTATGCATTCGGCAATCCAAGTAATGTTGCGGATTTCCTATTTAGAGGTTAGTTGAGGCGAAACACTGGGGCAAAACGAGTGACTAACCTGTTCTCGCAACTTTACCCACGCGTAGACAATACCGTGCGTGAATTGTCTAGTGAATGCGTTCTTGGAAATCTCCATCTCCTTCTGGTAAAACATATCTTCCAAGGTCTTGGTCTCACCAGCGCCACCGCCCATGTTTCCAGGTCCAGATGGGCCACCACCAACATTGATAGCATCGAAGAAAGACTTGTAGTCGTGGACACCGTCGACCGCCAGACGAACGCCCTCAGGGTCTTCGGCACGAGAAAGCATGAGAGTTCCCTCAGGGTACAGCTTTCCGAAGCTGGGGTAGAGCTTGTTACGGTCCTGCTTGGATAGATCTGTGCCGAAAGAGTTGAGTGTGATGTTGATGGCACGGCGATCAGCCTCAAACTCGAGAATCTCAGACATAACCTCAGCAGTAGGGGTGCCGGCCATCTCAGGGTGGGTATTGACAAAGTTGTAAAAGTCCTCAAGGTAGTTCTTGTAGAGGGTGTTTCGAACAATCTCAATGTTCAACTCGTCAAGGTCCTGATGGCTCAGACTGCCCTTGAAGTATTGGGCAAGAGGAGTCTCGATGAGCACACTGTTGTAAAGCTCCTCGATGTTGGTGGCAACGCAAAGTACAGGCATGGTCTCAAACCATCCCAGGGGGTGACATCGATCAAGGAGCTCACGGGTATCGCGCTCATGAAGGGTGCCTGTGATGAGAAGGGCAACATTGTCGATCATGTAGCCGTATGTGACGTAGTCCATAAATGTAGCAAGAGAGCCAACAGCCTGGGCGCGAACATATCGGAATTCTGAAATGAGCTTGTCGGTCGTCTTGGCCGCAAGAGCTGAGGTCGAGGGGTTAGGCGGTAGAGAAGCAAGGAAATCGCCGTAGGAAGGACCAAGTTGGAGCTTGAGATCTAGACATCGTTAGCATGTAAGAGGTTAACGATGAAGTCAAGTCGCGTACCATCAATGGTTTCGCATTGGGTCAAGTTGTTGTAAGCTGCGCCTGTAAGAAGGCTGTTGCGGTAGCCTCGGACGATGCCCTCGACGTAACTGTTCACTGGGGTTAGTCTCCATAACTAACTCGCATGAAGCTTCCATCTCCAATCCAAGCTAAGACGCACCCGTTGTTGACGTTGTAGTACAGACCCTCCATCTTGTAGTATAGTCCGTCGCGTTTCGTTCGTCACTGTTGTATCGTATTCGAGGTCTTGATAAATAAATGGAGGTTTTGGTGGTCGAGGCGATGAATTAGGTCTATCCTCAAACAAAGTTGGTCGCCTAACATTCCCAAGCCGCAACGCAAGCTAGACGTCGCGAGTGTCGAGGCGGCCCACACGTGAGTGGCCAGGAGTCCGCTGTGGCTGGGGTACGTACTTGCTCCCCTACAACAATCGGACTTTTCTTCTGCCGGCTGCCGCCGAACCTGCATCACACTTTCTGCGCCAGTGCCAAAGACCAAAAAAATTGAGTGGATCCTTCCCAAGCTTCATCTGAAATTTTTCCATCGCCAGTTTATCTTCGATCTTTCCTTTCGCAGCCGCGCTCAACGAACCGGACTGTGCCTCGCGAGGAAGCCACGACGCCAACCGATTAAAGCGAGACCATCAGGAAGGAACTAATTAATTCACAATGTCGCTCTTTGTGCTTGCCGAGACGCCGGCAGGGTAAGTCGCGATCCTCGACAGCCTCGACCTCGATTTATCATTGCGAGGAAGGTGCAAGTCAAACAAAGGCATTGGCTAACGACTGGCAGCTATGGCCTGTTCAAGGCTACCGACAAGAAGATGCTCAAGAACGAGGAACTCGCTGCTGAGCTTGGCCGACCCGAGAAGGTCGTCGAGATGTAAGTTTTGAACATTTTTCATTCGCGAAAACTTTAGCCATTGAGCATCCGACAATGTCTTTTGAGAGGCATTGGGCGGTCGCAAACATGGTACAACGCCAAAGCACACCGACTGACATCGTCTTACCTATTAGGCTCAAGCTCAAGAAGTTTGTCAAGTTCGACAGTGCCGCTACCGCTCTCGAAGAGGCTGCCTCGCTCAAGGAGGGCAAGGTCCCCGAGCTTCTCACCCAACTCCTCGACGACCTCAAGTCCGAGAAGAAGGCTTCCCTCGCTGTTGCCGATATGAAGCTGGGCACTGCCATTTCCAACTTGCCTGATCTTAACATCTCCCCTGTCTCTGGCTCCAACACTATGGATCTTTTCCGAGGCATTCGAGGCCAGTTGGCCAACCTCATCCCCGGTCTGCTCGAGGAGAACTTTGACCGCATGGCTCTGGGTCTTTCTCACTCCATGTCGCGCCACAAGCTCAAGTTCTCTGCTGACAAGGTCGACTCCATGATCATTCAGGCCATCAAGCTTCTTGACGACCTCGATAAGGAGCTCAACGTTTACGCCATGCGAACCAAGGAGTGGTACGGATGGCACTTCCCCGAGATGGCCAAGATTCTCAACGACAACTTGGCCTACGCTCGCGTCATTCTCGCTGTTGGCATGCGCACCAACATTGCCGACTGCGACCTTTCTGAGATCCTTCCCGAGGAGATTGAGGCCTCAATGAAGGCTGCTGCCGAGATCAGCATGGGTACCGAGATTACTGAGGAGGATCTTGAGAACATCAAGCTCCTGGCTGACCAGGTCATCGTCTACTCTAACTACCGAACCCAGCTCTCTTCTTACCTCGAGAGCCGCATGCGCGCTATCGCCCCCAACCTGACTGCTCTTGTCGGTTACCTCGTTGGTGCCCGTCTCATTGCCCACGCTGGATCTCTCATTAGCTTGGCCAAGGCCCCTGGTTCCACTGTCCAGATTCTCGGTGCCGAGAAGGCTCTTTTCCGTGCCCTCAAGACCAAGCACGACACACCCAAGTACGGTCTCATCTACCACTCTTCGCTTATCGGTCAGGCTACCGGCCGAAACAAGGGAAAGATCGCCCGTATGCTGTCTGCTAAGGCTGCTCTCGGTCTCCGTGTCGACGCTCTTGGCGATATTGAGGATGATGCCGACGAGGAGGAGCGCGCTATCCTCGGTCTCAGCAACCGCATCAAGCTCGAGAACCACCTCCGCAAGCTCGAGGGCAAGCCTCTCCTGCCCAAGGGTGCCAACGTCACCCCCTCTGGTGAGATTGTTGGCGCTGGTCAATTCACTGTCAAGGAGACCCGCCGATACAACGGTGACGCTGATGGCGTTGCCGACGATGAGGAGACCAATGGAGCCACCCCTGCTAAGAAGCTCAAGAAGGCCAAGAAGCTCATCGAGGAGGTTGATGAGGAGATGAAGGACGCCAGCGACGACGACAGCGACGATGCTGCCACTCCCGCCAAGCCCAAAAAGCTTTCCGAGGCCGACTACGAGCGTCTCGCTGAGGAGGCTGGTATCTCTGTCAAGAAGTTCAAGCGCAAGTACGAGCGAGGCGATGTCGAGCTGAACGCCGATGGCACACCCAAGGTTGTCAGCAAGAAGGAACTCAAGAAGCTGCGCAAGGCTGCTGAGGCCGCTGAGAAGGCTACTGCTACACCTACCAAGTCTCAACCTGCTGAGGAGACCGATGGCAAGAAGAAGCGCAAGCACGACTCAGATGATGAGGCCACGCCCAAGAAGGAGAAGAAGCAGAAGAAGAAGAAGCGTCACTCTGAGGCCTAGATGGCCCCGAGTACCTTGTCGCGGCGCAAGTCGCGATGATGCTGAATCGGACACAATTGTAGGACTACGAGATTAATAATTCTCAACCTACCTGCTTTACTCGTACTCGTCTAAACACTGAAGACGGGCCATCAACACAAAACATCACAATAAAAGTCAACAAGAAAATGTTGGATGGTTCCTGGTGTGTAGATATATGATACCTGAGAGACTCCTGGCATGGCAGCTTCTGCCCGCACCTTGTTTCCTGGCTGGCTGGCGTTTGGGCGGAGGGCATATTGGCGTGATTTGGTTTTACTCATTTTTCGTTTTCTCTACTTGACCCTCTGTTCACGTCCCCCGGGGCGGTGTGCGCTGATTATAGGAGGTGGATTTGGGTACTGAACTACGTATCTTATGGGAGGGTGAACAGAGGGGATCTAGATGATAAAGAATTTGTCAAGTTTAAAAAGTTAATCCTGATTGCCTTGCTCTTCTAACACGGCGTGACTGCTAATGTACTGCACGAATTTGAAATTGAAACTGGAATTATCCCCAAGACAAAATCTGCTACGGCAGGACGTAGTTCTCTTAGGCCCAGTACCATGAATAGTGCCCGCTGTAAGCATAAGGGACGAAACTATTGCGCTATCTAGACTAGAGTCTTATGTTGTTCAGTTTTGTGTCCTAAAGCTCATTCAAGAGGCTAATCTGTTATTGCCAGGCATTGTTATCTGAATTATGAGATGGAACATTCATACGAAAGATTTTATCAAGCCAATCATATCATTTTTTGTGCATGGCTCGCCCAACTTATCACTGCGTCTCGCATTACACGACATAGCACTTTCAGATAACACACCAATAATTCCAATAAAAAAGATGTATTCGTAGCGATTGGGTATTGTAGCCATCCATCATCATCCAGAGTTCCAGTCCTCATTAAGCGCTCATCTGAGCAAACAAAGGGTATCCTTGAATAACAAGCACAAAGCTACACCACCTCGTTCCACCGCCACTTTGTCCAAAGAAGAAGAGATGAATAAAATACATACACTGAAGTTACAAAACACTAAAAGAAGTGGTAGCGATAGTTGCCGAGATGGGTATCAGAAAGTAGCGTCGGGGGGAAAGCAAAAACGGGTCAGGCTAACCAGCTGAGTCGGAAGACCGAAATCGGGGTATAGCACTGATGAAGACGAGAGGAGAGCAGTCGAAGCATGCTTTCGAAATCAAGTAGACCAGGCTAAATCCCGAAACGGGAAACCCTCAAGCGTTAGCCGACCATCACCTCAAGATTGAAAGGCACGAGGGGAGAGCATCTGCATCTAGATGTTCTCCACGACGCGGGCGTTCATGGCCTGTTGAAAACCTGGGTCCTGACCTCCAAAGTCTTGCTGCCCGCCAAAGTTGTTGCCACTGGACTCGCCAGTTTCATTGGCCATGGCGGCATTAAGGGCGCTGCCCATGTTCTGGCTAGCACCAGGCAGGAAGATGACCTTGCTGTTGGCAGACTTCGCCATCGCCTGCATGGCCTCGAGGTATCGGATCTGCATGGCAGGAGCCGAGCTCAAGATGTCGGCAGCCTGTCGCATAAGTTTGGCGGATTCAACCTGAAGATTAGTTAGCAATGTGTGATAGACTAGTTTTGATGTTGATAGTTACCTCAGCCTTGGCGGCGATGATCTTGCTTTCACCGATACGCTTACTCTGAGCAGCCATGGAGAGAGACTCCTGCAACTCTTGACTGAAGACAATATCCTTGATGAGCATGCTCTCAACCTGAACACCCCATCCGGCAGCGACATCCTCGATGATTTCTCCAATTGACTGGGCAATCTCCTCACGACGTTCAATAACATCCTGGAGGACGCGAGCACCGACAACATGACGGAGAGTGGTCTGGGTACGCTCCATAAGAGCTTGCTTGACGTTGTTAATACCGAAAGCAGCCTTGTGAGGAGAGACAATGTGGTAGTAAATGACAGAGGTCAAGCGAAGAGTAACGTTGTCCTTGGTCATGCAGATCTGCTCTGGGACTTCGGTGGTTTGAATCTTGACATCGATTTGAAGAAGTCTCTCACTGAGGGGGTTGATCTTGACCAGACCAGGGTCAACAGCCTTGTAGAACTTTCCGAACTTGGTGACAAGACCAACGTTGCCCTGGTTGACTTCCTTGTAGGGGTTTGGACAAATAATGCAGCAGGGAATAGCACCCATGGTTCCGACGATACCTCCGAGAACGTTCACTACATTTGTGTAAGTTGCTGGTTTCACGACGATGATTCACGTGGTACTTACTCATGCCTCCATACCAGTCGTTGGTACCAGCCTCCTGTTCAACAACGGTCGCATACTTGCGTTGGAGATCTTCCTTCTTGGGAGGCTCGACAGTCATCTTGTTCTGGGAGATAAAGCCTCCATTGCCTTCGGTAGGTGCATGCGTATGTTCGGGGGCGTACGCAGGAGCGGGAGCCTTTGTGTTGGCAGATGAGCTTCCGCCGTTGATCATGCCCTCAGTGGACGACATATTGAATTTTGTTTGTTGTGTTGAGTCGAGAAAGATGCGTAATGCTGAGTAGTATTGTTGTTTGCTGCTGATCAAGAAAGTTGCGTGATGCTAAGAAGATCAGATGTTTTTGATGATCTGGTATGAGTATCAGAGACAAAGTGTTTCGAGATTTGGGGCGGGGGAAAGGGAGATATTTAATCTGTTCGGGTCAACTCTTGACCACCCTCCTTCGTTTTGATTGAATTGGAATTGAATTGGCTCTTACAAACGCCAAGGGTGTGAGGTGACGTCTATCCACCTTGTTGGCAGTAACACCCGGCCCGGCACAACCCAAGCTTCCTTCCTTCCTTTGTTGTTCAGCACAGCTCCAACCAGCAACCAGCAGCAACAGCAGGTGACACGAGCGAGTTGGGGAAAGAGTGATCTGCTCCCCCATACTGTGGAGTCCATATGGCATGCTAACCCTTGGCGACAATCACTAATTGGTTGGAAAGGTCAGGGACTTGCAGGGCGCAAGGCTTGGACTTGCCGCTAACTTTCTGCACGAGAAAGTGGTTTTGTGATAAACTTCCAATCCACGGAAATACGGCCAACACGACACGACATGAATTATCAGATCAACGACTTGTCTAACACGTACTTGCACCCTCGATTGATACCCAAATCTTGGCCTCTAAAAAAGTCTACAAGCAAATTGATTTTGTTAAGCACCTACTACTTCCTATGGAAATAGCACGGCTTAGCTCGAGTCCATGATATGGCCAAGCCCTTTGGTCGCTCGGTTCGTCGCAAACCCGGTAACGATGCGCGTTGGCCAAGGAGTGTAGGCTCTACATTACAACACTCAACACTCTAGTGGCTTTGGCAGAATAGCGATAGTATCACACACTACAACCTTTCTGCCTCGCAAGTGCCTCTAGTCTCTTAATTCTTCTCGTCCTGTGTTACCGCTGGCACTATCCAAAGATTCACAGGGATGGTGAACTAGATCAGGAGCTAGAGGCAAATAGCATGTACCTACATCTCAACTCAGCCTCTTTGGCGTCAACGGCGCCGGAAGGGTCACGATACTTTGGCTAGCACCTGTCTTTTCGCCCGATTGCAGTTGGTTTCCATGACCCTTGGACTTGTCGCTCACGGAGACTCGGCAGAGCTACTGCGTGATCTCGACCAATAAGGATTCGAGCGCATTATACTTCACGCACACAAAGCAAAGCTCCAGGGTCATGGACGCAATGCCAGACATGTTATATCATTGGTCGGAGGACGTATGACCTGCTGGAGTGCCTGAGTGCACCGCCTCTTGTCAAGTTACAAATATCCACTTGTCATTGTTTGTCATGCCTTTTGACTTGGCTACTGTACGCCGGGATGATATGACACGACTAATGGTAAGCCATGCATAAGCTCTATCTGGATCAGGAAATGACCGGGAGCTGTCTGCCGAGTAATGATGTTGTTGAGATGGACAGGATTCTAGAATGCTTCTCAGCCTTGATACAGTATCGCGTGTCCAACGTTGAACAGTGCCTCGATCCATCTTGCTACTTGGGAATGCAAATCAACCAGCCATTGGTTGATTAAATGCTAAATAGCTGGGTTGTCCTAGAACAAAGTAACTGAGCCTCAAAGTCGAAGCTTTCTACTCCACAAGGCAGAAGAACACAGACCGCTTGTCTCACAGAGTTATATTAGACGCAATACGGCAAATAACAACTCGACGAAATGATTGCAGCTCAGCCTCTACACAGCCCGAACACAATTGCTTGGTACAGAACCCGGCGCCGAGATCTTCGGCCCCGTGCATGTCTGCTTGATCACGTCCTCCAAACTCAGGCAAGTGATCGCCGTGATACTGCAGCAATGATGAAATCGACGTTGAAGTTTCCTAGATTGAACATCTCCGAGGGCTTCACAGGTCCACTCAACTTTTCCAGAAGACTGCCTAATCCGCTGTTAGTGACGATCACACCTTCCACGAACACAGCCACTGAGAAGGATTGGGAAATTTCCACTGATACCTACGCATATCATGTAAAAGTCTCAGGATTCTTAAAATTAATACGATGAAACTGAAAAGACAAGGATAAGCTTCCACAGCCTAACAAGGCATTTATTTTGCTTAGGAATAGCCGTCACATGATAAAGCGACATCGGAACAAGCAAAACAGTGCAGGGTAGCCGACATTACAAAGGTGCTGATTTGGAGCTTTTGAGCAGTCATCAAGGACACTTACCATAATAACAGGATCTTATCATTATCAGTTCATGACTGTCTTCTCCTTCAGCTGCTTATTATGTATCTTGAGCAGCCCAGCCAAGCGTCTATAGTTGAGCACGGTTTGTATTTGTCCTATACGCTGAGAATGTCAGAGATAGAGCTTGAAGCTGATGTGTTTTGTCCACAAAATTGAACCGGACCACTTCGTTATCCACATACAACCTTGATACAACTGTAAAGCATTCTGCCGACTCTTAATAAAGAACAAGGAAGTGTTTCCTTTTGTCTCTAATGCTCGCAAAAACAATTGTTAAGGATACAGGAGCCCTGTTAGACACTCGCATTTCAACAGCAACTAAAGCATCCCCTGTGGCTTAGTTGGCTAAAGCGTCCGACTGTTATTAAATAGACAATCGGGAGATCGGAAGTTCGAGCCTTCCCGGGGGAGTTACCTTTTGTCAGTTATGTCTTTTGCTGACTCAAGCTTTACAGTCTACTTTTTTATCTTGTCTTTCTCTTGGTGAATGTGTTTGAGCCGTTGATTCTTTCCGCAGTCTGTACTGTCGAGTGCTATGCACCAATAAAGAAGTGCAGGGCAACACTCATTTCTTTTTGCTTAATCGTGATGCTTCACTCTCAAGTTGTCTAAACGAGTCACCACGTGTAGACAAGCTGTAGTTATGACACAGTCGCATGCCTTCGCTAACAAATGAACGTATACTTGATTGAGGACCTGATATGTTAGTCCTCGTTTCCATCTATTGTTTGCAAAAGAAATAATGGGTCAGCTCAGTTACAACAAGTCTTTCCAGGCTGGTTGGCTCAATGTTCATGACGCCAGCATCAAGTTGTCAATTATTGCACAGAGCCTCACCAGCTTTAGCTAACTTTTCAATATCCCTCTCGACGACCAACAGGATCAAATCGTTTAATTACAACCATCTGTATTACTACCCAGACGTCGTGAAAAATCACGCACATCAACATAGACCCTGACTTGGCAGCGGCCATCATCAAATCAACTCATCCCCTGTGGCTTAGTTGGCTAAAGCGTCCGACTGTTACTTGCAGACAATCGGGAGATCGGAAGTTCGAGCCTTCCCGGGGGAGAGATCCTCTCTCCGAGACATCTTTTTGATGTTGGGGATATTTTTTATGCTAGACACGATTTGAACTACGCCCCACTAGGGCTCACTTGGTGGGCTGGGATCATGAAACCGGTTGAGTGACATCGGGTGAACGAGGTTGGTTTCAATGGGTGAGAAGACATGAGTAGTCTGCAGGCTGCAGATGCAGACAACTTGAAGCCTTGGCATCTGGATATAGTTTTGGTGAAATGTTGAAGGGGGTCGTCACTGATACCGAAACTCTTCAAATAACCGACAAAGTATATCTCATTAGATCGCAGCTGAATATCTCTCGTATCGTACAAATATTACTTCGCCTTGAGCTAATCAATTATCTTTCGGAGGCGTCCGTCTCTTAACCCATAATCTAACCGATCTCCATGGCTGCGCCGAAGCCACGCCCTTGACAACTGATGGCGAAGGCCATCTTTCACTGCCTGGGGGCTCGAGATCGTATAGCGAAATAAAGACCGAGACGTACATGAGGACCTTTCTCAAGGTGAAGGCCGAGTCATTGCACATAGTCAATGTTCCATCTAAAATAGACTGTCAGTACTTGGTATCTATGGGGAAAAACGAACATACCTGATGCTTGGATTGTGTACGGATCAACCTTCTGCATCTTGACCCCCTTCTTGTCCACGGTATCTTGGAGATATCGTCCGGCCTGCCAAACCTTGGCGTCGGTAAAGCTTCTGGGATCAGAGTGGTGAAGATCGTTGATGACATGAGCAAACGTTCCCTTCTTCAGGACGAAACTATCCTCCTTGTCCTTGAGCGTGACATCCTCCTTCAAGTATCTCGCAGACCATCCTCCGCCGTAGAGTCTCAATGTCTCGAGGTACACGCCTTCTAGTAAAGGACATTTGTTTAGTAGTCCTTCCAGGTCGAGCTTCTTGATTTGAGGAGGAATCCAGACGGCGCCTCCGAAATCATGATTGGGCTGGACAATTTGGACATATGGGGTGATTTGTTCGCGGATCTGCGACAGAAGAACGGGATCCTGATACAATTCGAAAAGAGACCATGAAACGAGCGATGTGGTTTGGACAGTCGTGCTCCAGAGAAGGGCAACATCAAATGCAGCACGTACATCAGAAGACAAGCCGTGTTTTCGATAGACCTCGGTTCTGGCGCGGACAAGGGGACTGATAGTGTGAAAGTCTTGCCATTTCTGCCCGGGCTCTTCATCGCTAAGAAACTTTTCCAGCTCATCGTGGAACTCTCTCATAAAGGTGAGTAATCTTCCAAGAGCGATTCTAGCTCGCTGGGAGCTGGGGAAAGGAGCCCAGACAGGTACACCCATAGCTAGTGAGTGGAAGGCATTGTTGAAAATCCAAAGATGAGGCCAGATATCGGGATAGATCTCGACAAAGTCTGTACCAAAGACGGAGATTGTGGCAGTTCTGGCGATGAAGGTCTTGATCAGCTCGAAAAAGTCTACAGCCATGATATTCTCGTCCTTCATCTCCTCCAAAAGCTCGGCATTGGCCAGTCTCTCCCAGTCCATCTGGTCGGTAGAATAGCTGTTGAAGGATATCACATCGGCGGCGTTGTCGTCCAGATCTCGGAGAGTAGCCTTGGCTAGATCGTCCAGATGAGAACCGCCCAGATACTCCTTTGTGACCTGATGAACTTCAGCAGCAGCTTTGTCATAAGCTGCAAGGTCCTTCTTGGAGAGACCAAAATTGGTCATCATGATATGTCTCACGATAAACTCCTTGTCGGCGACAGATTCGGGCTGCTCAAGTAGACGAGCAGCGAGAGAAGGACGAAAGACAAAAGAGTGTATGCTCTGGAACAGTCGAATTGAGAATACACCCTGGCCATATCGATTTCTGAAGCGCGTCAAGGCGGTAGAAGGGCTGAGAAAGATACGCGGAGCATGACCAAAGAGAGGAATCCAGAAAGGTGCAAGCGGAGGTGTTTTTGTTCCATCTTTTCTGACTGATGAAGGACTGCCGGTGAAGAGTCTCGTTGTGATAAAGAGGACTATTGCTGTGACGAGGATGGCTTGTAGGGGATAGCGCTGGGCATGGGGGACAAGATTCTCATTGAGGTAAGCCCGGAGAGCCTCGAGGCTGTCCATGATGGGCTGCAGTTATAAGAAAAAATGATAGATAGATGTTGAAACGATTAATGTTGGAAATACAAGAGTGAGGTAGACTGTGAAAAGTGAGGTAATCTGTCAATTTTATTGTTTGAATGCAAAGCTTGAGCTTGTATGGACCAGACCCGCCCTATGCTGACTGGCGTAAGTTATAAGGCTGTGCTGTGCTGTATTGTGCACTGCAGTTAGTTGGAGTGCTATAGTCCATGGTTGGTGTAGCTTGGAACAAATTGAGGTCAATCATTGTTTGATACGAACGAACAGTTCAAGTTGAAAAATGTAGAAAATCTTTTTTGTATGATTAAATCGACTAAGAATGATCTGCCTAATGATCTGCTTTCATACATGTTACCTGCGATACCAGCTGCCATGTAATATGTCGCTCCAGCTCTCTATAGGGAACAATCACAGCCACGGATTGAATGCTCAAAGCAAAGATATATATCAGAGCAAAACTCATAGAATACGATTCCCATTGCTGAAAGTCGAATCGCATTGATCAAGGTCATGTATGGTATAGGGCTTATCAGAAAGACGGCTCCCAAGAATGCATTGGAGGTTGGGTCGTGGGAGAGTAATGGAAATCACTCTCTATTATTGATATGAACCTTCAACAATATGTTTCCGAGCTACCATAAAATATAACCAGCTATAGAAGAAATATCGATACAGAATTCTAAGCCTTCCCATTATCGACTGTGTTGAACTGAACTGAATTGAATGTCCTTGTATAACTCCGATCATCGGCTGCCTCAGGCCTCAATTGGTTGCATCATCTAGCTAGTCTAGTACCTACATTATGTGAGCTTCATCATTAGTCTACCTTGCTGCTTATTATAAACCCTTTGGGTTGCCAGGCACCTCTTTGGTCAACTACATTAACCTACCGGACTGCAGCCAGACATTCCTTCCCAAGGGCAGGTTCCTGGCAGCTCAGCTCCGGTACCTTGTTGTCCCTCTTCTCTGTCGTCTATAGGTAGTCTAGGCAGCTCCCCGCCATACCACCCAACCCAAGATATCCCATGATGAGCTCGCGTTGAGCCCAAAAGCCAACATGATCCCTCAATTGCTGCAGCGCTCATCGAGGGCATGTCCCCGGTACAACCCAGCTCTCTATCGATTATCCACAGCCTCTCAGCATCGGCCTGGTCTAACCCAGACCTTCTGGACCTCTGCCCCGCGTCGCGAACAACCTCGGACACCCACAGACTCGAAATCCACGACTGCGAAGCCATCGGCCGCGTTTCCTGCAAACAAACAACCCACGAAACAAAATGATCCTCTTGCGACGGTCGAAAAGTCTGCGCCCGAGCAGCGCAAGGCTGACTGGGCTATCATGAAGGAGATGACTCGCTATCTGTGGCCCAAGGATGATTGGGGCACCAAGCTTCGAGTCGGTCTCGCTGTTTCCCTGTTGATTGGCGCAAAAGTCCTTAATGTCCAGGTTCCATTCTACTTCAAGAGCATTGTTGATTCCATGAACATCGATGTTGCCGCTGTTGGAGGTACTGCGACAACGGTTGCCGGAGCCATGATCCTAGCATATGGCGCATCTCGAATTGGCGCAACTGTATTTCAGGAACTGCGAAACGCTGTTTTTGCCTCTGTCGCCCAAAACGCTATTCGAAAAGTAGCTTGCAACGTCTTTGATCACTTGTTGCGACTCGATCTCACATTTCATCTCTCCAAGCAAACCGGTGGGTTGACGAGGGCTCTCGACCGTGGTACCAAGGGAATCAGCTTTATTCTATCCAGTATGGTTTTTCATGTCATGCCAACTGCGCTTGAAATCAGCATGGTTTGCGGAATTCTCACCTACAACTACGGCGCCAAATTTGCTGCCCTCACTGTTTTGACAATGGTTAGCTACACGGCATTTACTATCTGGACTACTGCATGGCGAACAAAGTTCCGAAGACAAGCCAATGCGGCGGATAACAAGGCTTCTACTGTGGCAGTGGACTCACTCATTAACTACGAGGCTGTCAAGTACTTTAACAATGAAAAGTTTGAGGTTGCGAGATACGATAAGGCTCTTCAGCAGTATGAGAAGAACTCTATCAAGGTTGCGACATCTCTAGCTCTCCTCAACAGTGGACAGAACATTATCTTCTCCTCGGCGCTTACTGGAATGATGTACCTTGCCGCCAACGGTGTGGCTGAGGGTACTTTAACGGTTGGTGATCTGGTCATGGTCAACCAGCTTGTTTTCCAACTCTCAGTTCCTCTCAACTTCCTTGGATCCGTCTACCGTGAACTCAGACAATCTCTGCTGGATATGGAGACTCTGTTCAACCTCCAAAAGGTCAACGCGAACATCAAGGAGAAGGCCGATGCGAAGCCTCTGGTTCTCTCCAAGGGCGGCGAGATCAAGTTTGAGAACGTTAACTTTGCTTACCATCCTAACCGTCCTATTCTCCGTGATTTGTCCTTGACGATCCCCGCTGGCAAGAAAGTCGCTGTTGTCGGCCCCAGCGGATGTGGAAAGTCTACTCTGTTGCGCCTCTTGTTCCGCTCCTATGATGTCCAGGGTGGTCGAATCTTGATTGATGACCAAGATGTTCGCGATGTCGACCTCGAGTCTCTGCGTCGCTCTATTGGTGTTGTTCCCCAGGATACCCCCCTGTTCAATGATACAGTTGAGCACAATATCCGATACGGTTCTATCAACGCTACTCACGACGAAGTCGTTGCTGTCGCCAAGCGTGCCCACGTCCACAACACCATCCAGTCTTTCCCTGACGGTTACGATACCAAGGTTGGTGAGCGAGGACTCATGATTTCTGGTGGAGAAAAGCAGCGCCTTGCCGTCAGCCGTATCCTTCTCAAGGACCCTCCTCTGCTCTTCTTCGATGAGGCAACCAGCGCCTTGGATACTCACACCGAGCAAGCTCTCATGATGAACATCAACAGCATTCTTCGCGAAAAGGGACGAACAAGCGTCTTTGTCGCTCATCGTCTGCGTACTATCTTTGATTCGGATCTTATTATTGTCCTCAAGGAGGGACATGTGGCGGAGATGGGTACACACCGGGAGTTGATTGACCGTGATGGCGTTTATGCTGAGTTGTGGAGTGGTAAGCTGATACTCTTCTGACTAGAATTTCTAATACTGACCTTACTTCAGCCCAGGAAACGATGTTTGGAGAAGATGGGAAGGAAAAGAGCGAGGAGGAGAGCGATGAACAAAAGAAGGATTAAGAAAAGGAGTATCTATTATGGCTATAGAAGGACGGCGTCTTGACTGGCTACTGACGTGGTAGACCTCAAAGAAACTTGAATGTTATTATGGTACAATATCTATCCTTGGGCTTGATGAATACATGGAATAGGAATACACATGCCCTTGCAATGAAATAGGGCTACTTTGCTGCGGAGACAGGAAACAAGAGGTTCTGTTATTAAAGGACTGCTTATTCGTCATATCATGGGTAGGAGGCAACCCTACTGTTCGCCATGTTATCGTGAAACTTATGTAACGGGTCTTCAGACTCGTCTGACGTGTTGGAATGGAACGCCGTCTAGCTCAACTCAACCATGTTTTTCAGAAGGCAGGTCTTTAAGAGAGGATTAACGACAATAACTCGTACTTCGGAACTACCAGGACCAGCGCTTTGTTCTGGTTGATCTTGTACTGGAGTCCTGCAATCCGACGTTAGCGCACATACTACTAGGAAGGTCGTCTGCCAAATGACTCAAGGCAACAAAAAGACATCAGTTTCGAGAAGCTTGCGAAGTAATAGAAGCCCGCAAGGTGAATTGGACTCAATAGCATCCATCCAATATTCTCCAAACATACCACATGTCCCCACTTCCAGTATATCACAGCTGGTCACTAGATGAGGCTTCATATGATGAAGATGGGAAGGATGTAAGTATATAGAGGCGGAATCGCAGACTGCAGCTGGTTCGCTGGTTCGGTCAAGCACTTGTAGCCCAATTTGATACTGAGTCGGAGATCCTTCCGAGAAAGAAGATGGGTTGAATTTCGCACTCAATTTCAATCTTGGCTCCCAGATCGGCTTTGGCCAAGAGTGCCAGCAAGAGTGACTCAGGACTTCTTGAAGGTGTCCCGTGAATCCATAGCCAGCCACGACAGCTGTAGGAAGCTCGGTGATTCTGTGGTCCAATTTTGGTTGATGTCAAGGAGGCCGACTGCGTTTGAGTTTGAGTTTCTGGTTGAGATGCCACTAAATGAGCACCTCTACTCCTTGTAGATATCCTCGCATCATTGTGATGCCCTGATCGTATATCAGCATCACGTCTGTAGACTCTTTGATTAAGTAAACTTACCTTATCTTTGGTAAAGGTAGCTTCCTTTTGTCACCCTTGCTATGTAGTACTATTGGGGCCGTTCCTTGCTTGTGTTGGAAAGATGTCTATCAGTTGTGCTTTTCTTTTCGTACATACCCTCACGGCCTCAACTTGGCTTCACCCACAAAGGGCACTGAGATGTAAATGAATCGACCAGCACTGAATCGGCACATCTGTTACTGGGTATTGCCAACTGATCCTGTACAAAACACCTTGGATCGAGAGGCCATATCTTCTAGACACATCTTGCTTCCCAATACTTGTTAGGAGACCACGGGTAAAGCTGGTGTTTTTGCAGTGCTCCTATCGACTTTGCTTACCCTATTTTCTGGGCTGTTGAGTTTGTGATATTCTCGTTAATTGCTGGGTACTGATCAGTATGGCACCTCGACTGGCTTGTCCAAAGTCGCTTACCTTAGAGTAGAGTCGTGGTGATCACGAATACCGCTCTGGTAAATCAACAGCCTCATGTTGGTGTTGTATCAACCGCGCTTCGCCGAGGCGGTCCCCCTCTATACCCCGTGTCTATGCGGCCTAGGTCAGTAAGCGCCACTACTCTCAACGGCAATACTAGTGACTAACGGCAACTTGACACGAGTCAACCCAGGGAGCAAAGATGCTACGTACGCACGGCGCCAACGCACATCAGGAGAGCACTCAGTGCGGGCTTCAGACCCGGACCCTGGACCTCACACGTCATACCCGTTCATCGTATAAGGCTGGTCCCGAAGCCGCTGGAGGGGAACAAGGAGATATTTCGGTGTGATGCCGGGGTAAATAAAATGGGGCGGTTAAGAGAAAGAGGAAGGACAGATGAGAGTAAATAGGTAGTGAAGCTGTCGTAGGACAGGGTAGAGCAGAAGAAAGCGGTGTTAGCCGACTTCAGATCCAGCAGATGTTGAGATACAGGAGAGAGCTTTGCATTTTGTCAGCGAGACCGCTTCTAGAAACATGAACCAAATACCTTGCATGTTCAAATAGACAGTATTGTTTATTAGGTTCGTGGTTGATGTAAATACTTTCAGAATTACTATAGTAAAATAAAATAAAATAAAACTACCGCCTTTGTTATAATCCTTTTACCCGCTTTGATATTGACGTGGGTGAAAGGAAGTTGAGGCTGTGGAAACAGGTCTTTTCTCGGTGTTCCGGAAATTCAATGTTGTTCTCGAAGAACACGACACATTGAACAGGCCTCAATTCAACCCCTAGAGCTTGAAGATCACGATAGAATCAATCATGGTAAGTCAAATTTATTTGAAAAATATGACTCATGAATAGTAGACAAATACATTGTGATTGATCTTCTAGTCAGGGCACACAGCACAGTATAGGGTAGCCTCATTGGCATCGGATATCCTGTATCAGAACCTTAAGCCCAACTTTAAAGAAACAGGGATCAGTTTACTCAAACTTGATTTTGAACTGATCTAAATGATTCACCAAGTTACTCTGAGCGTCTACCTAGCCAATTGACTAACCTTACTCCAAGATTTAAAAAGAGCCCGGCTACTATTTACCCCATGCTCGTCTGGCCCCACGTAGTGACTATAGGTAGGAGAGGGTGCACTGTCACTAAAAGATGCCATGTAAGCAAGCAACACCTCACCAAATGCCCCCCCAAATTACAGACAGATACAGACTCGACATTACACAATCTCTACGTCGCTCAACCTTTATTTATTATATAAATCATGAAGATACTTCTCCATTCTCACTTCCCAGCGGGTCACGCATACCCAATGCAAGCCGTGGCCCAATCTCTCGTCCGTCGAGGTCATCAAGTAGTATGGCTCACCAGCGCCGACAACGAAGTCCGCGTTCGAGCAGTGGGAGCCACCTTTGTCGCAACAGAAGCCATTGCCATTGTCGATGAGCCTCTCATGAAGAACAACGAGACTGGAATCCTCGACAAGATGTACAATCGTTTGGAGATTCGACTGCTCGCTCAAGTGAGCGATTATCGTCGGGTATTGCGGGGCGGCTTTAAACCAGATCTTCTGCTGGTCGACGTGATGCCCTACGGGGCAAGGGCTTTGTACGATTTGGGCGAGATACCTGCTTATGCGACTCTGGGCGTCATTCCAATGTACATGTCCAGCTGGGGCGCTCCGCAGGCCGTGTCTGGAGAGAGTCCTTCGACGTCGTTGCTCTGGTTGATCTGGAATTACCTGCATCATCTCATAAGTCAATGGATTCTCTTGCCATATCTCTTGCGGCCTGTGATAAACGCCCAAAGACAAGTACTGGGACTGGACAACTTGCCGTTTGGTGAACCCATCGAGTCCTTCACCTATAGCCCCTTTCTTCACATACAAGCGTCGTCTCCCTCGTTGGAGTTCAAACTACTCCCCAAACCAGACAAGCAGAAACAACACACAAAATTCGTTGGACCGACAGTTACTCAGATCCAGACCGACTATGTCCAACTGCCCCCTCAATGGGATGAAATCGTTGCCCACCCTCGTGTTGTCGGCATCACACAAGGAACACTGGCCATGGATCCGACATCGTTAATCATCCCAGCCATCGAGGCTCTCTCGAATGACCCTCAGCTTCTTCTAGTGGTGGCAACGCCTCACGTAGAGGAGGTGACATCCAGAGTAGGAGACCTACCAAACGTACGATACGTCAAGTGGATTCCATACCACCTCTTCTTACCACAACTCTGCCTTCTCATCACCAACGGCGGATATGGAAGTATAACGCAAGCGCTTTCCCATAAAGTACCCCTGATTTGCGCGGGGCAATCCGAGGACAAGAAGGATACGTCTGCTCGTGTCGACTGGGCCGGGGCGGGCATCGATCTGAAGACAGATACACCTTCGGCAGAGCAAGTTCGGAAGGCGGCGAGAACGATATTGTGTGATAAACGGTATGTCGAGAGAGCGGGACGCTTGGGTGACGAACTGAACGAGCTCGGGGGCGCGGATAGAGCCTCTGAGCTATTGGAGGGCCTTGTAGAGTCTAAAGCGAGACAATAGATTAGCAAAGGGCTGTCCCGATGGATGGCTAAGGGGAGATACATATACCACCCTGGAAATGATTGATGCCATTTGAACGATCAAACTGAACTGGGAAGTAGGCATTGGACAGCGAGGGGCATCGTATAGAAGAACCGAGTCTGATTCTTCCTAATAATTAAGTAGCTACTTATCCCGTTCCAAATCCGTACATAATAGACCAAGCCATGATTTCGTCGACAATAATTCGCGGAGATTGTCCTCCTGAAGCTGGAACATAACAAAAAAGATTGGCCTTGACTCGTTTTGAAGCCTTCTGCTAGTGGAAGAGCGTTGGGCAACCGCCAACCAAAATGTGCTCTACAGACCACAATTCAGGTAAGGCCTAACACTGTTAGTGGTATCCCGGTGATAACTGTTGTCGCTCGTCACGTACCAGATAGATCGAGGATACATGCTGAAGATTGCACTTCAGGAGAGATCCTTTCGCAAGTACAAGAAAGCTGAAGGGATCCTGAATTGTTAGAACATTGGTCTTCAGAGTTATGCTGTCCAAATAACAAGCCGTAAAGTGAACTTACCAGGAAGACAAGTCATACCCTCCAAAGTCGCCTTTTTAAAGCGATACATCTATGCATCCAATGACTTCGATAAAGTCTTCCGAATAGTCATCCTCAAGTCGGAAGGCGAACTACTTCAAGGCACAACGCGATTCAGGACTTTGACATGATAGAGCTTGTGAAACTCCCAGCCAACGACATCAGCCCGTGTCAGCGGTCAAAATGGTGGCAGTCGACGAGACTTCAGCGAGAGTTAGAAACGAGGACCAAGATGAAGCGTCCTCGCAGTAGGGATAGGGTGGCGGGTTCTCTGGTTGGTCCCGCAGATCCAGACTTCGTGAACGATAGCATGGTCATCTTCATCTAGCGTGACGATCCAGCGTTGTGCGATTACGAGTAGGATCCAATAGAGGATAACGGCTTCGAAACCTCCAATGTGAACAGGTACACGACGATCCTCCTTAAGAACGAGCAGCACCCTGAGAGACATGGCGATTTAACTGGAAACGATAGTTGGAGAACGAGGATATCGATTTGATGATTGAAAGTTGTAATAGAGACTGCAAGTAATTTTGACCGAGACATAAGATTACGGTAGAGACAGTAGAACAAAGCGAATGTAGTCTAGGAAGAAATGATGGTGTTAGAATGCATTGTTCAGTGTTCGGAATGCGAACAAGCTGGGAGAACTGACCTGAACAGATATTCTGACGAGAACAACAGAGAGAGAAATATTTTCGAAACAATGATAACGAATAAGTCGACGTGATGCCGTATTTTTGGTGTTTCTTTAAAAGGGTGGGAGGGAAGAAAACAGAAAAGTAGAGCCTCAGCAGCTGTCAACGCGCGCAGAAGCGCCAGAACTGCCCCTCTGAAAAGCCAACACCTGAGTAAACTGCACGATTTCTGACGCTTGACAGGACGGGAAACATGGGAATAGACCAAAATAATCCTGTATTATCATTTGCATTGTGATTGTCAAGAATATCTTCCCCTTCTACTGTGTGTGGACTTTTGGATTATCTCGGACGATGCTACCTTCGAATTACGATGCGAACAAAAGACAACAAATAATGATAAATACGGTAGATGCGAAATAAACACGACATTCGGAGCTTGCCAAAAGAGTCCAGTAGTGATGATATCAAGGAGTGACATGGAAGCCATATAGAGGCTGGGGGCAGCACCATCGGGGAAATACGAGACGTGTCGAGTCGAAACACCAAGATTTGCTATTGTAGCGCCTCTAGACTAGTCGGAAACCACGAATGTAGCCTGCGTTGGACTACAGGTCTCTACTACGCATACTAAGGGGGGCAGGGACAAGAATGCAAAACATGCCTACTCAAAAATAACGCAATGCTACAACATCATGACAAGATACGAGATGCGACTGCAATATGGAAAATGCCAAGGTATAACTAACATGCTACCTAATGACTGTAAATATGCCTTCACATGCTTTGACCAAGAGCATGCACTGCTCCAGCAAAATGTCGACAAACATAACACCCCACCAAATCCAGCCCCAAGACGGGCCAACATCCACATGTCACAGACATCAACTAAAGTAAACTTCTTCTTCAAGTCCCAGCACAAGGCCAAGATCTCAATGAAAAAAAGGGGGGTTATGAAATCAAAAATTGGGTTGCCGCTCTGCTAGAGGCAGGTCACACCGAAGTCCATGGGAAGGGACAACATGCTTCGCAGTCCTTGGACTTCTTGATCTCCAAAGGACCACCGGTCGGTAATCAGTGAAGAAAAGAAGAAAAGAAGAAAGGTGTTGGTGAGAGAACAAAAGAGCATTATATAGACGGACTGGCCAGGGCGGTGAACCTCCAGCTGATCTGCCGCTCTGAGCTCACCCCCCCCAGCTGCCAGTCGATCCTCTACCCCTGCCAAGCGGGGGCAGAGCGATTCTGCAAGTCATGGATCGATCTACGGGGTGTGGCAGCTGTCAGACCAGGGGAGTTGGTGGGCATCCTTGGTGGAGTGTGGGGGTGGATGGACGTTTTATCAACGACCGCACCGGACACTCAGCTGTGATCTTGCGAACCAGGACACTAGGAAAAAGCGATCACCATTTTTAGAATGATGAGTCGAATTTTAGCTTCTGAGACATATCTTGAATCCAATTTTTAATTGTTGTGGTGGTTGCCCTGAGTATTTTTTAAGGGGGCTACTTGAGCCGCATCTGCGTCCACCAGATATTTTGATACTAAGAATGCCTCAACACTGACAGGTACAACACCGAGTAAACCACATCGTGAGTAGACACTTGAACAACACAAGGGAGTAAAAATAGCGATATATGTTGAGCAACTGATGAGTGTCTGGGGTGTGCATGCATAATGGACAGACGTCTATGATTTGATATTGCATCAACTACAATTACAATTCTACAATAGATTATCGTTACAAACATTTGAATCATATCAATGATGCTTCAACATCAATCAAAAGTTGGTTGGCTATTGTGGTTGACGAGCAATACCATTGTGGCTCGATTCAGGGGAACGGGTCAGTCTGGCCATCAAGCCAGGCAATGTCACCACCATACCACCACACCACCACCACCGTGAATCAGATATCTATACATTACCTCTGCAGCCAACAATTAAATCTAGAACCTTCGAGGCAGATCCCATTGGCTCGCTCTCTCGCCCTCCTCGCCCTTTGCGTCCATGGCAACGCGTCAGGGCTTCTGTCAGAGCTAGCCCTCCTCTCCTCTGCGCTGCTCTCCTCGTTGCTCGGCCATCGCCCACAGAATCACTGCCAACCTGTCCCCACTTTTTGTCTATATATTACCTTCTCCTCCAAATCTCTCTCTTTTCTCCTTCTTCCCTCTCCATAACTCAGCACCTACAAACCATCTCCCCCTCCCCACCATCTTTCAATATTGGTTTCAATTATATTATCGAATATCCTTATTCATAACTATAATCTTCAAGGGGGCCTACCCTAGCCCACATTACTCACCAAAGACCACTTTACTGGGGTGGGCTCCCAGACACAGCACAACTGCGACCGCTTCACCTACCACTTCAAGATCTACGAGTTCGCAGCACGTACCCCCCGGGGACAGGGCAGCCCAGGGGAGGGGGAGCTCCAGCCCTCAAACCAAACGGGCCTGCCGCTGCTCTGATCCCTGAGGGAGGGCTTGCTGTTGCGACTGCTTTGGTAAGTACACTCACCAGTCATCCATGAGATATTTGCTAACAGTCATACAGTGTTGCGTCCGGACAAGCTTACAAGGTTAGTTTCTTCCCATTTCTTTTATCTGACCGCACTTCTCGTGCAATAGCCCGAGCTCTCCTGACAACCCCTTACACAGATGGACCACTGGTCCTTTGCCTTCTTTCGTTCTGGGATGTTGCGCAACATCCCCAATAAGGTCGACCAGCCGCTTTTGAAGCACATAGTTGATGTGTCATCTTTTGGAAAGTACGACTTTATGTACTTGCGCATTGACTTTGCCAACGATTGCAAGTCAGTATATTCATCAGTCACCTGTGTGATCGATTACAGCTAACCATTATATAGTGTGGGATATGCCTTTATCAACTTCGTTAAGGCGGAGTACATTGTAGACGTAAGTATTTACTTCCAACTCTATTATTCGATGCTAACTGTTGACTAGTTCGTCCGAACCTCGGCCACATCGCTTCCGGACAAGCTTACAAGGTTAGTTTCTTTCTATCTCCTCTTGTGATAAACTTCCAATGTCATGGCTTGAAATTCACTCTAACCACCTTTTGTATAGATGGTCTTCTTACGGGAGGACTCCCGAAGTTGACGACGAATCTTTCTACGAGTTTCTTCTCGGTCCTTCTTGGAAGGCATGAGAAGACATCGCCACTCTTGGCGATATGACCATCGCAGAGTCGACCCTGCGTGGCATCCAGCAGGCTGCCACTCGCCGTCCCGAGGAACGTCCTCGCGACACCAGCGAGGAGTGGACCCCTGAGTAGGTAGTTTGTCTAATGCAAAACCTCCTATTATAGTATTATTTGCTAACTATTCTATCTAATAGGTCTCTGCCATGGCGAGGACGCCTTCGAGTTCTCATCTGTGGGCTTTGGTCCTGGTTGTGAAAGGGCCCTGCTCCGAGCAAGTTTACAATCGCTGCAGTGATCGTCTTTCTGTGAACCTCTGGTTCATGGTAAGATGGCCATTGTCGCGCTTGTAAGCTTGTCCGGACTGGCGCCCCTTCACGACCAGCTCGAGAGTCCACAGGGGGTGGAAAGGTTTAGGATATGGAGGTGGAAGACTGGATTACCTGTTCTTACTTAGAAATCAATACACCACCTGACAACAAAATATGATGCTTGCCTCTACTGTGACAACATGCCTGTACACTCCAAAAAGTCTAGTCGTTGCAACAAATAATTCTTTCTGTTGTCAATCATAAATATCGAGGACACGCAACAGCTCTGAACAGATCCCTCGAGTGTCACGGAGAACTTCATCATACTTCGATGATGATCAAGTCTTCTCCCACATCAATTACATCGCCCGCTTGTACCATAACTGCTAAACACTTCCCACTGCTGGGGCTACAAACTTCCACTTCCATCTTACTCGACTCGACACACAACTTGTCACAGGTCAGTAATTATTCATTTCAGCTGCCTGGAAAAATAGACTTACCACAGTATCTCCCTTCTCGACAGACTGCCCTTCCTTCACCATCACCCTGTAACAACGCCCTGGCATCGTCGCCTTGACCCGCTCGCCAAAGACATCCGAAGAATCTTGCCCGAGGGACCGATCGCTCGGAATAGAGTCGGCTTGGTACGGCAAAAGCAGCTCTTCCAAAAACGATGCGCCAGAGATGGCCTTGTCCTGCTGAGACACGGTGGCGGAAATGTCCTCTTTGTTCTCCTCAAGCCACGCCGCGTACTCCACCAAGTCAAAAACACCATCGGTGATCTGAACAAGCTCAGACTTTGGAGTGTGGTCAAGAACATGTTCGCTAACAGGATAAAAGGAAATACGATCGAAGAGGCGGAAGAACCAAGAAATACTGCCTTTGGCATCCACAAGGCTGGAATCCCAGATCTCGACTGTGCGTCCGACAAGCTGGTAACCCCCAGGTGAATCTGCAGCATAGATACACATATACTGCCCACCGACGCCCACAGCGCCACGAGGTGTGAAAGAACGCGATGGATTGTACTTTGTTCCGAACAAACGGTGGCGCTGGTCCAGGGGGATTGTGCACGGGGAACCCATGAACACGTCTCCGAGGCCGAGAACAATAAACTCTGCATCAGTCAAGATATTTGTCAAGTCTTTGATACCATTCAACTTCTCCAGAAAGGCTATGTTGCTCGGAAGCCAGGGCGCGCTACTTCGGATCGTCGCTGTGTATCGCGCGATGGCTGCGCGGTTGACACTATCATCGAAAACGATAGGGAGGCGGATTTGTCTCGAAGAAATCTTGGATGAAACTCTATATGAGCAGATGTGCTCCCGAAGGCGCTTCAGTATTAGGATCGGAGAAAGGCCTCGATCATAAGCAACGTGGAGGCTAAAGATTCCTGGTGTAAGTTCTTTTACCCCGGCGATGGGCTTCTTCTGATGATTCTCGCAGAAAGCAGAGATTGCAAAATTATGGCGAAGATCGAATACCGACCCGTCTCCGAATTCTAGCAGTAAAGCATGATCTCCTGCTTGACGAACTGTTATTGTTTCACCATCTTGATCAATGACACCGATGACAGACGGAATGGTTTCTAGTATTTGTGCCACCATGTGCTCATCAGGAAGTGCTTCCTCAAAGATCGGAAGAGGGGAGAGAGTCTCAATGGCTTGGTCAAGTTGCTTCTCCACCTCGATGGCAGACTCAATCTTGATAGGGACGAAACGAATTGTATTGCCCGGTCGAGCCTGTCCTATCTTCCACAAGTCTGCGGAGCACACGACACAAAAAACGACGAAGCCACCGAGACTGGGACCATCACATCCCAAGATAACAGCTTCATCCCCTGTGAAGCTGACACTACCGATGGAGTAAGGGGCATCATGGATGTTTGAAGGGTGTAGGCCGGCCTTGCCGCCAGTCTTGCGTGACCATTCGGGTTGGGGACCAGTGAGACGAACACCAAGACGGTTGCTGTTGTGGTGGACTTTCCATTCGCTCAAGTACAGAGACTTGGCACTCTCCGGAGAGAAGTAGTCGGGAGCGCCGTGAGGACCAGGGAGAACTCTTATAATCCAAGAAGCATTTGAGTAAGTTGGGATGGGTACCGAAAACGTGGAATGACGGGGCTCGCCAACACAGATACCAGAAGTGCCAATTGGAAGAATATCGCGCTGCAGAAGTTTGCGACCCCCAAATCCCCCCAGTTCACCGAGTTCGAAAGTTGAACGACTACCCATCACGACTGGAACATCGATTCCTCCTTGAATCGCAAGATAGACACGATGGCCCTTCTCGATAGCTCCTATACTCAGAGTCTGATATGCATTGATAGTCAGGGTTTGGTTCTGAGAAACAGGCACGTTGTCAACTGTTACAGGAGCAACACCACCAGAGATTGCAACGACAGCATCACAATGGAACTTGAGAACTGGGCCCCTGAGGGTACATTCGAGACCAGCAGAGCTAGAAGTATTTCCCACTATTCGGTTTGCTAGTCGAAAGGAGAGAGAATCCATTGGACCGCTAGGAGGAACGCCGATATCCCAATATCCAGTACGACCAGGGTAGTCCTGAATTGTGGTCAAGGCCCCTGACTCAAGGACTTCGAAAGACGACGATTCGAACTGGAAGGCATCCAGAGACTTTGTGGTGTATTGACCGGATCTGAAACTGGGAGATGTCATGATTTGACGCAGATACTGAAGGTTGGTTTGAACACCCTCTATACGAGTAGCTACGAGACCGCTGACCATGTTTTCAATAGCTTCTTCACGGCCTACACCAAACGAGATAAGCTTCGCTATCAATGGGTCAAAGGAGGTGGTGATCTCAGTGCCGACTTTGACCCAAGTATCGACCCGGAGGCTAGAGGGGAATTCGAGCGCTGTGATGCAACCGGAACAAGGACGGAAGTTCTGAAGAGGGCTCTCAGCGTATACACGGACCTCGATAGACGTTCCTGTTGTTGGAAAGCTTGTTTCGAACAACTGAGTTGCATTCCCATCTGCAATGTTGATCATGCATTCCACTAAATCCAGACCAGTTACTAACTCGGTCACAGGATGTTCGACTTGCAATCGAGTGTTGACTTCCAGAAAATAATACTCATTTGTGTCGAGATCGTATATGAACTCGACTGTACCAACGTTTCGGTACTTGACCAAAGACGCAAGACGAAGAGCAGCGTCCCTCATCTCTAAACAGACACTTTTCGGTATCAAACTCGCAGGGCTCTCCTCAACGACCTTCTGATGCCGGCGCTGTAGGGAGCAATCCCGTTCCCCCGCTGAAATGACGCGACCAGTACCGTCGCCGAGGACTTGAACTTCAACGTGTCGCGCTCGCTCGATATATCGTTCAATAAATACATCTCCGTTACCAAAGTTTGCGATAGCTTGTCGTCGGACACTTTCAAACGTTGCTGATAGACTTCCAGCGTCTTTGCAATAACTAAGACCAATACCGCCACCACCAGCGATAGTCTTCAGCATGAGTGGAAACCCAATCCTGTTACCCTCTAAAAGGGCTTCTTCGAGGGAGCCGAGTAAGCTCTCACAGCCTGGAATGACGGGAATACCTGCCTTGATTGCAATTGAACGAGCGCGATGCTTAAGCCCAAGGTCAGCCATTTGCTGTGGGGTTGGCCCAACCCAAATCATGCCTCTATCTTCAACGGCGGCAGCAAACTCTGCATTTTCAGACAGGAAGCCATAACCCGGGATAATGGCATCGATAGAGGACTGTGACTGCACAGCCAGTTCCAATATTTGCTCCATATTTAGGTACGTTTCAGAGACTGATGATCCATCAAGCTTGAGAGCAAGGTCAGCTCTGCTAACATGGGCAGCATTCGAATCTGATTCAGAGTAGATGGCAATAGCCCTAAGACCCATACTGTGTATCGTTTCAATGATTCGGACTGCGATCTCGCCACGATTGGCGACGAGGATTGTAGAGATAGGTCTATCAATCGCATCCGATGATGCCTTCGTCCGGTCCTCGTATGATTCACGACACTCTTTCCAGCTGCCATGGTGGCTCACATCGACAGCGTTGTCAAAGCCACATGATTCACATACGAGACCCCGGACCCAAGATTTATCGCTAAGCTCGATCGAACCGAACGCAAGAGGGTGTGGAATTTTCAAAATGAAGTCAGGGAGGGAATGCTTGGGGAGATGCCAGACTTCGACCTCTATCTCTGCGCCATCGTTTGTGGACACTCGCTTCAACCCGAGCTCCTTTGTGCCCTCAAGAGTGTCCAATACATAAAGACGATACGACGAGGAAGTCCTCTTCCTCTTCCAAAACTTGCCACCACACGAGATCAGACCTTTGCCGAGTAGAGAGTCGTAGAGACGGGAACGAAAGACGGCGAAAGTAACGTGGTCTAGAGGAGTCTGAGGAACCAGGTTCTGAGGCTCCTGGGCTATAACACCAGTTGCGCCTAAATATCTTTGCTGGTCACCTAACCACACCCTAGCCCAAGAAAAAAGACAATGCTCCTTCCAACAACTCGAGATGAGAGTCACACCGAAAGGAAGCTCGTCCGTGCGAAACCCAGCAGGGACGGCGAGCGCGGACCAGTCGAGGAAGTTGACAAAGTTGGTATATATGCCTAGGATGGAATTCTCTTCCACAGGACTCTTAAAGACCTCGTCTAGAGTGGGAAATGTCGGGGAAGTTGGCACCAGAAGACCATCGAACTTGGCGAATGTGTTTTCGATTTTGCGTGTAAGTTCTTTACGGAGATATTCACCTTGAAAAACATCCGCCGCCGAGAGAGATTGAGCTCTGACAATAATTCTTCGCACAACAGGATCCATATGTTCTGGAGAGCATCCCTCTATAAATTTGCGAATGGCTTCGTATCTCTCGGCAACCCATGGGCCATCATACAGCAACCATGCAAGTTGGAACAGGAAATCGAAGTCCATAGGGATGAGTGACCAACCTAGGTTTTCTGCTTTTACCAAAGCCTTTTCGTAGGCTGAATGGTGATCATCATGGCCGAACCAGCTTGGAGAAGTACAAACAGCCAGGCTTGGCTTGAATAGATCCGCCGCGCCCCCAAAGACATTGGATGAAGTACTGCTTGGATCGGGACGGGATCTTGAGTATGCATCGCTAGTGTCATACTGTTCGACAATGGACAGTATAGTTTCCGTATCAGCGACATTGAGACTAAATATCGAGATGCAATCAAGCGTTCTACAAGCGGGAAGAACCCCGTGAGTACTTATCGCACCTCGAGTTGGTTTCAAGCCGACGATGTTGTTCAAACCAGCCGGGACTCGGCCGGAACCAGCTGTGTCGGTACCAAGCGAGAAAGGTACAACACCACGGGCAACAACGACGGCACTACCAGAACTAGACCCACCACTGACTCGGCTAGGGTCAAACGAGTTTGGAACAGCACCGTACGGCGACCGAGTACCGACAAGTCCAGTAGCGAATTGGTCAAGATTTGTCTTGCCGATCAGGATCGCCCCAGCGGCTTTGAGTTTGGCAACGACTGTTGCATCTGAGACGGCTGGGACAGAACGAAAGGTTGGGCATGCTGCCGTTGTAACGAAGCCTTCAGCGTCAATGTTGTCTTTTACAGCAAACGGTACGCCGTACAAGGGGAGTGATGTGGCATGTGGGCCAAGTGCCTCGAGGTTCGTCCACTGCAATTTGATCTGCTCCGAGGTTGCTAATGAGATCCAGGCATGAGTAGTAGAGTTCGCTTCTCCCTCAGATATGACGATAGACAAAAGCCGTTCCAGGCCATCCGCCGTGACTTGAGCAGCCTTCCATTGAGGTATTGTCAGAGGACCTGGCTCATCGCTTCCTCCACCAGTATTTTCGTGGGTACTGTTAGTAGCCGAGTCGGATTCAGCCATGATGAGCAAAGAGAGGGTGAGGATCAAGTATGATACACTTGCTTGGTCGAGTGACTCAGGAAGCGCAATGAGTTCATATTGGGTGACATTGGCAAGGATTGAAACAAGAATCCCTCATAGACCGGGCATGATACAGATCCAGACAAATATGGTTGAAGGGTCAAACCACGTCTTGGTTGAATGTCTGAAAGTCACGTATGAAGGAAGGAGATGATGAATAATTCATCGGGAAGAAACGAGGGTCAATAGACAAAGTGGAAAGTCCCGCTATCGCCGAGTCTAAACCGTTTACAAGTCGGTCTTTCCCTACTGGATTGTGTCTGGTCTCAGGGTATCAGAAAAATTGGCCGCTGAAGCATAAGAGACGAAATTAGTAGGTCAGTTCATGCTACTTAGGTCAGATTTCTTAGGCTGTTTATTTTTGTGCCCTAAAGCTCAGTGGTCATTTTTTCTTGTATCTGGCTACTAGGCATGCGCGGGAATAAACGCCTCGTAAGCCAATTCTTGATTTATAAACGAGCTTGATATGTCCAATGCGATAATTAGAGATGTCTTATGGTAATCCACGATAAGAAGACTTCGGATGGGCCAATCATGTAAGCGGCATATGGCTGGGCATCAGAGGACGTATTCTACTACTCTACCGCATACCGATTAAGCATGGTATCGTGCAGCTCCCAAGAACCAGCTGCTGCTTCAATACAAGGTCGGAGTAGACAATTGAAATCCCCAACCTCAATGGTTTAGGTATTTGTCTGAGTAACTGGTTGGCAATGGCTGTCTTGGTGATGTTACTGAGGACCTTTGGCTGCGTCCAATACTTTCTTCCTCCACGACCACTTACTTGGTTGAAGAATATTCGCATTTTTTATGACTTTTTAAAGGCTTGACAGAATATCTGAGGATAAACTGTCGGACATTCATCTGGTGGTACTTAGGTTGAAAGAAGAATAAGAACCCCACGGTTATTAATCCCCGATATGGATCCTTATCGCCCTGGCATCTTGTTAGCGTCAATGGGACTTGGTGATAACGAACACTCTCCGATGGCGGCCATGCAACACGCTCCCTCTTCTGTGCGCTCGCTTCTTCAATAGCAAAACTTGTTTCGCTTCACCCAAAAAGTTCAATAACAAGAACGAGTTGGCCCACTGATGATAATGGACCCCATGTCCCTTATCGTGGTGCAGATGCAGATGCAGACCCAGATCTAATCTACCTAAAGCTGGACCCGACTCACACGCCGACAGTGTGGGGTCATGTTTTCTCAGCTACCTCAGCTTCAATCTCCTCAAGCAGACGCCGGCTCATCTGATCCAGTCTGGGCCGGCTCCGGAAGTGACCAGTCTTTCATGACGATCGGTCCTAACGATAGAGGCGACGGTAGTGGTAACGGTAGCGGCAGCGGCGCCGGCTCATCGGCCCCGTCTGTCTCCAACGCTCGCGCAAGGCCCTGTGACACATGCCGTGTTAGGAAGACGCGCTGCGTAAAAGAAGAGGGTCGTTCAAGATGTGTTCTGTGTACCTTTCACAACCAACCTTGTACATTCTTGCGTGGTCCAACGCCTCGCCAAAGAAGACATATTCGAGAAAGAGATCGAGAAAAACATAACGAGTCTCGTGATGGAGTGGATGAAAATAACGCTACGACATCGCCTCCCTTTGGAGGAGTAGAGACGGGAGTGTCTCCTTCAAGCCGACATGGTGACACTATTTCCACTCCAGCGAGTGCAGAAAACAATCCACAAATGGCTCAAATGCAGCAAGTGATGGCGTTTGAAAACAACATTGCTGAATCGACTCGCCCTGGTATCCTCAGTAATACTCTTGGCTTAGACTTGAAGACTCATGCCGAGTACGTCGGACCTACCGACTATCGTGATCCAGTCCTGCTCGGCTTACACCCTCCGAATCTTTCGAGCCAGGAACCTTCGCCTTCTCTTACATCTTCCACTTTTGCTCGACACTTGGACTATCAAACTGTCTTTCTCGTTCATCCCGACGAGTCTACTGCGTCGGAGAAGATGCGCATCGCAGACCTCGATGCTATCGAAGCAACTGTTCATCCACTCGGTCGCACGTTAGTCGACCTCTACTTCCGAATAGTTCACCCCAGTTTTCCCATCTTGCACAAAGATGTGTTCATAAGCAAGCATCGTTTATCTCATCGACACTTTGCGCCTTCTTTATTGGCCGCTGTCTATTTGATAGCTCTTGACTGGCAGATTTATGATAGCTCACTTGCTGGCCGCGAGGTCGAGTCAATACCAGATGCAACAGCTCTCGAAGCGTTGGCTGAGCGTACTATTGCCCAGGATATGCGAAGGCCCAAACTCAGCACACTTGAAGCTGGTTTACTCTTGCTACAACGGAACCGGCGTATCGTTGACTCTAGGTCTCATACGCATCCTACATCTAACCGGATATTCACAGCCCAAATTGTTGCCATGGCTCAGGATTTAGGCATCCATGTTGACTGCAGTAACTGGTCAATTCCGACGTGGGAAGTCGGCCTTCGAAGAAGACTGGCCTGGGCATTATACATGCAAGATCGCTGGGGCGCTTGCGTTCACGGACGACCATTTCTTATCCATGACGGCGATTGGGACGTCCGGCCATGTACTGCGCCAGACTACCCCGAGCTTGACCAGTTTGATCTGGAAACCAATCTCGAGCATAACTCACCGGTTGTGATTGGTTGGGAACTATTTACCCGTCATATCGAATTGACTCAGATTTTGAGCGATGTGATCAACACTTTCTACGGAGCTACGGCTACTCGTGCTGGCGGGACCTTGGACCAGATGGGAGTTGTTGCTGCTGTTGAACTAGCAAAGCCCTTGGTGTTTCGTCTCAGGGAATGGCAAGCAAATCTACCTGTTCGACTGCAATTGGAGAGTACCCAACCCAGAGAGCTATGTGCAAATGGGGCTCTTCATCTGGCTCACGCAGCCATCGAGATTGCCCTGCATAGAGCTCTAGTACGAATCACAACGCCGGACACACCTACTTCTTTGTATGAACTTTTACGATCAACCGCCCGAGTCAAGCTACAATCGGCTATTGAATTGCTAGGATCTCTACGTTCCGAACATACGGCTGCTTTTTGGGGCAGTGCTGCAGCATACCAAGCAGCTCAAATCGGGTCATTGGCCGGATTATTATGGGCAACCACAGACTCATTTGAGGAGATGGTGTGGTGTTCTTCTCGAGTTGAGGAACTCAGATGGGCTTTGAGAGTTCGTGGTGCAGCGACTCCATTCGCTAGAGAGGCTTTGCGGCTTCTGGAGCGTGACATTGGTGGTCTCGGCATGGTGAAGACGACGACAGAAGGTGCTGTGTAAAAGCTTCAGAAAAGACATTGACGTCAAGGGTAGACTTATAACTGAGACAAATGACGGTCTATGAGTGTGGATTGACTGGAGGACGCGAAAACGGCACGAAATATATCGATGATGAGTTAATGTAGTTCACGCTCAAGGTTGGTCTATGACATCACCTGTGTGACAATTCACGCGACGCGTCCACCACGTTCCAGGCACCTTCCCATACTACTACAGCCTCCTTCCTAACATTCACAGTCTGTCAGTTCTTCGATTCTTTACTTTACATTGCCATCAATTATCCAAAATGACCGACTCCAAGCCCGACAACGTCGATCAGACCAATGGCGACCAACAGACTGCAGCAGGGGAGAAGCATCAAATCGAACATGAAGCCCCTGATGCAAAGCGCACCAGGATGGAAGATGGCCAGACCACTCTTGATGATTTGGTGATCAAGTCGGACAAAAATGAGAACGAGGTCAAGCCCAAGCATGAAAAGAAGGACGAGTCTAAGGATGAGAAAGATAATGTTGAGAAGCAAGAGGACGATGCTTCCAAATCCACCAACAAGCAAGACTCGAATGGCGAAGATGCCATACAACCTTCCGAGGAACTGGATGTTCCCTCTAGCATTCTCGAAAAGGGCATCATCTACTTTTTCATCCGTGGCCGCGTAAACCTCGAAGACCCTGAAAGCGTCGACGACATCGCCCGATCCTTCATCATGTTACGTCCCATTGCCAAAGATGCTCGTCTCGGTGACGGCGCCATTGCCGACTCTGGTCACACCCGAATTCTCGCTCTTCCCAAGAAGACCCTTCCTGAGAGCGGAAAAGAGAAATACATGGTGTTTGTCGAAAAGTCTGGCGCCTCATTTGATGAGATCAAGAAGGAGTTCTTGGCTGCGGACGAGTATGATACCAAGAGCGCTGGCACACGCCGCACACCACCTGCTAAGCCTGTCGGCGAGGGCGTTTACGCCATTACATCAACAGGCCGAGAGAGTCATTTGGCTTACTTAACAACCCTACCCGAGAAGCTCGATGAGGTTCAGAAGGAATTGGGCCTCAAGGAGAAGGGAAGCTTTATTATCAGCACCAAGAACCCTGAATTTCCGGGACCTCAGAACGCCCAACTACCCGAGGGTCCTGGTTTCCCCAAGGAGTAAGTACAATGCCTGTTCTTTCTAGATAGTCTATTCTAACATAACCAGGATTATTGACGAGTTCCGGTCACTTCGCTGGTTACCCTCCAAGCCAGCCCACTTCGACTATGTCAACGCCCAGATCCTTCTTATCGGAGAGTCAGAGGGCATCGAGAAAGCTGTCGAGCCGCAGAAGAAGGACCAAAAGGACGGAAAGGAGGAGCCCGAGACCGTTCTTGAACATCTTGAGGATGACGACGTGAAGCGCATGAAGCATCTTGCTGATGACCAGTCAGCTGCTATCTATGCTGACTTGCATGTCCACGCTAAGGATTATCCTAAGCTGCAGACGACTTTTTAAGGAGTTTATGGTTTGAGATGGGAAAATGGCGAGTGGGTTGTTTGATCAATAGTTTAGTCGTGTAAAATAGATGAACATTTCAATTTATTCATGATACACTCTTCTAGAATTGGCAAATTTACCTGTCACTCAAGGTATCAGAAAGATCGATCGTTCGAGGTATGGATGACAAAACTAGACTAGTAGGTCACTTTATTTAGACCACATGTTTAGTTGAATTATTTTTATATCGTAAAGTTTAGAGGTCATTCTTTCTACTACCCACTGGGCTCATCGGGATTGATAAGGTTCTAAGGATGAGGGATCTGAGTAGATTGGGGAAGTATCGCAATAGGCAGTTTCCTGACAGCTATAAGAGTGCTTGGGTCGATGGTATGGAGAGCCGAAGGGTTGACATTCAACAGCTAGGGCCAAGAAGGAATGTCCTAGCTTTGTCTAGCTTTTCCATTTCATATATTTACACAGAGACAAGACCAATATACTGTCCATCACTCAACATCTAGAGGATCACGCCCCCTTGGATTCCTCGCTCTCATACTCCCCTCCCCCGATGCCGTCCGAAACACCGAACTCAACGATGCGTTATCACCCATCATGATTTCATTCCCTCCACGGTCTTCCCTCGTATCTCTCTCATACTCACCTTTACCGTCACTCCACCTCTTCCTAACCCACGGCAACAGATTATAATACCCACCACAAGCAAAAACACCGCACCACAGCACAAATTCGGTCGCGTAGATAACAATACCCAAAACATCAAGCTCAGGCTGGAAGAAGACTGATGCAAGAGAGAATACATCACCGGCTGCGTCAATGGCAACGAACAAAAAGGAAATCCCACGGACAGTTCGATGGGTCCAGATATCCCAGTAGTGCGTCAGCACGCCTGCTGCGAGAAGAGCCGCTGACAGTGAAGCCATGAGGATCAAGGGCCATTCCAAATCTTTGGATTTTGCGACTCGAAGAGCGATTATGAGAGCAGCTTGGATGCCGCCCATGACGATTGCGACGGGCACAACGACAAGAAGAGAGCGCGAAACACTCCATTTCTATGAACCGTCAGTATACTATCTCGCGAGTTTGCAAGGTAGAATAATACGCACTCTTTCGTAGTAGTAACATTGAATCCATGTAACAAGACTCAAAAGCGTCAAAATCTGAGGCTGAATCCGCAGCGCTATATTGAACTCTTTGACGATGTTGTAGACACCTAATGGTACGCCCGCCCATGCCCAGAGCATCATCATCGATGGTTGTAAGCCGGTAGCATTGTGACGGCGATGATTAACAATTATTTGAGGAATAAGCTATAAAGTGTTAGTTGTGCTTGTCTTGTTGTTTTGATACAAGTGACCAACTTGGATTGACCAGCACAACTATTGATATTAGTAAATTCTACTTCTGTTGTGAAGATGGACTTACAGCTCCTAATATGCCGAGAATATTAGCAGCGACGGGGACATCCATTTGAATACTTATCAAAAAGGTTGTACAAGAAGTTGTATGTTTGATCAAGACAGCTCAAAGCTCTAAAATGGCGAAGCGATATTGACGCGCGCCAAGAACTGTTATGTTGCACTAACAAACTTGGTGTAATATCTAACAGCAACTCAGGACCCATACAGTATTGCAATCGTTCGAGATCGTCAACAGTCTACATAGTAGATGGCAGAAAAAGATAGCCTCTAAGCTTTAGGATACAAAAATAAATGAATTGAGCATATAGTCTACATGACATGAACTAAGCTACTATCTAGTATTGTATCCGCCTGCCTACATTCTCTCAGCGACCACTGCATTGGCTTCATAAATAGGGTCAAAGTTCAGATCTCTAAGGCGCAGGTGATGTCGGATGCTTGAGAGCTTGAACCTGTGGTTTAACTCCCTGTTCTCGGTAAGCGGAATCCGTCGAACCCTGTGCACACGATCTGGGACCAGTTGAGCCCATTGTTGTATCACTTTTTCCTGCAAAGTGAATCGATCGTCAGTGCATCGCCATGTGATTGTGACTCCGGAGCGACACCGGGATAGTGTGCACCGGAACAAACATCCAAACCCATCGCTAGCATCCCAGAGTTCAAGAACCCGCAGTGCAGGTAAGTTGACTGCTTTTTCGCCAATTAAACACAGACACTCTGTCACTGCTTCTTGGTTCGATCTGTGGCTAAGAGGTAGGGTAGCAGTTGAGGGTCATTATATATCACCTGCATCACCAAAAACATCCACGGCGTTGACCCCAACTGATGGCATGCCAACGACGAGTAGATTTCTTGCTAAGCACATATTCTTGCCTTGTAACAGAAGATCGACGGAGGTGTACCAGGTCCCTAGATCAGCGACGCTGTACTTACCGCCCAGAGGCACGGATGCAGTTTCTGTATAACAAACCGATAATGGATAATGCAGAGCGCATACCTTGTTAAAAGGTACTCCACATAACCATTAAAGCTATAGTTCAACAAAGCTCTGATATGAACATCGAACATACTCTCCGTATACTAATCGTGGCCATGAATCACCTTCCAGCGTCTCGACTCCGAGCGGATAGTTGACCTGGGTAGCTTCAGATAGCATGGATTCAAGAGGATCAGGCATAACGGTAGACTCTAGAGATATGATGGAAGTTCTCACGTCCTGTTGTGAGTATCAATCACTGGTCGGTTAAAGGTCTTTGAGATTTGATCAATGCCTTTCTGGAACCAGTTCTTGTTAAACACTTGTTAGTTATGTTGGATGATTGAATGGTCGAGATGGCTCACCCTACACTGATACCGTTGAGAAAGATCTAAACTTGACCATCATGCCGAGGCCAACTTTGAGAAAGAGCATTTTGTGTCGACCTCAAGCTACTTTGCGGAATGCCTCTATTGAAATACCAACAGACGAGCTCATTCGAAACCAAACACATGGCGATATATCCGATATACGTAAAAGTTGCAAGGAATGCCAATGTGAGAAGCAAGACTAAGAAACCAGCCCAGCTGGGCTGTGGAAAGGATCCGAGGTTACCCTATTCTCGGCCAAGTGTCTCGTATCTTGAAGTTCAACGGTAGCGTTTTGTTCTATGCCTCCTAACCACGCTCCATAGGAAAATTTAGTCATAAGCTCGAAATATCTCGATTGTCTTGATGTAAATGTCTGAATTAGAATACCGCTAAGAAGCTTCTCTCTTTCTAGCCCAGAAGCACCATCCATCATGAGTCCATTCCCACGACAGGGGCTGCTTTTAGTGGATCTCTACCCCTAAGACCAGTGCGTCACCTCCAAGAAATATCCTTGCTCTTCTCCTCCATCATGAATGTCTCTTCAGCTTGCGACAACACATCTTCCCTTAGTTGACAGACGAGCATCACTTAGCAGCAAAAAGGCCCCGAGTGCCATGTATGATCACCAGCTGCGATGCCTTCAGTTTGGTCTTCCTCCAGCCGGCGACTGATGCTAAACAAACGCTTCAGTCGCATGGCCATCGCTGGTCTCTGCACCATCGTCTTTCTCATCCTCGTCTTCTGGAGTGTTATCCACGGCAGCTACGGTGTATCTGAATACTATTCCTTCTCGACAACGAGCTCCTTTTACCCTGTATCCGTCGACCCCGTCGGCAAAACAACTCAAGACCTCTGCGCTACCTTTCCCAAGCACATGCTCCAGACGATCCAGCCTGTTTTGAAGATGGGCCACGCCGATACGAAAGACAAACTCGACGCCCAGTTTGAGAGCGTTAGCGCGTGCTTCCAAAAAGACGAGTTGCTGGTTTACTCGGATCTTGACGAGACTGTCCACGGCCACCAAGCGATCGATGTCCTTGCCGATTCACCGTCCATTTACTACCACGATAACCCTGATTTCGTCAATTACATATGGCAGAAAGAGATGCGAGCGAATGGGACTCTGGATGTGGATAAGGAAGCGACTGCGCGCATACAAGGTTGGAGAATGGACAAGTTCAAGTTCCTCCCCATGATTGAACGAGCGTGGAAGATGAAGCCCAACAAGGACTTTTACTTCTTCTTTGAGACGGATACGTGAGTTTGCAGTAGCCGTAAGGTTCTTGCCGTTAACCACTAACAACTTTCCCTACAGATATGTCTTTTGGGACAATGCCTTCCGCTTTCTCCAAACCTTCGACCCCGATGCTCCGTTGTACATGGGTTCTCCGTCACCCGGTAGACATGACGTGAAACAAGACATCAAGACATGGTTCGCAAACGGTGGGCCGGGCTTTGTGCTCAGCCGTGGTGCGATGAAGGCGCTTCTGGTTCGTAAGACTACACCGTACGGCCAGTACGTCGAACCTCCGGCTGCGGAAAAGTGGCTTCCCATGCTACGGGACGATTGCTGCGGTGATAGCGTAACGGGCTGGGCTCTGTGGAACGTCAGCGTGCCGCTGCGTGGATACTGGCCGTTGTTCAACCCGCATCCACTCCATAGTATCCCGTTCAGCGATAAGTACTGGTGTCAACCTGTCATGACGCTACACAAGACGCGGCCGGAAGATATGACTAGTGTCTGGCGATGGGAGTTTGGTCAACGACAACTGGGGGTAAGTTGATTTCCGGCAGAGCTATTTCATATACTAACTGATGTTAAACAGCGCCCATTACTTTACTCTGATGTCTGGAAGTTCCACCACCCAGGCGATCGCGAAGTCGCCGAGAACTGGGACAATGGGAAATGGGACTTTTGGGTTGCACCACCCGAAGCAAGAGTTGATTCATTCGAGGCATGCGGCAAGTACTGCAGAGAAAGCAGTGACTGTCTCCAATACAACTGGCGCGGCCGAGACGAACAGAAATGCGTCCTCTCACGATCCTTCCGAGTCGGCGACCCAAGACAAGCAGAGAAGATTGTTGAGCCCGTGATCAAAGATGACAAGGGCAATGTCGTTCCACCACCGCCGGATCGCAAAGATCGATGGGTAGACTTCAAGTCGGGATGGTTGACGGACAGGATTGAGCAGTGGAGACAAAACAGGAACTGCACAGAAGTGCAATGGGTTGGACCCAGTATCAAGAGAATCTTTTGATTTGATACCATATAACAATTCCAAGAGAGGATTGCTGGACATAGCCAGGCGTTTGGGGCGACAGGCATTTTCATTCAGGTTTGGGTCATAGATCGCTATGCATGATAGTTACATCTGGCTCAATCAGCCAGTTTGATGAATTGAGCATTATTGTCATGATAGTAGTCACGACCAAGGTGAAAAGCCCGTCTCAATGGGCTGAGCTGGGCTGGGCTGTCTTGGCTCAACAGAGCATGTCCAATATAAGAAAAGTCTCGTTATTATCCAGCTAGCCAGCCAATCCACGAACCAGTTCGAATTAATCCCGGTTCACATCCGCAGAAAAACTCTGTAGTTCACTTTAGCTCACGAACTACAAGGGTTCTAACATGCACCTGAGGCTTAAACCGGCTATCAAAGGGTGCAAAGATAGGTCGAGTTGCTCATAATAATAAAATTCGCTCACCAGGGAGGGATGATGCCATTACATGATAATGGTTTTCTTGGCTGGGGTTGTTCATTGCTAAAATAATAAACAGCCGATGTTCTTTTAGCCATTGTGATTGTTACAACACCACAACTGAATCCTTACCACAGTCCGATACCGCAGCTATGGGACAAGCAGATGAAACTGCGCAGTCCGCAACGGGAAACAGGGATGAAGCCATCGCCATAGTAGGCGAAGAGCAACATGTCATTGATCCCGTCGTCGCCGCGCGCGCAGTCAGAAAGATTGACATATTTCTCATCCCCGCCATGATCATAGGCTGTACGTTCCCCAACATCACCATATCTTCTAATCACGTTCCTGATGATATACAACCAGATGGCCTCGTATACTACGACAAAGCTATTCTCGGCTCAGCCGTCCTCTTTGGCATGACGACAGATCTCAATCTCACAATTGTAGATGCCTCAACTACACCACCAACCGTCGACACGCGACGTCTCAGCTGGGCCACCTCGCTCTTTTACTTTGGTATGCTAGCTGGGCTGTACCCCATGACATTTGCACTGCAGCGCTTCGATATAGGCCGGGTTCTTGGTGGCGTGGTAGTTGTCTGGGCCGCCATATGCATGCTCACAGCCGCAGTAACGTCCTACCAAGGTCTCTACGTGCAGCGTTTCTTCCTCGGGTTCGTAGAGAGCATCATCCCCACTGGCTTCATGTGCATCGTGTCTGGGTATTACACACAATCGGAGCAATCACTGCGACAGAGCTGGTGGTTTTCGTCGACGGGGATATTCACTATTATCGGCGGAGCGCTCAACTATGGCTTTGCGCAAATTACGAGCGGTGGACTGAAGAGGTGGCAGTACATCTACCTCCTCGCAGGATCACTAACGTTTCTTTTTGGACTTTTCTGCTTCATCATGCCGAATTCGCCTGTTTCGGCATGGTTTCTCACCTCGGAGGAGAAATTCGCGGCAGTAGAGCGCTTGAGGCATGGACAGACTGGTGTGCGATGCACCAAGTTCAAAGGATCACAACTAAAAGAGGCCCTCCTCGATGTCAAGATCTGGCTTATCGCTCTCATGATGGCCTCAGCGTACACCGTCAATGGCGCAGTTAGTGGTTTCGGACCTCTCATCGTGTCAACGTTTGGCTGGAGCACACTTCACTCCATTCTCTTCCAGTTCCCCCTGGGTGGACTGTGTTTTATCGTTATTCTCCTGACGGGTTGGCTGGGATCCAAGTTCAACAACATCCGCATTTTGATGCTCGTATTTACATGTCTACCTGTAATTGCAGGCTGCGTCATCATCTGGAAGAGCGAGTGGTCGTATCGAGCTGCTGCGCCTGTGGTGGGATATTCCATCACTGGATTCTTTGGCGGCACGGTGAGTCTCATCATAACGATAGGCATGTCCAACGTAGCTGGCCATACCAAGAAGAGCTTCATGGCGGCTACGATCTTTGTGGCGTACTGTGTTGGGAACATTGTTGGGCCCCAGCTTGTTTGGAGCCAGACCAAGAAAGATCATTATCCTGCTTTGTGGCTAGGCTTGATTATCTGGTGAGTTTCTGCGTACATCCATCATTTGTATGATCTAACTTGACTTAGCTATATCATCTGCATTCTCGCATCAACCACACTGTACTTTGTACTTCGTAATGAGAACAGGAGGAGAGACGCGCTTGGCTTAGGAGATGAGAGCGAGCGAGCCAAGCTGGCCTTCCAGGACTTGACGGATAGGGAGAACCCTTACTTCCGATACGTTTATTAGTCCGCAGCGGGCTGTTACGTGGAACGATCTCAAAGTTATTACAAAATACAAGCGAGGCATATGAGATGGAATCTGAATCACAATTAATGTGCTTCCAAGTTGAGTATATTGGCAGTTCTGATTCGACATCTCTACCAGCAACAAGGGAACAGTCTGTCGAAATTTCATAATATAATCATTATATACGTAAGGTATCTATCATCAGCAGTAGCTCGAAATCCATCTATATAGCTCAGTCCTCCATTTTCTCTCTTCACATCACCTTACAACTTGGAAGGTGTGTCATTGTGGTTCTTGATCTCGACAATCAGCTTGCCAGTGTTGATGCCCTTGTACAGGTCCACAAGCGCCTGCTCAGCAACCTTGAGACCACCACGGACAACAGTCTCGGTCTTTTTGAGCTTGCCCTCAGCGATCCACTTGGCCAGCTCGGCGCGAGCGGTGGCAAAGTCCTTGACGTGGTCGAGCACGATGAAGCCCTGCATCTTGATGCGCATAGTGACGATCTGGGAGAATGCTCGAGGCCCCTGAGGCTTGGCGGCGTTGTACTGGCTGACGAGACCGCACTCAATGAAGCGTGCGTGCTCCTTTGCTCGCATGAGACACATGTCGAGAATGTCACCACCGACTGAGACGTGTTAGTTGCGTTTTTGCTTTTGTGAGGTTTGGGGAAGACTTGCCGTTGTCGTAGTAAACATCGATGTAGTTCTTTGTCGCCTCGTTAAACTTCTCCTTGAAGTCATCGGCCTTGTAGTTGAGCGCGACATCAAAGCCGAGCTCCTCGGTAAGCCACTTGCACTTATCCTCGCCACCAGCGATACCAACGACTGTAGCACCCTTGAGCTTGGCGATTTGGCCAGCAACACTGCCCGTGGCACCAGCAGCACCAGAAACAACGACAAGCTCGCCAGGCTGGGGATCAGCAATCTTGGACATGCCAACCCAAGCAGTGAGACTGGTCATGCCGAGGGCAGAGAGCATGTCCTTGGGGTCCTGGACACCAGGGTAGTAAGAGGCGGGCTCGAAACGACCCTCAGGGACGATGGCGAACTCAGTCCAGCCGGGGGTAGCAGCGACGATATCGCCCTCTTTGGCGAGCTTGCTCTTGGAGGCAAGGACGCGGCATGCGCATGATCCACGCATGGTCTCGCCAATCTGAACAGGAGGGAGGTAAGATCGCATATCTGAGACATTATGTTAGTTGTTGACGGTCTATACTATAAAGCAGGGGCTGTTTACCTCGGAGCCAGCCTCGCATGGCGGGATCTAGAGACAAGTAGAGGGTCTCAACGAGGATTTGGCCATCCTTGAGATCAGCGGGTGTGGGCGCTTTGCCTTGCTTTTGGGTAAAAGTGCGGCCTGGGATAATGTCTGTGGTAGGACGCTCAGCGAGCACGATCTCGAGGTTGTCGCGAGTCATTGTGAAACGGTGAGAAGACTGTTTTCCGAGTCAGTTTTTGTCTTTTCAAGGTTGTTAGTTTGTGCCGTGTTGAGCAACAGATTCTAATGCTGTGCCTCTGTGATCTGAGGTTGTTGTGGAACAGAAGCATATCGCTCCGACGGGGGAGGGTTTTTGTACCTGCCTGAATTGGGTCGAATGTTGTTGTTCACGATGTTTTGGAAGGAGCGTATCACTCGACAACTTGTGAAGAAATAGAGGGTAAATCTGATTAAATGGATAAACAAAGACCTATGTTTAGTGTGAATATGAGAGAAACTCATTAGTTTAGTTGATGGGCCTCAGCCTTTTTGTACTTGGTCTCCAACGTTAGACTAGACTCCGTTAACTAACGTTAGTTAGACCCTCCCTTCGCAATGCCATGATCAATCGGCCTGTCTTGTCTTTCTGGGGTTGTTATCTCCGCCTGTAGACCCGGTAGAAAAGGCCATGAAACCTATAAAGACTTCTCAAAGCAAAACTAGGTCTGGCACTATTCCGCCACGGGGACGGACGCTATTCCCATACGGATATATCCCCGGCCCCTTCAAGGTGTCATTCGGCACCGGCGTTCTCGGGGATCGACATTGTTCTAGGGCCCCGGCGCTCTTTTTGATGGGGGAGGCTTTCAGCTCTAAACAGAGGAAACGTGTCCGGGCGGTGCTGTTGGAGTAGTAATCACTAAACTTTAGAGTGCCGAGGCTCGGTCCTGGCGTACCAGAGGGGTAATTGGGCCTTTTTCTTGACTCAACGTAGGATTCTGTTGACGCGGACGCGGAACTTCTTTTTGGTTTGTCATAAATGTCTATGACAATTCGTGTCTCGCGTATTCTCCATTGGTATAATCGCCCCGAAGCTGACGCAGCAGGTACCTTGATACCCGTCGGAGCGTTGAAGTTTAACACGCCAAGTCGGACGAGGCGTTAAATGCATGTGATGTATCATAGTCCTTCTGTCGTCGAAATAGTTTTATTCGATGGCAGTAGTAGCCGTGAGCCTCGGGGCCCAGTGATTTCCGCGGCCGACCGTTGAACTTCTTTATGTCTGGAGCATTCATAAAATGCGGTACCGTAGTTATAGACCCGGAGCCGGATTGTTCGGCCGAAGATTATGTGCAGGGGTTGTTTTGTAAGGTCGGCATTTGACATCCTTGGGCTATATAGGCTTTGATGATCTGATATACCGGCATCTCTGTTATCGTTCATAACTAGCATGACTATGGCTGGAAACACATCTCATGTAACTGCGAGATGAATCTGTATTGTTAATGAAAGGTTCCATGTGGTAGTAAAAGCAGAAGCGTATGGTTAAAAAGGAGGGAGACGAGACATTTCTTCAGATACCGGAACAAAAGAAAGTGAAAAAAGGCAAGTACGAGGCATGCGAGCTCTAGTGGTGCTGTTGTAGGAAGGAGGGGCTTGCTTAAGGTCGAGAGAAAGATGTACTGAGGCAGAAGAGGCCAGACGTAGGAAGGATCTTCACCGGGTAACTACCTGCCTACCAAGTTAGCGACGAAACATCACCGCATGGAAACATCATTCTGTATCTGATCGAATTGCCAATTCTCCTACCTCACCTCAGCCAAATATCGGGACTTCAGTTGTGATACAATGCGATAAACAATTGGGTATACAAACTCTAACTTATACACTACAATGCACCAAATTATTAACGCGCCACCTAGGCAGTCTCGGCGTGTGTCGTCTCTAGTCCATCAGTGCCTCTCTTGAACCCATCTGCGCGCTGGGCAGCCTCAAGCTTCTCCTCAAACCCTCCAGTAGCCTTGGCGCTTCTCCAAGCAGGAACGTTGCTATCGAACAGGACATCGACCTCCTCAAGGGTCTTCCGAGCGGTCTCAGGGTATGTGAAGAAGGCGTGTACAGTCATGGCGATACAGAAGGTACCGAAGATCATGTATGTCTGCCATTGAATGTTGGTGAAGGATGGGGGCACGAAAAAGGCCAGAGCGAGGTTGAAGCTAGGGCCATTGTTAGTATGTGTGAGAGTATTTTTTTGGAGAAAAGAACTGCTTACATCCAGTTACCAGAGGCGGCGAGACCGACACCCTTGGCTCGGTACTTGAGAGGAAAGACTTCACTAGCGTAGATCCAGGCAACAGGTGCCCAGGTAAGACCGTAAACTCCAACAAAGATGTATGCCAGAGCAATGACAGCCTTGGCGGGAGCTCCTTGGATAGCCCAGGTCAAAATATCGTTGCCTTGAAAGAGTTAGTCTTTGCATAGAAGAACGTATAACACATAGCAACGTACCCTCAATACCATCAACAGGATAGCCGTGGACAGCCATGACAGCTCCACTGGTAAAGTGCAGGACACCACAAATCAACGCTCCGCTAATTAGAAGAGGTCGACGACCTAGACGGTCAATATAAGGCAGGACAAGACCGGTGGTGACGAGGAAGATGACATATTGGATAATGGAAGAGGTAAGAGCCGAGTCGCCAGTCATATTAGCCATGTTGAAGATGTAGACAAGATAGTACAACATGACGTTTCCACCCCTGGTTTCATGTCAGTATCAACCACACGCCGAGATTAACAACTAGTAAGTAAACTTACAGCAACTGCTGCCAGACCTGGACACTGACACCAACAACGGTGCGCTTCCAGACGCCGGGTGCGAAAAGACCAAGGTATCCAATGTCCTTGGACTCGTTGGCGATTCGAACAGCTTCGCGAACTTCCTCCATCTCGGCGAGGACGACGGGGCTATCTAGGTCACCGCCAGCGTGAAGATGAGCAAGGTTGAAGTGAGCCTCCTCCCAGCGGTCATGCTGGGCAAGCCATCGTGGGGACTCTGGGAAGAAGAATAGCGAGGCAAGAAGGACGAATCCGGGAACAGCCTGGACGCCCCAAGCGATTCGGAACGCGGCAGGACCATCAACACCCATGGAGCAGCCGTATGAGACAAGGTACATGATGAGAATACCTAAACTCTGTCAGTTAAGGATTTGGTACCGGGATGTGTGCAACATACCCCATTCGATGGCCCACTGCTGAATACCAACAATACGACCTCTAATCTGCGAGGGCGCCAGCTCGGCGAGATAGACCAGGACCTGAGAACTGGTGATACCGACAGCGACGCCGCTGATGATGCGACCAACGATGAGATGGGCGACGTTTTGAGCGGAGCACTGCAGAACAGCACCGGCTATCCAGAAGAAACAAGCAATCATGAGGGCCTTGCGACGACCTAGACGATCAGCGATACCTCCTGCGACGAGGGCTCCGACGAAAGATCCTGCCGACATGGAAGCTGTGATACCACCTTGTTCTGTTGAGCCGGGACGGTTGAAGTAGTCGAGATACTGGTCTGAGCCAATCCAGGCACTCATGGAGCTGATGTCGAAACCAAAGAGCATGCCTCCAATGGTGCCAAAGGAGGCAAGGGCTAAGGTGTGTTAGAACCATCATGGTTTCCGACTCATCGTAAGATAACATACCGTAGATGTTCCAAATTCGATACATGGTGAAGAACTTGTGAGAGGAAACACAAACAGTGATGTCTGCCTATCTGTCGAAACTTGACACTCGCATGAGTCTCGGACAGAGTCTTTATATAAAGATGATATTCAACTTGACTGTCAACTCCATGGGGTTGAAACAAGGATGAGCGTGGAGAACATGTTAGAAGCGCACGAGTGATGTTTTGCGATTTGGATGGGTCCGAGGCCCAACGCCATTCATTCACTCCGTGGGAGGGAGGGAACTTTTCGGTTGCCCATGGGGAGGATCGTCAGAAGCTAACGGTGGAGGGAGGTTTTTTCCGGGGTTTGTTCTTGGCTTGCTTGGGGTTCGTGGGATGTGCGTCTTGGCTTGGGATGGCTTGTTTAGCTAGGTTCCTTATTCTAGATAACCTCTAGAGTAATTGCATCATTCATTCATTAGTGAGTGGCAAGACATGAGAATGCATTGATACAGTAAGACGTACCCTTCTAGCCCTCGAGTTGAACACTTCATAAACATTCACTTCAAGCTCTCCAGAGATCTATAACTGTGACCAAATCACAGATAACTTCTTTGACGACGGAAGTTTGAGCGGCTCCGCGAGAGTAGAGGGTATTCCCGACGATGATATCATTTTGGTACAGGGGGGCCTGCAATGTCACCCTAGAGTACCTCGTTTGCCGGTGAGGAGGGCCATTGCCGGCCTGAATCTACTCGAGCGATACGATTCTTGGAATGTCTCTAGAAGGGTTTTTTGAGAAATGATTGGAGCGCATATGGCAACTCACTATAACTGGGAACAGTGTTGGCCAAGGTAACGACTGTGCTTGGCAGCTTGGGCATTGAATGTCATCAACTGTGGGGAAAGGCCCGAAATGATTCTCCATTCCCCGAATTCTTCCTCCAAAATCCCCAAATTATTCGGGGTAAATGTGGACATTAATGGAACAAGCTTATGGAGTTGACTCTACTATGGCCATGATTATGAATATCAACAGAGAGCATAGATCTAGAAGGAGAGAGAATAGCCAAAACATCAATCATGGAGTACATATCACATGTTGTAACTGACGGCATGGTATCACATCATGCACTTGGTTTGGTGCATACCAAGACTCTGTCTATCTTGGCTTCCTGTTATGCGAGATCAATCATGGAATTAAAGACTGCTAGTATTCCTCTAACAAGGAGACATTTCCCGTCTTTGAGTCAACGAGTCTGCCTACATCACCCTCCGATCATTACCTCATTTATCCCCTGTTGGGTCAAACTTCCGACTTGGCAAAACACCGCGTGGGTTTTAAATGACAATTCCATTTTGCATTTAGGCAAAATACAAATGTTCGCCGACAGCAGAGAGCCAAGCTTTGACGGCGGTCAAATTGAACATCAGGCTTAGGAGGCTACTAGGTGCCAGAAAGGTTGGCCTCTGAGCTTTAGGATACAAAAATAAACAACCTGATATGTTCGACCTAAGTAGCATAAACTGACCTAATTATTTCGTCTCTTATGGTCTTAGCGGCCATTTTTTCTGATACCCTGATGGGAGGCCCTGTGGTTGTACAAATAGCTAGTGTATGCAGTAACCAATGGACAAGCCAAGAACATGGCAGACAAGACATTCCGTTACTATATATATGAAATTGTTCGTATCTTTGGATATAAAAATCTGAATTCCGTTTCTTTCAACTATATACATGAAGATAAAACTTAACGTTTGTCGTCAACAAGTGGCATGGTTCTTCGGTGAGTCCTAGGACTGTTAAATGAGCAAAGCAGCCAGCTACTTGGCTGATACATCAGAACAGACTACTTCAAAACCTCAACCATCATCTCGACAAACGTCCCCGAGACCAGTCTAAAAGTTAGACTTGGCCTTGTACTGAGCATCGGCAGTGACTCCGACCTTGTTCACAACAACAGTCTTGCCAGTGCTGCTAGTAATCTTGACATCAACAGACTCCTTACCAAAACCAGAAGGATTCTCGAAGAAGTTGTAGTCCTTGCGCTCAGTCTTTCCCCAGGTCTTGCCACCGTCCACCGAGACCTCGACGCTCTTGACAGGCTCGTTGGCGTTGACCACTTGGATGGAGAACCAGTTGGCTGAAGTGCCCGACTTGTTGTGAAGAACAAGAGGAGTAGTGATACCGCACTCGACGAACTTGTAGGAGGTCTTGACGATGCCGTTTGTGCCGCCGACGGCCTTGAAAGCGTCGGGGAAGAGATCGAGATGGCCGGGTTCACACTCGGGACACTTGTCGACAATCTAGATAATATTAGTTGCTGTTTTTCACAGTATCTGAGTGGTGAGACTTACCATGGCCTTGATGGTTCCTGAGGGGCCGGTGACTTCGATACAGGCACCACAGTTGGCGCTGTTGTCCCACTTTTGGCCAGAGAAAGCAGTTCCCAAGATACCAGCGGGGAGAGTGTAAGTTGTAAACATGCAGTTTCCGCCCGAGAGGTTACCGCCGTAGAAGGTGGATGAACCAGAGACAGATGCGCCATTACCGAGCGCCTTGGACTGGGACTTGGCTTGAGTCTGAGATTTGGGCTTAGACTTGACCTTGGTCTTAGATTTGGACTTGGTCTGAGACTTGGCCTTGGAAACAGCCTGGACCTTGGACACAGCCTCAGGCTTTACTGCAGCCTCAGTAGGCTTACTAGAAGCAGCTACATGAGTCTCGAGAGTGGTGTGAACAGGAGCACTATCAGCGACATGCTTGGAGACGATGGACGCATCCTCGGGAGCAGAGTAGACTGGAGCAACAGTGTCGGCAGAGGGTTGCGGAGCCTTGCAAGCCCGACCCATAACAGCGGGAGCAGCCAGAAGAATGGGGAGAAGAAACTTCATAGTGATCGACGTAAGGAGTTTCAAATGTTCAAAAACGGGTGTGAATAGATCCAACTTGGGACTTGCCAAGAAGAGGACTCAGCAGGGGTTAAAAGAGTGAATGAATGGATGAGATCGTCTAGATTCTCGATAAAGAATGTGCAAGTATTGAAACAAAAGAGTGTTGAGCTTCAAAACAAAAAAGAGCCAAGAGTGCGAGACCACCTCATTATTTAAACAAGTCTCGCTGAGCAAATTTTTCGGCAACCCGGCACATGCAATCTCGTCTCGAACATGACAGCTTCCAAGATTGAGGTCATTTCAGTAGGGCTGAGACACGGTTTACGATCCTCTAATTTCACATCTGGTTTGTAAGACGACTGGGGGGAGGTTGCAGGGATATCCAAGTTAACAACTGACCAGTTTAAGCCGAAAGAGGAAACTGGGATCCGTCCAGTGGCTCGATCAAGTCGATGATCGAGTGTTGATCGGGTTGTTGTATTATCATTTAGGGATATGTCTGATAGGTGTGTTTTTATGTAGAAGCTAGAGCTGGAAGAATGAGACGAGAGAGTTGTTGTATGAGAAGGCCATGCAAGATCGTAGAGTTACGTCGGCGATCGTGATGAGATGAACTGTTTTTAGCGGAGCCACTTTCCATGGAACCTATAACACGGCAGTTCATAGCATATGCGATGCGACTGGGACTGTTTGTGTTCTTGGCTGTGTTGTATGCACTGCATAGTACTGCAAGACTAGCTACCCAGTTTCGTAACCGTCAAAAGGAGTCACCCATTTCTGATTCTCTTTTGACTTGGAGTTAATTCCTCAAAGTATTTCGGCTAATTCAATGTGTCATTGGAATAATTGACTTGTTGATGCTGTTCAAATAACCCTGAAGGGTTTTGTCAGTTCCAAACGTACACTTTCTTGTACTGCTGTAGCAGCCGTTGGCAGCATCAGTCTCTATATAGTGTCGAGTTTAATAGTAAATACCAAGTACCAGAGAACAGCTACTCGAAGCGAGTGTTGTTTGTTGTTGCATTCCAATAAAGTCCTCGTGCTACGCATAAATCTCGACTCGATGCTGTTCTCGGCCCCTGCACCATATCGTTTGTTCAAACTCGATATGTTGGAGGTGTTATACTCGATTCCAATCGAGATAACAATCTAACAGCCGTAGAGTATCCCTTCTAGTTGGTCTCTCCAACCTGGAAGTTGTCAGTTTTCGTCGGTGCTGGCAGCTGGCAACAGCTGGCAACAGCTGCGAGCTGCGAGATACCGGCGGTGATTCACTGCCTCTCAAACCATCTCTGCAGTAACCAGATGGTCTATAAATTCCCTTCATCTCTCCTCCCTCTCTCTTCTTTTTCCTTCTCCCCTCAACCTCAAAACATCGGATCACTCCGACCTTCCACTTTCATCTGCACTCCCAACTGAAGTGAACCTTCTCTCTCGAAGCTACCTGCCTACTCACCTTCCTTCATCAAACACTCGCAACCATGAAGATCGCTACCATCTGTAAGTCAAAAAAGAATCATTCACGCCTATATATGATGATGGTTCGCTAACTATTCCTCTCCAGCCCTCTTCCTCCTCGGCGCCGTGGCCGCTGTCCCCGCCGACAAGGCCGCTGACAAGCCTGCCGAGATGGCCACCGCCGCCAACAACAAGGCGTCCTGCAGCATCTCGTGCAGCCTTTGGTACAAGAAGTGCTACTATCGTCCCTGGGCCTACACCTGCGATGACCGCGGTAACTTTCGCCGTCATGGCTGGAACCCTGACTGCGATGCGAACTGCTGGTGCAAGTGCGATGCCAAGGTCTAAGGATAACACAACTTGGTGATGGAACAGGCTGAAACCTTCTGTTTGGTTGATGGACAGCTTGGAACTGGCTGTTGGACACGCGTTGGAAGTGGTTTTGACACACTGGACGTGATTTTTGACACATTGGAAGTGTTTTTTGGAACGTCGGATGTGGCTTTGACACACTGGACGTGGTTTTTACACATCGGAAGGTTTTGACACATTGGAAGTGGTTTTTGGAACGTTGATATCTGGACGCAAAGGTTTTCTTCATTTTTGGTCTTGTGAAGCACTGTTTGCTTCAGTCGAGATAGCTAGGAGGTTAACCGAAAATTGCACCTAATAAAACGCATCAACGCATCTTCCTGTTCCCATGAATGCTTTGACAGTGTGGTCAATGCATGTGTCTGTTCTGCCCTGTAGTCCACAGGCCTTGAGGTATCTGTTCAAGACTCTATAAGTTAATTACGTGAAACTGCACTGCACAAGTTTGGCAAGCATCAAAACAAAAGGCGGCGAGAAAGTTGGACACTCAGGTGCGTCACACAAAACGCGACACTGATTTGGTAGCTGATAGAAATATGAGATCAGGTTTAGTGATTGTATAGCCTAAGCACGTACTAATATTTCGTCTGATCTGTATCAAGTGCCTGTTTCTGAAAGAATGGCCGAAAATAAGGGCTGGGGACCAAACAGTCAGATATATAAAGTGACATCCCAAGCTTTTGTAAATTAATTATATATCCAAGTCACTGAAATTTTATTTAAAAAAATTAAAAAAATTCCTCTGACGCTACCTATTTCTCGACGTCGCCTGCCAACGAAGCAGAGATCTTTGTTGTGGCCCTGTCGCTGAACACGAGTCCCGGGTGGCCCACACAGAGACAAAAGACAGCAATGACAATAAGTCTGAAGGATACATAATTAGTACAGTATCATTTAATCCAAACGAATCGAAAACTTACACTCCCTCGAGACCAATAAACAACCCCTCGTCTGTAATAAGGTCCGAGTCCTGATATCCCTCGCTCAACTCATAACATCGAAAGGCGCATCGCGCAAGGATCAAGATCACAGAAGCGCTCACGAAGCCAAAGAAGACTCGCATACGTTTGCTCAGTGCCCCGGAAGATCCACTGCGGAAGTATCGCCAGAGGTAGTCGCCAAGTATAGCACAGAAGAGAACAAGGATGACGACCTGTAGTGAAAGACCGGCTAGGGCGACGTCGATACCTGTCTGGCTGGAGCCTTGGCTGATGGTTGATAGAGCGCCTCCGGTACCTTGTAGAGCGAGACAGATGATATCGGCAGGAATAAAGATCCACCAGACGAGTTCTGGTCTAAAGCGAGAGACTTCGGGAGCAAAGTGCTTGATACTGATTGGGCAAGTCAGAAATGATGATCTTAGATAGAGTCTTGACTTACATCTTAGATAGAGTCACGTATATAGCAGCCGTGTAAAACACAGGACCTGTAGTGATAAAGACAATCTGTATCATGAAACCCCCAAAGTTGAAAGGGTTGTTGTAAAGAATGATGCGGCCGATGTAACCAATAATCTCAAACAAGCAGCCAAGGATCATAAAGGACATGAAAAACCATTGCCTCCAGCGAATGCCGAGTATAACGTGTGCGATGATGGCGAGGGCGTAGAGGGCTATAAATGTGGCGTTGGCTGCGATTGAGGGTCGGTATTGGTAGACGCTCCATTCTACCGGGCAGAGGGCCAATGTGCAGTTTGCATCTGGGCCAAAGATGACGAGGTTGTTGGGCGGTTCTCTCGACATGATGTTTATTGAGAATGATTTCTTTGGGAGATTGATCAAAAGGGACTGGAGGGAGTAAAAAGGTATTGATGCAAAGCCAATGCTGAAAGCTGACAGGCCAAGGACTGGAATAGCCTATTGAGATACTGTTTGCTAAAGTAGGTTGTTTGCTTTAACCGTCTGACCTCAGAATTTGGTCTGATCAACAACGGGCTTGTCTCTAGTATTTATCTTGTGTCATCTCTAGTTCCTATCCTTTTCGCTTTTATCAGCACTCTAAGTTACTATCTATTCTAATAACTGTAGTCATATCAACACTTTTGACTGATCCTCCCGTCGCACTCGCCAAACAAATGCCAAGCTTCAGCTCTCACCCCCTTCAGCCCTGTGACAAAAGCGAATGCGAGCCAAGTGCCCAATCAAGCAGTGTCAGCTCCAGTGAATTAGCTGTTCGGACACTAAACGACCCCTGTAGACAGATTAAAGGCTAAACTTGTTCGAGGAACCCTTTCGAGAAGGCATGTTGGAGCTAGAACGCTTTGGGGACACCATTCGAGATGTATCGTCATTCAATGACAGCTTGATATTGATGAATGCGAGCGAGTGCGAGAGTTTTAGGCTGACGGGGTGGATAAAGGGCATACTGTCAGTATTTAGACCGCATGTGAGTAGAGACAAATCGCATCGTCGATTCTCATGGCTTTCTTATTGTTTGTACATCACCAGTCATTATGTACAAGCCTGTGATCAAGATATCTCATCTAGGGAGCACACATCATCTGGTAGTAGACTCTATCCATACTCTAAACTGCCACTCTAAACATCTCGGGTTCTAAAAGACTGATTATCTATCCGAGCAAGTTTATGTAGATTATCTTGACCAATACATTCCGTTCCACGCATCATCCTAGAACAGTTATATTGTAAGAAGCGCGATCACATCGACTCATACCCAACCCTCCAATCACCTATGACAACGTCATCCCAGTTTTACTCTACTCTGGCAGCTTCAGCCTCTGCCGCATAGTGACGGAGACCGTTTACGCCATCTTATGGCATGTGTCAGGGGCATTCACACCATCACGAGTCTTAGTCACTGTAAGATATTTGCCTGGTAAAATACCATGTCCTATATTCAATGTTTCCACACTTACGAGGAAATCCCAGCATCCCTCTCAATCTCCTCCTTACTGGGACACCACTTATCCTGTAGCGCCTTATCCGTCGACTTTTCGATCGTGTGCGTTTCCCACCACTCACCCCAGCTGGTCAAGAAAATGCGATCGGGATCCTCAGGAAAGTCACTTCGTGTAAGAGCAGCAAGCACACTTGAAGCACCTAAACCTCAATTAGTCGTTCGCTCGGCCAAACAGATGTATTAACGAACAACTCACCTTCAGGAATAGACTTGGCATCAGGCATGTTACTCTGAATACCCATCTGCTTCGCAAGACCCGTGCCGGGAATAAGACCAGGCGACACGGCGACAACATCGTTAGTACCAGCTAGCTGGCGACGCCACCAATGTGCACCGAGAAGACCAGTGAACTTGGTGTTACAGTACGTCGTAGAGGCATCTGCTCCAGACCCGGCCTTGACTTCTTCATCAAGCTTGCCTAAACACCGTTAGAATATTCCTCCTGGATGAGAGAAAAAGCCATTTGTGGGAAAAGAACAACGAGACTCACTAGGATCCGGAACCCTGCGCACAGCACCAGAAGATACAAAGACAATCCTCGACTTGGACTCGACCAACTTCTCCCTCAAGAGATGCACAAGGTAAAACTGCGCTGTAACAGTAACATTAGCCCTGTGCTACCTGTCACACACTTTCAACGTACAGAGATGGTTCACAACATGCGACTCGCACCACTTTGATCCGTGAGGTCCCGGTCCATCGGCGCTGGTACCTCCGAGTCCTGCGTTAAGCAGTAAGTAATCAATCTTTCCCTGCCCAAGCTTCTCAAGGGTCTGGTCAGCGAACGACTTGACACCCTTGAGATCGTTCAATTCGAGCGGAAGAATAGTGACGCCGTTAGCAGAGCGGTCGTATTTAAGCTCTTCATATGACTTTTGCGCTCTTTGGGTGTTGCGCGCACCGAGAATGACTCTATATGGTTGGCTTTGGTCAAGGAGCTGCTTGATAGCTTCCAGGCCCTGCTTTAGCATTAGCGATGGATGGTCGAGTCAAGATTTGAGTGGAGAAGTACAATTCCAGAGGACACGCCTGTAGCCACGACCGTTTTAGAGATCGATGCCATTGCCTGAGTTAATAATGTTATGTACAAGTTGGATTCTGAATACCTATCTATTCGAGTCGCTGATGGTCCAGTATTAAATAGTGGCTTTCAGCGGGGTTAGCGGACATTCGCCTGCCTAGGTGACGTAAACACTAGTTAAAGGATTGATTACAAGTAAGCAGTAGTAGCCCGAAGATACGGCCAAAATTAATAGGAAATGTCTTTAAATCTGATGTAAGCAATATACAATTATTAACATTATGGCTGTATTTTCAATTCATTCGGCATCATTACGTGTTATATCAGTCAGATCAAGGCTACTCTCCCAGGCTTGATATTAAGTCCAATCTCATGAAGTGTCAAACAAATCAACACCTACTTTGGAATAGGTCCATTCCCCAGCGTTTTAAGTCGTCAGTGTCAGCTCAAAACAGTCAAAACGGCAGATGATACGTACAATGCTGTCTTCCATCCAGCGATGGTGCTCCGAGGGATCTTGAAATAGTTCTCAGCATCCTGAGCAGAAGGCGGCACCATTTCACCCAGGCGTGACACTCGGTGATGAACCATCCACGTAATGACTTCCTTTTTCTGCTTCGAGTAGCTGTTCTCTTTGCGGAAAATTGCTGTCGTACGGCGAGGTTTGTGTTCTGATAGCGGTTTGGGCTTCGGTCCTCTCTTCTTCTTAGGTGGAGGGCCCATATCCCATGTTGTCGTGGTTCGCGAGGAGGAAGGTTCAGGAGCAGGAATTGATGCAACAGATTTTAGAGCTAGGGTAGACGAGATAGACTCAGGTACAGGCGCAGGAAAACCAGATTGGCGAGCCGGAGTAGGAGCAACGGACTGATATGTAGTACTAGAGGCAGCAGACTGAGGTGCGGGAGTTGGAATAGGAGACCATCGAGGTGTAGGCACTGGTGTAAAGAGAGGAGATTGTGGCGTAGGTAAAGGAGTGGACAGAGGAGATTGAGGAGGGGCATGTCCTGGCTGAGGGGGAGCATTCCCTCGTTGAGGAGCAGGGTTTGGTTGAGGACGAGCTTGTTCTGGTCGAGTACAACCTGGCTGATTACCACGTCCAGCTTGAGTGACATGTCCCGGTTGAGCATCATGGCCTGATTGAGGAGCATGCTGAACATGAGGTCCCATATAAGGAGATACATATGGATGGGGTGCCTGCGCCATGTGCGGATGAGGCCACTGAGCCATCGGATGTTGAGGATACTGCGGAATCTGAGGATGATGGTACTGTTCCATATGCTACGCATGAGGTACCTGGTGAGGATGGGCATACATCATCTGTTGTGGGTAATGCGGATGCTGTTGTTGAGGATGAAGCGGATACTGTAGTATATGAGGGTGGGGCACGTATCCCATGGGATCATGCGGCCACTGAGGCATATAAGGATAAAGAGTCGCCTGATGAGGAGCAGGAGTAGGAGCTATCTGAATACGTCGATCAGCTTGAGGCGGTGGTGGAGGAGGCTCTTGAATCGTCTGTATCCCTTGATTCTTTGTACGCGGCTCAGGAACAGGTGGTGATTCAGCAATACGAGCTGGTTCATCTTTGCTTGAAACTTCATCATTTTCGATGACCTCGGCCATCTGTGTTTCTTCTCCATCCGAAGATACCATTATTGAAGACTATAGTTACGATGAAGTGAAGTGATGTAGGTAAGGATTGTAATATCCAGCACGGATTGGAAACATTGAGAAACAAAAGAAATGGAGGTCTCCCGCATAACTGTCTGCTGGATCTGAACTTTTAACAAAATTGATTGGCAGATCTTGTCCTGACAAAAGTATTCGGATGTACACTCGCTATAACAACGTGCTTTCGTCTCTTCTTTCTGTCCGCCGAGACCCTAGTCCCACGTTAAGCTCTCTGAATTTGTCGAGTTTTATCAGCTAAATCGATACGACACGCTTCTAGTTGATGAAATATTGGCTATTTCAGATACCGCATAATTGGAATCATGCTAGTTGCTGACAGTTTTGTCAAAGGCATGCCGATCTATAGTTGAGAAATCCAATATTTCATTGTTTCTTCATAAACCAAATTAGCTATGTTAGTGAATGAGGTCACTAACATCAAGGCATCTCACCAGCCACCTGCTCATAAGGTATCCGATAAACTTCTGCAGATCAACTTGGGGTACGATGAAAGTTGCACTGCTTTCCAGCGTTCACGTACAGAAATAAATGTTTGAGTGATTCTCATGCTGTTCTTTGCAGCTTTCTATTCCTGTCTAATCAACTATTTCAACCATGTCATAAATACCACTTTTAAACTCTCTTGGTTCGCAGAGACTCGGGAAGTAGGGCAACCTTCTCATTGAAAAGCTTCTCAGCATCGGCCCACACTCGCGAAGTCTTGCGGTCCTTGAGTGTGAGAAGGGACTCCTTGAGACCCTCGCTAAAGGCCTCACTGGCCTCACGGGGCAGCATTGAGGGGAGATGGTCGATGCTGATAACGGATAGAGGTAGGGAGTTCTGGTCGTTCTTGATCTCGACGGGAACGGTAGGCTCCTCGAATGTGGTGTTGATAGAATAGATGGGGATGGGGTTGTGAGGGTTGGTGGTGTCGCAGGACACGTCGATAACAACGGCCAGGTTGCGGCCAGACTTGGCGAGGAGCTCCTCGTTGATGAAAGGAGGGATGGGCTTGGAAAGGTAGATAGCGTTAAGGAAGACATCAGCCTGGGCAATCTCTTCATAAGGACCTTTTAATCGTTAGTTTCAAGCTGTCAAGTATCAAACATTGGGCGCCTACCATCTCGGTCCTTGGTCTCGTTCAAGTCCCAGCGGGTGATGTTCTCATCGGGCATACCAGCCTTGAGGAACAGGTCAACAGCACCCTTACCACATCGTCCAAGGGCACCAAGGACAAGAGCTGTAGGCTTGCGTCCAAGAGACTTCTCAGCCTTGGCAAGGTCTTCTCGAATCTGGTTGACGAGCTCCTCCTCGTTCAGGTAGTATCCACGGCCGTCGGTGAAAGTCTCCACTGAGGGGAGCTTGGAGGAGGGGTCTTGGAGCTGGTGGGCAAGGGTCTTGATACCGAGCGCAGCGCCAGCGAATCCGGCGTGGAAGCCGAAACTGTTTAGTTTATTAGAAAATACCCGTCCTGGCTTTTCGCTTTTATGATCAACTTACGCAGAAACTCGTCGGCCCTGCTCATCAACGAGAAACTCCAAATCGTATAGAACGCTACCTCCTTGAGGGAAGCGTCCAAGGACCTTTTCCCATCCGCCTTGGTTCTAGGATGTGTCAGTGAGAATCCCGCATGTTTCAGCTCGGAGATTGTACCTTGTAGCAGTGGGCAAAAGACTGAATCAGGTTAGCATACAGTTAAAGCTTGTTCTCAAAAGTAGTGCATACAATGTGGTCGTTCTTGAGAGGAAAGTCGTCCTCGGGAATCTCCTTGAGGCCAAGAATCAAAGTTCCGGCTTCGGCATTGGGCCAGGTGCCCTCGTTGACGAGGCGCGCACCAGCAGCCTCATACTCGGAGTCCTCAAAGATGCGCTTGAACTTGGGGTCTGTAGATGATCGCTCGACAGAGACTGGGTATCCGGCATCGACGAGAGTCTTGATAACTGAGGGAGAGAAAGATCGGTGCTCGAGAGGCTTTTCCTCAGCGCGCAGAAGGATGTGGGGGTATTGAGACATGATTGCGACGGATCTGAAGCTTTTGAAGCTGTCGATTCTGGAATTTCGAAAATAATTAGTGAATTGGTTCGAAGATTGCGATTGAGTTGTAAAAGCAGGGTATAAACGATGTAGAGCTGTGCAGCGGCTGAAAAGACTCAACCGCGACCCAATTGTCGCCGACGAAAACATGAACATGACTGCATGGCAAAGCACGTACAGGAACAAGAACAAGAACAACGGTTGTTGATTTTGGAATATGGAGACGATGGAAATGAAAGCTTGTCTTGAATTGCACGTACCTTTTTGTCCTTTTAAATTATCGGATGATGTTTAATCTGAGTCACAAAAAAGTAAAGATCTGAATGTCTCCTGCTCCTGCATCGGCGTCAAGAGGGCGACCCCGGCGAAAAATGGCCCCGCTCCCGCAGCACTACATACCTCACAGGTGCAGTCCTTACAACCCCGCGGTGGGGACGGGAACAAAAGTCGACGTCTTTTTAAGGCTTAGCGAGGGGGGAGTTTCAATTGCATCATTTCAGCCTTTGTCAGGTCCAAGCTGGAGGATGAACATAAAGATGACAGCCAGCTCAAGTCGAGTTGATAGGATATATCAAGAGCGAACAGGGCAGTTGGTAAACAATTTGGTTTGGATGTTTAACCTCTGTTCAGTTTCCAAAATGATCAGCACCCATTCTCTCCTCTACCTATCCTTCTTACTCCCAAGCTCCGATCAGTCAAACTATAACAGGTCACGGGTACCTGGATATTATGGTTCAGAGAGACAAGCATCACACCAGGCACAGGAAATGGATCTGACGTTAGCATCGTGGCTTTTCCATTTATTGTTTATTCCGATTGGCAATGCATTACTGTTGGTTAAATATATGTATATACATTTATGTGACTGAGTGTAGGTAAGTGTAAGCAATCAAGTATAAGTCGTAGGCGGGTGTTAACAATTATGTACATATTTACACTCAATATCACCTACAGATGCCAGTAACCTACCTCTGTTGTAAACTTCTCACTAATCTTTTTGATTGAAGACTTCGAGTGTGACAGCTAAATAAAATCGCATACACATAGGCACAGTACCAGATGTGATCAAGCCTCAACAGTTCTAAATGACGCGGGTTATGGAGCTTTAACTGTCTTGTAACTCAATGCGGATAGCCCAACATCAAAACGAAGAAAGGCATAGATCCTTCAGCCAGCACATATCGGCATAATTCCCCTGGCATTAATGCATCAATTAACATCTAGCCTAGATAAAACCATCGATCCGTTGATCGGGTTCCTGGCCCACTTCCCAGCCGCCCAACCACATTTAAGGATCGCCGCAATATGATGCGCACATTGATGAGATGAGATCGCGTTCCTTGGACGACAGCTTAGATCGCGCTTTGTTCTGGTTTAGCTGAACCCCTGCAGGCACTTAAACGCCAGGGTCAATTCAGAGTCGATCGCGGCAAGCTACTTTACGCCAAAGGACCCAGCTCAGCTTGACGCAACAGCTTAGGGCTCTTCTATGACGCTGAGACAGCATCCGTAAGCTGGCTGCCATGACGACACGGCGCAAGCCAAAAGCAATAACAATGTACATAAACTCGGGCGACGGATCGCGTAGATTTCCAGATAATCAATTGATTTTCGCAGTTAACGAAATCGCAAGACATATTACACCCTCTCACTTACACCAATCAAGTAATCCAAGACCATCGCAATCATGAAGGGCAACGACGAGGTTATCCAAGAGTTCAACGAGGTTGTCAACATGACGGCCTCTGAACTTGAGAATTGGCTCAAGTCGGACGACTCCAACAGTGCAGGTTGGCCAAAGGAGGACGAGAACGGCGAATCTGTCGGACATGATAGTGGTCGCAAGATTACCGAGATCCTCAAGGAGAACCCAAAGAAGGATCCTAGCAAGTACACCGACGAACAGGTTCAGCACATGCGCAAGGTCGTCTCATACTGGTGAGTAGTCTATGCGCGCATCGTCATGACAGACAACCACAGTTCGCGACTAAGTACTAACATAAAACAGCAAGCGTCATCTAGCTCAAGAGACAAAGGCCAACAACGACAAGTCCCCCGAGGAGGTCAAGAAGACCAAGTCTTACGCGTCGCTCAAGAACTGGGGCCACGATTTCCTCAAGGCCCAGGGCAAGGAGAATGGCAGTGGCAAGAAGCAGGAGAAAGAGGAGGAAGAAGAGGAAGCAGATGATGATGCAGAGGAGAAGCAAGAAGAAGAGGATGGCGATGATGAGAAACAGACCGGCGAGAAGCGAAGAGCGACTCGAAGCCAGACTGGCTCGAACAAGAAGCGAGAAACTCGCAAGGGAGAATCCACAAAGTCCAACGACGAAGATGAAGACGAGAAGGAGGATGCCGAAGAAGAAGGTGACGATGATGCTGAGGAGAAGCCTCAGAAGAAGCAGTCCAACGGAAAAAAGGCTAATGGCGCTACAAAGAAGTCTGAAGAGGCTGAAGACGACGAGAACGATGATGATGAGGGTGGTGATGACTCTGGTGCAAAGAAGGGTCCCAAGAAGGGTGAAACTGTGAGCTGGAACTGGGGTGAGGGACAACCCAAGGGTAAGGTCCTGGATGTCAAGGCCGAAGAGTAAGTTGCCCTACAAAAGTGTTAAGGCCAAATCGCTAACATTTATTCCAGTACCTCCATCACCACAAAGAACGGTAACACGGTCTCTAGAAAGGGAGATGAAGAAGATCCCGCAGTTGTGTTGGATACGGGCAAGAACAAGGCCATCAAGAAGGCTCATGAGTTGAATTAGACAATACCTGGAGTTTGTCCGTGGTTTTGCTGTATCCGAAATACCTTAGTACTAGTAAACATTAATATTCCAATACCATGATCTTGGGAGACTGACATCGAGACTGTTATAACGTGAAACTCATCAAACTCAGCCACTATTTCAACACATCCTTCACAAAAAGAGATTGACAAAAAGGTCAAAAAGGAAGCACATATCTATCAATGAAAGTGTAGTATAGCAACAGCTCACCTACTGAGTACATATTAATACCATGTCATTAACACTGTAACCGTCGGTCGGTCTCTCACTATGACCTTCAACACAATCTCACACAACTGTTTCAAGATGCCCTCAAGATACCCAAAAACGCAAAAAAAGAAGCACATCTCAATCTTTTGAATATGTATTATAGGAACAGCCCGATGCGGGGGTCGAACCCGCAACCTTGAGATCGCGTACTCGTAAGAGTCTCACGCTCTACCGATTGAGCTAACCGGGCGTGCTTACGATTGTTGAAAGACGAGGTAGAAGTCTGGGTTTATGTTCAACAAACGGATTGCTCTTCTTCTTGACAGATCATGATGCTTCCCCCTGGCGACATGCCACGTACGAGGGAGTGAAGTGACGGAAAGGCACAGCGGTGCTTCAGTAATGACAGTCTAGGTTTTTTTTGTTAGCATCGACCAGGTTAAGTGTTTGCCTTTTCCCTATAGTCTGAGTTGTTGAGAAACTCTTGCAGCTGGAAATGAGGATGTTGGTTGCTGCGTAATCGTGTTGCGTGGTCAATAGGAGGCACAATAACAACAATTGAACAGATGACAGTGATCACTAGTCATGAGCCGTTTCTCTATCTCTTAAGAAAAGATTGAAACGGCTGTAGTCACAGGATCTGATGCATAATCTGAGGGCACAGATAGCATGGTTTGACCTGTTGATGTTGGAATGAGGTGAACATCATGCTCACCTGTAGGGTAGAACTGATGTCAAGGAGACTCCATCGTGAGAAGCGAAGCGCAGGAGGACCGAGAGGTGACAGCGCTTAAAACAGTGGAGTCGAGCTTCCATGAGCTTCATCATTCCCTGGACCCACAGTGACAATCATGATAGATATGATGAGACAAATCATGCAAAAAGTTGCTGTAGTAATAACGAAAAAAAAAACATGTATTCGGTTAGATTTTCCCCTGGCCATCATGATATCCCTCAGCTAACCTTGATAAAAGTCTTTATCATGAATATCAAGTAGCAGCCGCTCCTGTGGAATGATAGAAAGAGTACTTACAGGTAGGTACGTACCTAAATGTGGGGTGTACTGTTTCATGACGGGGAAGCTGCCCAGACCAGACCTTCCTTCCTGTCGCTGAAAGCGGGCACTTGCACCTGCCTACACTTTAAGCTTTTGTTCACTTATCGTCAACAACACTTTGTTGCTTCGTTTCCCCTCTTTCATTATTCTTTCTTATAATCCGTTCAGCGTTTTCTTTCATATCAAAGCTTTTCCCTTTGTATTCAATCTATATACTCTCTTTTCTTTTGTTCTTCTATAGTGAATCTAGTTTTTTTTTCCGCGACGGCGCCATATGCTCTCGATCCAATCGCAACCGTCATGACCAGTTAACCTCCACCATGTGAGATGCACCGACCTGAACATTAATCGCACTGGACTAACAAGCCCTAGGATCGAACCATCTATACGTGTCCGTCGGGCAATTCATGCCAACGATGCCACCCTTTTGCGCCGAATCCTCAAGACACACCCCAACTATCTCCTAAACCCCGATTCCTCTCCTTCCGGCCAGTCCAACTCGAATATGCACCTAGCAGCTTCACTAGGTCACCACGAAGCCTGCGAAGTACTATTAAAGCTTGGGCACGAAGATCCATGCCCTGCTCTCAACGAAAGCCACCAAACTGCCTTGATGCTCGCCGCAGCTGGCGGGCATACCGAAGTCGTCCAAATTCTCTGCGAACACGACAAAACATGCATTCTTCGTCGCGATGTCCGAGGTCGCGACGCTGTCATGGAGGCCAGTCTCGGAGGACACGATACTATACTACAACTCCTTCTTACCTACGTTCCCGGTGGGCCTTATGAAGCAGTCCGTCGCGCAGATGTTGAAGGAAACACGGCACTGCATTTTGCGAGTGGAAACGGAAACCTCCTGGTATTGCGGACGCTGCTGGCAGCGGGCGCGGACATCCACAAACGAAATATCTGGAGTTGGACACCAGCTGCATACAGCGCTACCGTCCAGGCTGAAGTCTACTTGAAGGGCTTGGTCAACGAGGTTGGGAAGCTACAACAGCAACAACAGAAACGAGAGATTGAATTGGCCAAGAAGGGTGGTGGAGTTCGAGTCGTTGAATCCACAAGCGACGAGGAATGATGTTGGGCAGATTTCATCATTAAACCTTTGCCCAACACCGTATGGCACCCTTGTCGCCATGGCCCGCATTGACATCAGAAGATATACAGGTTCCTACAGGACCAAATTTGCTATACGATTTACATCGACCATAGTCGATTATTTCTTGTCATTTTTACCAAATTACTATACTGGCGAAGCAGCAAGGAGTTTCTGAATTGAACTACTATTCCATCTTGACTTCTGAAAAGTACCTATGCCTACGTTATTCACAGCCTGGATGTTGCCTAAATCAGCTGGCGTTACATGCTCACGTGCGATATGACTCGCCCATCTGATATATCGCTTCAGCTGTTTTGATGAATCAGGCAATCACTATCTTTGGCAGACTTCCAATCATCGAAATCCCAGTCAAGTGATTGGGTACCAGCCAGAAGTTGAGGCTGTGTATCATGTTCGTGTGTGACGCACGACACACGAACTGGGTGTACTGCCAAGAAGTACCGTTTGCACCTTTGGCGCATCACAGCTGATTGTCGCAGCCGTTCCTGACAGCTTTGTTCCCCGGACGTTTTTATCTACAAAAACCCTGTATCACAGTTTGTCTTGCAACGTCTGACCATGTTTTACGCCATGGCTAGTGAATCAGTCTCAGTACACGGGGTTGGTGATCGTTTGCTGGTCGTTTGTAGACGTTTGATCATGACTGTTTAGACGAGCAAATGCCATAGACTATCCATTGGAGCTGATTCATAGTCGAACACATGCAGTTGTTCATGTCAAGACTCCAGCCAACCAATGACATAAATAACAGAGGTTACTATCATACGGACTTCTTCTCGTCAACTAACTGTCCATCAAGTTCGCCAACTCGTCGTCAGGGCCGTCGTATTGCAGAACGATCCTTCATGTCTAACAACGGGCCCATCAATTGTCGGACAATCGAGGACGTCGACCTTCCTGCACCTGCAACCAAGCTCATCATCACACAGCATCTCGCAGCATCTCGAGATTCTCCTTTCTGGGCCTGGATCATTGTAGGAGCATTCTACGACCGCCACGGCAACACTCTTTGGAGTACCAAGATATTCCTTGGCTATCTGGGCGTCAACACGGACTCTGACGACGAGACCACTGATAGCGAGAGCAGCTCTTCAGTGTCGGAGAGCGAAGCTGAAGAGGCAGCCACTGCATCAGGTACGTACTGGATCTGCTGTTCGTAGTAGTTATTCATCTACAAATCTATCTATATAAACCCTTCCATTTCGCCCATTCTCTGACCAGCTCTAGACATCCATCTCCCATATCGACCAAGCCCTTTCGGTAGTGATAACGACTTTGCCTATCAATACCACAACCAGACACTCGAAGCCCAACAGTTCCTCTCTCGTTGGAATCAGACTTTGGCGTACAACTCCCCACCAGTCTGGGATCCAGCTTGTCAAGGTCAAGTTCCTGGTTACTGGAACGCTTCTTTCGACCCTCAACTTCGTCGCTGGGTACATACCTGGCAGCCACTTCATTGAATATCTTTCCTGACGTCCCCATCCCCTTCGAGCATCCATCATGTCTGGCGGATGGAACCCCATGAGTGGCCGTGATTCCAGAGGAACTCGGCCCAACGGTGCTCCTGCTGGTGCTCCTATTCCTACACAAGGTCAACCCTATATCCCTCATGTCGGCGGGCCCGGCTATAACTTTGGTTTAGTTCCCACTCCTTACGGTCTTGTGTATGCTGGCGGTGCCACATATGGTCAGCCTGCCTATGTTGTCCCCCAAGGACCGCTCGCAGGGTTTCAAAGTCCATTGACCTATGCAAACCAACCCAACGGCAACGGAAACATTCTTGCTCGACAAGCACAGCATCATCCCCAAATCGATACCCAAATGCCTGCCGCGCAGATGACCAACTCTACAGGCGGCGTGGGTTGCGAACCAGGCTACAACTACTTTTTTCCTGCCAAGCACACCAAAGTCCACGTCTTCAAGAGTGAGACACCGCCCTGGCAACTTGATGCCAACGCACAGATCCCATTCATTGCCTCCCACGTTCCCACCAGCACTAAACTGGGCGATCTACTCAAGGGTTTCGGCTGCACTAATGCCAACCCTAAGAAGAACAAGTGTTTCGAACTCTACAGTGGAGGAAATGGTAAGTGGTACAAGGGATATTCCTTCAACGGGGACGATGAGAAGGAAATAGAGAAGAGCTTGGATCAGGTGGGTTGGACCTCTGACCGTACAGGAAGTGAGAATGGCAAGCCTGTCGTCTGCCTCTGGTTCTGCAAGAGCTGAAGATGGTTGATGTAATGGAGATTCATATTGGCTTTGGGTGGTGAACGTTGCTTCGATTGTATTTTGCTATTCTGGAAGATTGTAGGTGATGCTACGAGCAATTCATCCCACAGCGCGAGGATTATGGAGCGTTGGGTGTTGATGGTGCTCAGGACACGCTTGCTTTCTCCATAGCTGTAGTCAAGAGTTCTCTAATGTCACCGTAACATTCTGTTGAATCCTTTGCGTTGATGCTACTTGATGTACTGTGTCGCCAACGTGGAAAGGGATACACCTTTTCACAGCAAGAAGCGAACTCATGAACAAGAATGCCGGATTACCCAAACCAAAAAGAAAGATTCAAGTGCAAGAGTGAAGAAGTGCGATGATATTGCCAATTTAGCATACAGTCTTGGGCCATGCATACATTGCCATATGTGCTACCTCCCACAAAAGTCTTTGGCGTCACATAGATCAACATAGATACCGGGTCTTCCCATGTGTGTACAGTTACAAGCGCTCCATCTGAGACACAGATATGCTTCGTAGATCCTTATGTAGTGCGGCAAAGCCACAAGGGAACCGAACAGTGGACAACGCAATGGTACTTGGAATAGGCCGGAAGTGGTAGAACTGACTTATCGATAATGGCTGCTATTCCTTTCGAGAGCTGTGTAGCCCTAGTGACGTCGCTACTTTATACGACTATCACATGTCAGTTATGTTCTTTTTGTTATACTCGTGGTGCTTAAGAGTTGAGGCGTTGCCTGGGGTTATGCATAAGTCAATGTCGGATCAAGCAGCTATGGGAATCTTCCCATTCAACGTTGACGCTAGTTTTCATGTGTATGATAGCGTTGTAGAACATTATTCTCACATAAATTTGCCGGAGGATTAGCTATGCGTTTCCATTTCATCTTGAGCAGCTTCCGTTCACTCAAGCTATGTCGTTATTTTAAAGACAAAATTGAGTCATCGTTATTGGTTTCCAACACACGAGATCCATCGGGCCGAAGGAGAATACACCCATTTCCTGATAACTCAATTGCAGAGGGAGATTGATCAACTCCAATCGGAGTGCTGTTGATAGATGCGCAGAAGTGGACTGCTCATCGAACGATAACGATATCATATACCAAGCCTCTTATTAGTAGAAAGCTCTTCTAAAAGAGCCTGCGATGAATCGGCAGCTATACTGAAGCCTCCCGTAGATCTATGGCGTGATAATGGGGGTTAGCCAATGCCACTGTAGATGTCTTTAAGATAAAGGCGCTTCTATACTGATGATAATTATAACATATAAACCTGGACCCTTGTAGCTTTCCTCAAGTACCATTACAATTGGAATATCTCTCTAGATTTCAGCTATAACCATATCCGAACAAGTACTTTAACCAAAGTCTGACAAGTCACCCGTCATGGCCGAAGAGATCGAACACGCAGACCTGGCTCTTTCCAATTCTACAAAGAAGTGCATACAAGGCCAAGGCAAAGACAAAGACAAAAGCCAAGGTGAAATAACAGGAATAGACACCAACACCAACACCGAAACTAATCTCGAAGCCAAGTAATTTAATCCTCTCGTTCAAATTTGCAGGATCTAACAGCCCTCAGAATCAAGAATCCTCTCCATGGAATCCCAAGAGACCAACTCCTATCCGAAGTCGAAGAATGGGCTCAAAGAAAGAACCTAATAGAACAAATCGTCCTCCTCAAGAAAGGTGCCCTCGTAGCCCAAAATCCCAGCGGAGTAGCTCTTCTCGACGGCGAATACGCACTCACAGCAAAGGAACTACACCACCTCGAGCGTGAAGCGACACATAGCTGGGATCTACCACGCCGTCTTATCCTCACCATAGTAACATGCTCAATCGGCGCTGCGGTCCAAGGCTGGGATCAAACCGGTTCCAACGGCGCGAATATATTCTTCCCTAAAGTATTTGGTATAGGGAGTGAGAGCACGAGGGATAAGCTACTCGTTGGTCTCGTTAATGCAGGACCGTATCTTGGTTCTGCGTTTATAGGATGTTGGTTATCCGATCCTATCAATAACCTCTTAGGTCGACGAGGCGTTATTTTCACTGCAGCGCACTTTTGCATATGGCCTACTATCGGCTCTACCTTTTGTCAAACATGGCAGCAGTTCCTTGTCTGTCGTATCCTAATGGGTATAGGCATGGGCGTAAAGGGTTCTACAGTTCCTATATACGCTGCTGAGAATGCCCCGGCATCTGTCCGCGGTGCACTCGTCATGTCATGGCAGATGTGGACAGCCTTTGGCATATTCCTCGGAACAGCTTTCAACCTAGCCATTTTTCACCTTGAGGGCGGTTTAAACTGGCGTCTCATGCTGGGCGCCCCATTCATTCCTGCTGTTCCCCTCATGCTTCTCATCTATTTCTGCCCCGAGTCGCCACGTTGGTATATGAAGAAGAACCGGTACCCCGAAGCCTGGGCCGCGATGTTGAAACTTCGACACGATCCTATCCAAGTTGCGCGGGACATGTACTACATCAGTTCCCAGCTCGAAATCGAGGAGCACTTGGCTGGGCAGACGAATTATGCTACGCGCTTTACACAGTTGTTTACAGTTCCACGAGTCAGACGGGCGACGCTTGCTGCTTTTACGGTCATGATTGCGCAGCAGATGTGTGGTATCAATATCATCGCGTTCTACTCTACTACTGTGTTTAAAGAGGCTGGCATGTCTGACTTTAAAGCCATGGTAGGGTCATTTGGGTTTGGCCTTGTGAACTGGGTATTCTCCTTTCCTGCGTTCTGGACTATTGATACCGTAAGTTGCTATACACACTCCTTCTCTGGGTTATACTAACATCTTTCAGTTCGGCCGTCGGAATTTGCTTCTCTTTACATTCCCTCAGATGACATGGACACTTCTTGCTGCCGGTCTCTGTACTCTCATCTCTAAAGATACAGGCGATCTTCGCACAGCTCTCGTATGCCTGTTCGTCTTCCTTTTCGGGGCCTTTTACTCCCCAGGTGAAGGGCCCGTCCCGTTTACATACGCGGCCGAAGTCTTCCCTCTATCCCACCGCGAGACAGGAATGGGATTTGCCGTTGCGACTTGTTTCTTCTGGGCAAGTGTTCTTGGGATATCATTCCCTTTTATCCTCGACCGTCTGCAGACCGTTGGTGCATTTGGATTGTACGCAGGGTTTAACATGGCCGCTTTCATCATGATATTATTCTGGGTTCCTGAGACGAAGCAGCGCACACTTGAGGAACTGGATTGGGTGTTTGCGGTGCCTACAGGCAAGTTTGCTTCGTATCAGCTTCGAGTTGCGATTCCGTATTGGTTTAAGCGGTGGTTACTTTTAAAGAAGGATGTTATAAAGGAACCTCTCTATGAGTTTGAGATTGTTTGTGGTGTTGGTAACTCCAATACCAAGACGGGCGAAGAGAGGGCTTGAACTGCTGAGAAGGAGTTGGTAACGTGAAAAAATAAAAATGATGATATCAGTTTGAGGTTGCTTAACAGTTGTTTGACATATGCGAACGCTCCAACAATAAGTGTATCTAGATACATACTCGATGTGGTGGTAAGCTACCTATATCAAGTGTTGTAACCTATCCTCATTCGCGCTCTTTCCTGTCTAGCCAGGGGGAGCCTTCTCTTGGTCATACTGGAAGGAGTGGTAGATCTTGTGCTTCTTGGATCAAGACACCAAGAGCTGTAGAGTTGGTACTACCTTCTGTTTCTTCACCAGCTTCTCCCTTATTCTAATTATATGAGTCAATCACTCATGACTACACCACTAAGTATCTGCTCTCTGACCCTAGGTAGAACATGAGAGTTTTCCCACTTGGACGAGCCGGGAGACTCGCGCATGGTATGTGACATATAACAATATATGTACCATAACTTGTTTCACTTTGACCTTACACATAACTACCAAGAAGATCAAGGAGACCAACAACAACAACACCACCAACCACAATAGCAGCAGCAGAAGCAGCAGCACCATCATCATCACCAACAACAAGGACGACGAAGATGATGATGACAGAGGAGTCCCCGGCCCCAGCGCCCCCCTGGCCTTCTTTTTACTATGAGGAGGACAAAGATAACTTGGTCAGGTAGTAGGAAATTCTACAAGAAGATATCACTAAGGGACCTCTCTATAAGCTTGAGATTATTGGTGATGTTGGTAACTCTGAAGTTAGGATGACTGAAGTGAGGGCGTGGGCAACTTGAGGGCATTGTCAACGTGAAATGAAGAATGATATCAGTTTTGTAATTGCATAAAAACTACTGTTCAACATTGTACATTTGCTCTAGTAAAATTCCAGCAAAAGATCTCCCAGAAGTATACTCGAAGATACAGAGGACCTGAAAACAGATAACACTACGGCAGGGTCCCCAGGGTACCAGAAAAGTCGACCGCTTGAGGTACAAAAGATAAAACTAGTAATTCAGTTTATGCTATTTAGACTATATCTTTAGTTTATTTATTCTTGTGTCCTAAGGCTCAGAAGTCAGGTTTTCTACTACCCATTAGATGGTGTCTATTCTAAGCTCCCGCAAGTACTGCAACCATCCTCACTCGCGCGTGTTCCCGTCAGCGTTGAATGACATGCAAAAAACACGAAGTATTCTCATTATCGTGACAAATGTTTCATCATGTCTATTGAAAAAAAAGACGGAATAAAAATTGGCAAAAATGCAAAAAAAACATACAACACCGGGGATTCGCTGGTCGTCACCGACCCAACTACTAATCCAGCGCTTCGCAGCTTATCTATGGGAGAGCGGACGGGATCCCGAGTTCTCTGCGAGCTATGGTCGTATGTACAAGTCTTTCAATGATTCACGATTATAAAGATACACTCTTACGACTGATTTCATGCCGAGTCTGCGCCACTGCAATATCAGGGACTCGAATTGGGACTGAATACCAAGCCAAACCTTTGGCTGGATCTTGTAAAGAACAATGCAACGGATTTGCATTTCAACAAAGAGCTTAACACGACACTCGAGGCTCCATTGCAATTGGTAGTTGGCGGAGAATGTGTAAATGGCAAGGGAAATGTTCAAATGATTCGCGTTTGTAACGTCATCACTTCATATGTAGATGTTGACGTTGGCTGCAAGCGACTGAGCAGCACTGATGACCTCAATTGCCAAGCTGATCGAATTCGTCGGACTCTTGATCCAGAAGACTCAACATACTTGACAGACTTGTCGTACGAGCCCGTTTCTAGTCGTCTTGTATATGAGATGCCCTTCACAACCGCAACATACCAGCCATTGATGCCTGGTCTCCTTGAGCGATATATTCATCAACCTTTGTCAACATTCAATACAGACACTAGCGACCTAGGAGTTGCTCTACCGGCATGTTATTCAGACTTGTCTCAAGCGCTCTTCGAGGCTAGGTTCGCCACAGCTCTCAATACATTCCTCATGGCCTCATACAACGGTATTATTTTAACCGGTGCCGACAGTCGCATGATATTCAGCATCGATCGATTTGTCAACTTCACACACGACAACGATAGGTGGCAGAATACCACTGCGATCTGGACCGAATTTACAGAAAACATCTATGTCATGGATGTGGCATGATTTTGCACCTTTATTATATCGACGATGATAGTATTAGGCTGCGCTATTACCAACACTGTTATTCGGCAGTTGATCTTGGCTCCTGACTTTCTGAATAGTGTGGATGGGTTAACGCGAGATTCCCCTTTCATTAAGATCCCCAACGAGTGTTGTGTTCCTGGCAGCGGAGTCAGTTCGAAGGATCGATTACAGGCAACAAACAACGTTCGAGTTCAGATAAGAGACGTCGAGCCCGATACAGATGTTGGGAGAATCGCGCTGACGACTGACACGATTGATAAAAGACTTGATTGGAATAGGGCCTATGTGTAGAAAGTGGTACTTTTGAATGAAGCTGTATTGTATGTGTTTTATATCACTAAGTTCAAAGACTTTTATCGCTTGTAATCGACTACTGAAACCGGAACCCATCTAGGCAACACGTGCCTATTCTCTCTTATGAAACTCTTGCTCAACCTTCACTCACAGAGCCTTCTTCTTTGTCTCGGTAGCCTGAACCTTTGCGAAAGCCCTCTTGGTAGCCACGACGCTGTGCACCACCAGCGCAGAAGGAATAACGATCCAGATTGCATTGCAAAACACATAATACATGTAAAAGTAGAACTGCTCCGGACGGCAGTACACAATGTTGTGCACTGCCTCGTTGAAGTAGCAAGTCGCAAAGTACAGCACGTCGCCGTAAAGTTGACCAACGCTGATGATGAGCTGGATAGGGTGTCGTAGAGGGTGTTCCTTGACAATGCTCCACGCGCAAAAGAACGACATTGGACCCCAGAGAAAAGCGGTGATGGCCTCCATAGGGACAAGGAATGAGTCTTGGGTCAAGTAACGCGAGTCAGAAAGGGAGTATTCTTTCCAGAGCTGAGCAAAGAGGCTGAGTCTGCTGGATAGATCGGTAAAGTTGGCGACATAGTAGCCTGGCGGTAGTTAGAATCACTGATACTTTAAACTATACACAGCACTTACCCTCGAAGAAGAAATGGATGCATCCGCAGAGTGCGAACCATAATGTCACAAAGGTCTCTCCCTTGGATAACTTTCGCGGCGCCGAGTTGATGAACAGTAGTGTCACTGCGAAAATGGCAATAGAGCCAAGGACAAAGCTGCTGACAAGAGTGCGAGAGGATAATGTGTTGGTGACATATTCTGGAAGAACTGCGTTCAAAGGCGAGTATGGATGAAGGGGCATTTTCGCAGTTGCGTTGACAGTCTCGACGAGGATATCCATTGTGTTGATTATGAGTGTTGTCAAGTTCAAGTTCAAGTATTGTAAAGTTGTAGAGTTGATGCAAGACAAAAGCTGAGCGCCAACATCAAGTTAAGTACATTTTTTCCTCAACAGAACCAAAGCAACAACAGTGATACAATGTGTCAGCCTTATTCCTTCCGTGACAATCGTAATTACCACAAATTACATATCATCTTCAATGCACCAACCTTGGCATCGGAAACCTGAGATCCGGAGTCGAACCATTCAAGAAATCACTGTAAAACAAGGAATCCAATTGGCTGCTTAGCAATAATCAGGATGAAAAGGGAAAATGTACCTAAAGCGGTGGACCATTTTGCAGTGTTGATCTGGAGTTTCGGGCGTCCCGGGCTCCGTTGGTGATTTTGTTAATGAACTTTGCGAATACGAACGCGAAAAATAATCCATCACTTAGACAAACCCAGCACCGAATACGCCATGTTCTGTACTGACTTCTAATTAATACGCTATCGATTCTGTCCTTACTTCACTATAAGTCCCAAATTCATCACCAGAACTCATTATAAGTGATAATTCAATCCTTCTCTCCTCGGTAAAAACCATCACCATGGTCTCGCGCATCCTCTTCTCCTCAGGAACTTTCTCAATGCCCGCCCAACTCGTCCTGGCAGGTAAATTCTCAACATCAACAGTCGCCCACGCTTCCCACGGGATATCCTCCAAACCAAGAGTTGACGATACATTCTCTTCGTCATTGGCAAGATCACTTTCGAAGTATGTCTGCCCTTCAATCTCCATTATCTTCTTACTCACTGCTGCTGCGCCGTCGCTGAACCACATGCCTTCTTGTCGTTTGAGCTTGTAGAGAAACGTGATTGCGCGACGACGAAGCCATGGGTGACGACAGCGCTGGGCGACCATAAAGACTGGTACTATCACGCCTGGTTCGAGGGATAGAGGCGAGTTGACGTGGAAGCTTCGCGTGTCGGCGCATAGTTTCTCTGCGAGCGTGAGAATCCTTTCGTAAAGACCGACAAGATTGTCCCATCTAATTTCTGGCCCAAATGCTCCTCCTGCCAGGAATGTACGCATGAGAGTGTGATATAGCCTGATGGAAACTGCTCCTCTTTGATCATGCGGACTGATGTGATTCCTCTCAAACTCTGCCATCTTGTACTCCCAAAACGCAAGATCCCTTTTCGTAACCGCCATCATATCTTGATCCTCGCCCATGGTTTCTTCATCTTCATCTTCTGTTTTCTGGCCCATCATCATAAGCCTCCTCATAACTCCAAACAGCGCCGTCCCTGCCTGTGCGTAGCTCTCAAAACCAGCGATCCGCTGCATGTCTTCATCGATCCATACTCTACTCGGGGCGTTATTGTAAGGATACGGTGCACTCGAGTCTGAGAATGTCATGGCATGAAGATCCAACCGTGTCAGCATCTCAGCTGCGCTCGATGTCTCAATGCTGTATCCTGCTTGGCTCAATAAACCATGGGCAGCCATGATGTGCACCTGGCTATCAGACCAGCGCCCTATAAGATGCGTGATAGACACAAGCGCAAGGCACAGTGACAGCAACTTGGTAGGATCCTTCACTTCTCTCGCACAAGATATCGCACGTCCATAGCTCACGTTCGCTTCGCGCCACATTTCCTCGCTCTTATCATTACAACCCTGAAAGTACAACTCATGTCTCTGATGAATCGCTCCCAACGCAAGTGTAGCGTGCCAGACCGCAGGCTCACTATGGGCCAACTGCAAGATTTCTCTCGTCCAAAATTGAGACGGTATAAATGAAGCCGTAGAGGGCGCGGTAAGTGTACGAAACACGTCAAAAAGCGTCAGGTTTGCAGATTTGATGCCTGCACTTATGGGATACTGGCACAGAGCTTGTGAAATGGGTCCCACGACTGACATGCGACGAGCTGCTTCAGCGAGTTGACGACGCGTTATTGTTGAGTCTTGGGGGAGATAACCATCGCATTGACGTTTACCGGATAGGCAGCGTTGGCAAGCAGGCTTGGCCATGTCACATTTGACACGGCGTATGCTGGTGAGATGAGTCAGTCAACTGGAGTGGGTGAACCAAGAGGAACCATGACTTACCGACAGGTGATGCACCCGTTACCGACTTTTCGAACCATTGTGCCGTTGTCTGTTAGAAGTTAAGATCATTTCCTTGAGAAACAGACGGAGGATGAAATAATTCTATCTCGACATTTGCGCTCTTAGTTTCACTTATCACCATAAGCACAGCCACCTTGCCATGGGTAATATGCTGAGAATCACCCGATGCTACCTACGTTTCAGCCATTAATCACAGGTACCGATGTCAATTCTTTCCAGGTCCTTCAACTGCAGGAAGAAAAATGTCGGACTATACAATTGTGACAAAAAGCTTCTTCCCACTATCACGGTGAAGAAGACAGCCATGATTGACGTTAGTTCGCTCGGTTCAGCCCTATTACCAGGGCCCTGTCTTTTACTGTAAGCCAAGTAGGATCCAGTTCCACCAATAGCGGTGAATCTAGCTTTTATAAACAATAACAGAAAGCATTCAAGAGACATATTTGGCCTGTAGGATTTCGGTATAATCTGCACATCGAGTTACACAAAACAAGCAATGTTCAATATATCATTATTCATAAGCAGGGGTATCAAATCTTATAATTCATTCTCCTTTTCTTTTCTCCTCGCTCGCAGAACCGCCGCATGCTGCTTCATATGAAACTTGACATCATCAGGATACAACGGATTCCAAACTGTATTGCAGACCTTGCACTCTGAAAACGCTGCTTGGGATGAAAGATTGAGCGTCGTTTGCACACCTGATGATTTCCCTTTCGCCTTTTTACTTGCTTTTGCATCGTTGCCGCTGCTAAACTCTCGATTCAACAACCTTTCCCTTAACGTTGGTGTCGTAGGTTTTGCGCCACTCTCTTCTTTCGTATCTTCCGCCTGATTATCTTCTTTGTTATTCTCGTCGTCTAGTAGAGGTAGTGAAGTGCCACGAAAGCGCAGCAGTCGTGGTTTCTTTCGTGTTTCTATTCTTGGTGGTGGTGAAGACGGAGGTGTTGACTCGGGTTGCGGTTCATCGCTCTTTGGACTTGACGCAGCTGTGGACGAAGAGGGAATAGGCTTAAAGAAGTTCAAGATTGAACCCTTCTTGGCGGGTTTGCTCGCAGTTTCGGGTGTGTTCTTGGTTTCTTGTGGGACTATCTTTGGCAAAGATTGTGCTTCTTTATCTGTATCTTTGGGTGGTAGCGATGTTTCGGCATGACTTGTTTCTGTCGAGATCCGTCGCTTCTTTAAACTCGTTTCGCGCGGAGAGTCGTCCCTTGTGCTTCGTTTGCCGTATGTTCGGAGTGGTTTGGTGCGAGATCGCGATGTGAGTGATGCTGGACTTTCAGACCTGTTCCAGTCAGTTTCATCTCTGCAATGTGTATGAGCAATTCAGACGTACATATTGGCTGTTTGCGTTTCAAACCAGTTCCCATGCCTTGTTCCAGAGGTTGACACTATCGTTGCTGTCGTGTAATGTGGTAGTGTACGTATGTAAACAAGCGGCGCGGGTTCTGTATACAGAATGGCAATTACATATGAGGGGAGTGATTAATTGAAATATTAAAAGAAAGAGAAAACAAACGCGAACAATAGCCTCGACCTCGAATTTGGGTCTTGTTAGAGAAAGAAAGTCATTAAATGCGACAAGGATCCCCCACCAGAAGAAGTCGCGTCGAGACGCGTCTGTCGCGCAGTCACATGCTGTCACTACTTAAACTGCCTAAGCCATGATATCACCGTTAGATTATTTGGGAATTATGCTTTTGATTTCCCTGAGTTGATAATTAAGGACCAACCTAACAATCAAGTGATATCTTCCTACCTTGATTCATCTCGCTGTTTTGCAATGTGCTGGTAATAATTGTTGTAGCTTAAGCAATTGTCAAATCCTACTACTAGCCTTATTATTAATATTCTGTATCTTGCCGATGTCTTGACCTTTTGTTCAGACCTCCACTCGCTGACTTGTCGATCCCCGTGTCGTCCTTTTCTTTGAGGAGTATTGTTTTCTCATCCTCATCATCAAGCTTACCCACAGTCCAACTCTCCACGACTTCCCTCACCTCCTTGACCTTACCATGCTTCTTCCTCCCCTCGTCCATCTTCCACAAGTACGCATTATAAACCACCACTTCCGCGATAGCAACGAGTATACTCCCCCCCATAGTCAGGAATAACCTGGCGGGCAAGCTCCACCACCGCGCCGTAACCCACAGTGTTCCAGCAACACCAGCTATACTAACCAAGAAGTTGATGATCAGTGTCACCTGTTTGTGCACCTCCTCCATCGCAATATCCTCTTCGCCGATATCTGAAGCTGATGTGGGCCGGTTAACTTCCGCAAAGGCAGCGGCGCTCGAAGGAAAGCGGTCTTTAAAGGTTTCGTGTTGGGGGGCAGGGTTCATCATTCGTTCGTAGGAGCGGGCTTCTTCTTGGCGGCGGAGACGGGCCATAAGGGCTTTGTATTCAGGAGACTGACGTATGGTTAGATTTATAGTATGAAAGATGTATCGGCGGACGTACAGGTTCAGGTTTGGGAGGTGGTGGAGGAATGTAGACGGATGCGCCGCGAAGAAGTTGTTCGAGAGTGTAATTTGTATCGTCTTGTGCTTTGGAACGTTTCCACAGGTCGACAATTTGGCCATGCGATATGGGGTTTCCGATTTGGGGATCGTCTAGAGAGGGTTCGCTTGTAGGTGGTGGTGATTCTTGGGTCTCGTTTTCGCTGTCATGATCTTCGCTGTCTGGTGTTTCTGGTGGTTGAACAGTCGCCAATGCCTCCACGATGGAGGATGTCATTGTGAGTAACACCATGCTGTGGTGTTATCAAATCGAGTAATTATAGGTTTAAAGAGGAGCGGTCGCTGATGTAGACGCTTGTAGTATATGTTGAATTGCTGATGTTTGCTTCATCTAAAGATTAAAGTCGCAGGCATCAATTAGATTTACTGGCCAGTTCCTCAGAGTCGGTAGCGATTCATCCGCTGACGACCTAGCTTAAACGGCCCCATAGCTCACCCCACCAATAACATCCTTCCAATCGACGGCCTGCCATCCATGGTGTCATGGCCGGACAGACCCGCTAAGACCCCGGCTTAGCAGAACACAGCTAGAGCTGGAAAAGTTTAGAGGTCCATCCATCGGATCAAATCGAGAACCAGAGGCGAGGCTCAAAAATCCATTCTCGACAAAATTATTTCCCTCGCGATCCCGATATCGCCTGACGCTTGCCATTGACGACTAGAACAATTCACGACTGGCTCCTACCGATATACTGAAGCGAATGTGGTCGTAATATTCGACATCTATACCCACCGAATTTCCCTCTCTCTCCATATAAATCGACTCAGTGTGCGCAGGCGATGATGCTCCGTCCGGGGGCCTCGGTGGTGCGCGGCACCATGGCTAGACAGTCGATGGTGACGAGGACGAACTTGGCAGCGGCACCTGCGTGTGCTCTGTGCAGACAATTGACCGTCGGTCGGGGTCCTACGAGGATACACAGCGCCTCGTTGCACACCAGCCCACGAAGGGACTCAGCGTGGGGTGCTGCCGTGCAGGTCGCTTCCAACGTCGTGAGCAATGTTGTTAAAAAGGCTTCCAAGGATGCTATGCATATTGATCCTCTGCGAAGTGTCGCCAAGGAAATGAAGTTCCTCACGGGCAACATTCGAAAACTTCTTGGCTCTGGACATCCGTCGCTCGATCGTGCTGCCAAGTATTATACCCAGGCCGAGGGCAAGCATGTCAGGCCCTTGATCGTCCTTCTCATGAGCAGAGCAACTTACCTCTGCCCCAAGACACCTGCTACAGCTCCTACAGTCACTCACCGTGGCGTCGACACTTCGTTATCACCAGCTCAGATCCTTGCCGACGTTAACCCTGCAGCTCACCCTCTCTCTTCACCCGAACAAGAGATTCCCGACGCCAACTCAGACATCCTTCCCAGCCAGCGACGACTAGCCGAAATTGCAGAGCTAATTCACACGGCCTCACTTCTTCACGACGATGTTATCGACCACTCTGTCTCCCGACGAGGCTCACCTTCGGCCAACCTGGAATTTGGAAACAAGATGGCCGTTTTGGCGGGCGACTTTTTGCTCGGCAGGGCATCCGTTGCGCTGGCTCGTCTGCGCAATCCCGAGGTTGTTGAGCTGTTGGCTACTGTCATAGCCAATTTGGTCGAAGGCGAGTTCATGCAGCTCAAGAACACAGAGCGCGATGAGCGGAATCCCAAGTGGTCCGAGGAGACAGTCACATATTACCTCCAAAAGACCTATCTCAAGACAGCATCTCTCATCTCCAAATCATGCCGAGCTGCGGCTCTGTTAGGTAACACCGATGCCGTAACAGTCGATGCAGCATACTCGTACGGACGAAACCTAGGACTGGCCTTTCAGCTGGTGGACGACCTTTTGGATTATACGCAGAGTGGATCAGATCTTGGAAAGCCTGCGGGGGCGGACTTGGAGTTGGGTCTTGCGACAGCACCGCTATTATTTGCCTGGAAGCAGATGCCAGAGCTTGGAGCCCTCGTCGGCCGCAAGTTTGCCCAGGAGGGTGACGTTCAAAGGGTAAGTTGGTTGCATCTGTTTTGACGAATCACATTTGTTGGAGACGCTTATACTAATTATACCGCTACAGGCACGTGAGTTGGTTCTCCAAAGCGATGGCATTGAGCAGACACGAGCTCTCGCGCAAGACTACGTGGACAAGGCCATTGCCTCGATTGCGGACTTTCCCGAAAGCGAGGCCAAAGATGGATTAATTGAGATGGCGCACAAGTCTCTTAAGCGACAGAAGTAAATGCCATCCTCAGAGGAGAAAGAAAGTATAAAAAAGGCGTGATGATCTGGATGATAGTGGTCCGGTTTCATCTGCCGTGTACAAATACAACATCACATCACATCACATCACTATTATTAAACGATGGAAAAGAAAAGAAAAAGCTGGATATCTCGAGACGATGAGCAGGTCAGCTGGGATGGGAGTTGGTGGCATTGGCCTAGCATGGGCGGTGTATGATTATGTTTTCAGGCTTGCTTTGTCTCGTCTTTTGAACAAACTAAAACCGCGGGAATCTAGACGGGCTGGGAAAAAAAGGGAAAGTGATGCATGTATGATTATACATACTATACCTGTACTACTTGGTTTTCTATTTTTTCTTCTTCTTACTATTGTAACATCATGATGATAAGATTCTTGACGCCGCTTACAACCGCCTATTTGGGATAATTGCATGTTCCGGTCAACAATTTGTTTACAAATTATTAGAATCCAGAGGGTGTGATGACGACAGCTGAAATATTGATTGATGATGACTTGGCAAAAAGGAATTGAATTGGATGACGCTTTAGACTTTCTACATTGCAGACGGTATTGTAACCTCGGCATGCAATGCACATAGAAGGGCATCTCGACTTGGTGTTTTGATCGAGTAATACCTATTTCTTTGAACGAGTAAGCCTCATGAAAATAGAAACAAAGCTAGCTAGATGTGAAAAAGGGTCAGCCATGGAGAGTGGATTGTCTCCGCGGGGTGTGCCAGACTCAGACTAGAACCAAAAACACCACGATTACATTACTCGATAGAAACTCGTTCGGGTGTGGCCGAGGTAGAGGTGTCAAGTCATTCGTCAAAGACACGAGAACCACGGTTTTAAAGAGATGTTGAGAGCATTGTAATCAGGTGACTTTTTTAACAAGTGGATTGCCTCACGCAGGACATTCCTGTCTAAGATAGCTGTTGGTGATGACCTCGTCGACCCCGAGTAGCCTCAGACCCAAGCCATTCTTACCAAAACTAGACGAGAATGAAAGCACAACGCTCTTCTGCAACGTCAGTGTCACACACACGCTAAGGAATTGCTCTTCTACTAACCTTGCAGTACCAAAGCCGTTCATCGTATTACTCGATATTTACTCGATTCAATCACCCACTGCGGCATTCGGCTTAGAGATTCAAGACTCTGATTGGTCCCAACTCGTGAGAAACCGGCATCCGGCTGTGTCCGATGGAGGACCCTGGAAATTCCAGAATTTTTACTTCTGTTATCGGTGATAGGCAAACTTGGGTTAGTTATAGTCTAAGCTTTTTCCAAGTCCGTGTAAGTGGGACCCGAGGCCATCCATGTTAAAAGTCATATGCACAAAGGGGAACAACACATCAGACTTTTGCGAGGATTTACCTACCTATAGTGGAATGCAAAGGGACGGACCGGGAGGCAAATCATTGATTGGAAGGAATAGTGATTTGATCGAATAATGAATATGGTATAGACCAGAACTGACCGTGAAAATACCGAGCCGAAGAGTCATGATAAGAAGAAAGCCATAGCCGAATTCTGGGGGGTGGTTTTTTCCTTCTCTCTTTTCTTTTCCTTCTCTTTCCTTACATTAACAACACTCGTTGAAAATAACCCAATTGTTCATACGTCTTTGTCCTTTTGTTGATAAGATCAGCTTCACCACTTGATAAAGCTTCCCTTATCAGAACCATACCGCTTGACCTGGGCTCCGTCTGACTTGTCTTATCTTTGAGTCGCAACCCCACCAATTGGGCTAATCTGTGAGCCACACCTCCAAGACGAAGCACAGAGATAAGGATAAGAAGAGTATATCCCCAGACCAAAAAGAACCGAAATAGCTAGGTAAAAAGAGTGAACCAGCTTTCCCCGGATTTTGGACACAACCCTGCAGTAGCTTTGTTTGAAATATTTCCGACCTTTTTCTCTTTTCATCTTTTTCTTCTCTTTATTCTTCTCCCCTTTCCCCTGCTTCATATCACTCATATCACCCATCATGGCATCCCCCAGCGCTGAGCAGTACCCCGAGGGTCCTCTTTCGGTCCTCGTATCTTCCCGAGTCGTTGTTACTCTTCCTGATGACTCCCTTGTTACCACTCCCGCTTCAGTCGTCGTCAGCCCCATCACTGGAACGATCGTGTCCATCATCCCCGAAGTCCTCCCCTCATCTAGTTTCCCAGCTGGCACAAACTATGTCAACCACGGTTCCAAGCTTCTCATTCCTGGTCTGGTTGATGCTCATGTTCACTTGAACGAGCCTGGTCGAACTGAGTGGGAGGGCTTCTGGACTGGTACCCGTGCTGCTGCCAGCGGTGGTGTAACCACTGTGGTTGACATGCCTCTCAACGCCATTCCTCCCACCACCACCCTTCACGGCTTTGAAGAGAAGCTTCGGGCAAGCCAGGGACAATGTTGGGTTGATGTTGGTTTCTACGGTGGTGTCATCCCTGGCAATTCCAATGAGCTCCTCCCTCTCATCGAGGCTGGTGTTCGAGGATTCAAGGGATTCTTGATCGAGTCTGGTGTAAGTTGAATCTGTATCTTGTAAGCAAAATTGCATGCTGACAGTCATTAGGTTGATGAGTTCCCCGCCGTTTCTTCCCAGGATATCGCCATGGCCATGGAAACTCTCAAAGATAGCAAGACCACTCTCATGTTCCACGCCGAGATGATCCCTCCCATCACCCAATCCGTCGGCGACACAGTCCAGGCTTCAGAAGCACCTCTCGCTCCCACCGGCCAACTCGACGCCTACAAGACATTCCTCGAGTCTCGACCTCCTGCTTTCGAAACTTACGCTGTCGAGGAGATTCTCAGCCAAGCGCACATTGCTCCTCAACTCCACCTCCACATCGTTCACCTCTCCGCTACACAGTGCATCCCTCTCCTCAAGGCCGCTCGCCAATCCGGAATCAACATCACTGCCGAGACCTGCTTCCACTACCTCGGCTTGACTGCCGAGGAGATTGAAAAGGGCGACACTCGACACAAATGCTGCCCACCTATCCGAGAGGGCAAGAACCGCGATGGTCTCTGGGAGGAGCTCGTCGCTGAGGACTCATGCATCAGGACTGTTGTGTCGGATCACTCACCTTGCACACCTCAGCTCAAGCTCCTCCCTCAGCACCTCGAGACAGCGCGACCCGACTTGCCACATAACGACTCAGGCATCGTGATCCCTGCTCCCGAGATCGAAAACCCTATTGCCGAAGGAAAGGGCCGCGGTGACTTCTTCGCTGCCTGGGGCGGTATCTCGTCTGTCGGACTTGGACTACCCATCCTGCACTCGGCTGCCAAGAAGCGCGCGGACTTCTCCAAGACACCCAGCATCACCGATATCGTGCGTCTCTGCTGTCAAGCGACTGCTGTCCAAGTTGGTCTCGCGCACCGCAAGGGTGCCATCAAGGTCGGGATGGACGCGGACATTTGCGTGTTTGACGATACAGAAGAGTGGACGTTCACTCAGGGCGACATGCGATGGAAGAACCGATGCTCACCATGGGAAGGCCACGAGTTCACGGGTCGGGTCAAGGAGACTTGGCTGCGCGGTAACAAGGTGTTTGAGCTTGGTGCGCCCGACGCTGGATTTGTGGTCAGCAAGCCACTTGGCCAGCCCATCACGGAAAAGCGAACTGTCTAAAATGACAATGACATGTGAAACGAAAATGATTGATGATTAGACAACATGTGCAAAGAACGGCGTTTTTTAGGGTGGGGTTTTTGTTATTGTATAATCTATTATTTCTTCATTTATCAACTATAGCATGAGTAATGTAAAGAGATTTGATGATAAAATGGCGTCATTGGACAATGTGTCTCTGTCCATCTGGTCTTGGGACACGGGAGAGGAGAAAAGTGTAGGCCTTCTTGAGAGATGTTGGAGAATTTGGGGGTGTCTCATTGGTATTGACAAGACTTGGTGTGAGGCATTTGGGAGGATTTTCTCCGGTCTGGATTACTGTACCCGGGTGTTGTATGTAGATTATGAGTGAGCTGTACAAGACCTTGAACATCACCAACATTACATTTAATGTCACCAACAGAATCAGTACTATCGGCCAAGGTTTCCCGAGTCATTAGGTAAATACGAAATAGCCAACAGTGTCATGCGAAAAAAGGTTTTATATGCATGCATGGACATCGCTTATACCAAAACGGGTGTCAAAGCGAGAGAGGCCGTTGCATCGTTTCGCAAGCGACCCTTATTCTTGTCAAAGCCGTGACCAGGGATCGATAAGCGAGGTATACTTTAAGTGGTGGGATAAAAATGGAGGGACCATGATTCAGTTAAAGGAGAATAATATTTTTGCAGGTAAGTAGGGAGTGACATTACTGGAAGAGTAGAAATAACATCACATTTTGAATTAGGGATTTATTTATTAATCCTTTGGTGAGGAATTAGTTAGTAATATCAGGTAATTGTTAGGCTGTCACCTGCCAAGTTTGATCACCCGCATCCAACCCTCTTCTTCAAAAGACAAAACCCATGCCTCGGAATAGAAGCCTTCCGAAAGCATCCACTAATCAACAACCAACTCTTATTACTTCTGGATCAATTCCTTCTCCAACCTAACCAGTCTAGGATGAGAACAAGCTCGTATCCCCGGCCGTTGGTGGCTCTCTTTTTGGACAACCCCCCCGCAAACCTCGCAAACCTCGCTTCGCGGTGCTAAGCTGAATCCGAATCTCCACTCGAAGACCCCCAAATCGAGACCACTCACTTCCACTCAATTCACTTCACCTCTACTTTGCCTCTTATGCGGCGGCCGAACCGATCTGAATTGGCATCCACTTCGGGTAATAGCCATGATCTCGTTTATATTACAACGGGCCGGTGTTGGCTGGAGGGTGTCCAATAACCCTTAAGATGCTCCTATCCATCCGCCGACTTTAACACTCTCCTTGTCAAACCTTTCGATCGTGGCTTTATCGGCTGGCTATTTTACATACAAACCTCAGCGTCATAGATGACCACCAACTGTTAAAAGGGATTATAATCTCACTCACACCACAGCCTAAACAAAATCAGGATAACCAGCAACCATACATAATGTCCCGGGCGTGGACCAACAGATAACATTGCCTTACAACAGCGCTCAACTCGCATTCATAAACAATCCAAGCTGCAGACATGTCGCAACACGGAAATCCCTCGGATAACATTGACATCGAAAAGATGGACAGACCAAGCTCGTTGGATATCTCGATAGATCCCCGTGTCCAACAGAGTGACATGTCGCGGCTGTCTGTATCTGGCGGTGGAAACCTGTCACTAGCCGATGTCCAGGCTGTTCATGTTCAAATTCATGACTTGGCAGTCTCAGTCGATACAGCTCCATCATGGCTTGCACCTTCAACATACGGCGATCTGGTCTCGTCAAAGTTCAACACTGCACAAAAAATGAAGCCGCTTCTCCATTCTGTAAGCGCTAATCTTCCGCCAGGAACTTTAACAGCTATCATTGGAGGAAGCGGATCTGGCAAGACGACACTACTCAACACCGTGGCCGAGAGGGTACTGAGTTCCAGATTGAGCCAAAAGGGCATCGCTACGTTTAATGGCAGAGTTGGAGTACATAGTGTCCGTCATGCATATGTTATGCAACAAGACATTCTGCTTCCAACCCTGACTGTGAGAGAAACCCTGCGATACTCGGCCGACTTGCGATTACCGCCATCAACCACTTCCCAAGAACGACAACAGGTTGTCGAAGAGGTCATTCTTGAACTTGGTCTCAAAGAATGTGCTGACACGAGGATTGGAAACTCTCAACATCATGGATGTTCAGGTGGCGAGAAGCGACGCACCAGCATTGGCGTTCAACTGCTAGCTAACCCATCGGTTCTCTTTCTCGACGAGCCCACCACTGGTCTTGACGCGACTAGTGCCTATCAGCTTGTTCGAACACTAAAGACACTTGCGCAAAAGGGACGGACCATCATTACGACAATCCATCAACCTCGGTCTGAAATCTGGGATCTGTTCGACAACTTGATCGTTCTGACCAAGGGTAGCCCTGTCTACTCAGGTTCAATCAAGGACTCTGTTCCATGGTTTGGAGAACTAGGGTATCAGCTCCCACCTTTTGTCAATCCTGCCGAGTTCATCATCGATATTGCAGCTGTTGATAATCGTACACCCGAGTTGGAACAAGAAACAACGGCCAAGGTTGAGCGTTTAAAGAATGCTTGGAATCAGGAGACTTTGAAGCGATATCCTCCGCCTGACAAGACTGTTGATATCGGTGATGGAAAGAAGAAAAAAGACAAGAAGACGGAAGAACATGCGGGATTTCTACGACAGGTTACAGTCCTCACCGATCGTACACTAAAAGTGACATATCGTGACCCTCTCGGAATGGCAGCTTCCATCACAGAAGCTGTTTTCATGGGTCTCGTAACGGGCTACATGTTCTACAATCTCGGCCGCGATCAAGCCGGTATTCGATCTCGGCAGGGTGGTCTCTACACAGCAGCTGGTCTTCAAGGCTACCTCATCCTCATTTTTGAAGTCTACCGCATGACATTCGACATCCCAACCTTTGATCGTGAGAACTCGGAAGGATGCGTCGACGCCCTCCCCTTTGTTCTTTCACGCCGAATTGCTCGCATGATCACCGAGGATGTCGCAGCACCTTTCCTCTTCTCTGTACTCTTTTTCTTCATGGCTGGTTTCGAGCGGGATGTGGAAAGGTTCTTCACATTCTTCGCCATCACACTACTCAACCAGTATATTGCTGTCACTTGTGCCATGGTTTGCGTGGCAACGGTTCGACATTTTGCTGGCGCAAGTGTGATTGCCAACTTGATCTTTACACTGCAAAGTATGGCTTGTGGCATGTTTATCAATGTCAACAGTCTTCCTGTTTACGTTCGTTGGCTGAAGTGGCTTACTTACACGGTATGATCCCGTCACTCAAAATCTTAGTGATCGATACTAACATTGGCAGTTCTACGTCTTTAGCGCATACTGCGGTAACGAATTCGAAGGAAGCTTTTACGACTGTCCTGCCTCGAACGATAGATCTGATCCTAGATGTAAACAGTACACCGGGTCGTATATCATGGAATCTCTCGGTTTTCCACAAGATTGGGTTGCCAAGCCAATTCTCGTATGCTTGGCTTTTGTGGTGTTCTTTTTCGTGCTATCCGTTATCGGACTACGTATCATCAAGGTCGAGATGACGATTGCTCGAGCTCGTGTTTCGGATACCGATCTCTCGGCTGGTAAGGAGAAGATGACCGCGCGCTCTGTTGCTGATGTGCGCACTATCGATTTGGAATTGAATGAATTTTCGTTAGCTTTGGATAAGAGAACGCAGTTGGGAAAGAAGTTGCCTACAAAGACTATTTTGAACCCCGTCAATGCGACGTTTAGTGCTGGAGTATTGAACGTCATCATGGGACCTTCAGGAAGTGGAAAGACATCGTTGCTCAACGCCATGGCCCTTCGATTGCGCGATTCTGTCGGGACAAAGTATCGGCCAGCTGGGAAACTCACCTTTAACGGGGCTTTCCCTTCGGATTCAGTTATCCGATCGGTGTGCTCTTACGTCTGCCAAGATGACGATGCGCTATTACCATCTCTTACTGTCCGGGAGACTCTCCGCTTTGCAGCTGGACTTCGTCTCCCATCATTCATGAGCAAAGATGAAAAGAATCGTCGAGCAGAAGAAGTCCTCCTTAAGATGGGTCTGAAAGACTGTGCCGATAACCTCGTCGGCGGCGAGCTCGTCAAGGGTATTTCTGGAGGAGAAAAGCGTCGCGTATCAATCGCGGTCCAGGTCTTGACCGACCCTCGCATTCTTCTCCTCGACGAACCAACATCAGGACTAGATGCATTCACCGCAAACTCCATCATGGAAGTCCTCCAGGGCCTTGCCAACGAAGGCCGAACACTCATTCTCACAATCCACCAAGCTCGATCCGATCTTTTTAGGGAATTTGGAAACGTATTGCTTTTGGCACGTGGTGGTTCGCAGGTCTACTCTGGCCCTGGTAGAGACATGCTTGGATATCTCGCACGTCATGGGTATGAGTGTCCTCACCATACCAACCCTGCAGATTTTGCCTTGGATATGATCACGATTGATCTACAGCAGGAGGGGAAAGAGCTGGAGTCTCGTAAACGAGTTCAGAAAATGATTGATAATTGGAAAGCGGAAAGTGCATCGACAAAGGACGAGAAACTATCTGATATCCGCGAGAAGGAAGAGATCCAGAGTACTGATTCTGCAGATCAAACACACCCTCCTCAAGAGGGCGCGACTCTTCCACCCTTACCACCACCAAAACGTCGATCTTTTAACAAAGCCAATCTCTCAACACCTGCCGAACTAGGCGCCCTGATCCGCAAACGTGCCCCTATCACTACCGCACTTCCTCTCCTTCTTCATCGAGCCCTCATCAACACCTACCGTCAACCAGAGCTCATCGTCGCTCGTCTCATGCAAGTCATCGGTCTTGCTCTCATCCTGGCTCTCTTCTTCGCTCCCTTTGACAACGACTATTACTCCGTCCAGAGCCGCATGGGTTTCGTCCAGGAGATTGGCGCGTTCTACTTTGTCGGCATGTTACAGAACACAGCTATCTACCCTAGCGAGCGTGATGTCTTTTACAGAGAGGACGATGATGGCGTCTACAGTGTCAATGCCTTCCTGGCTTCATACACCATCCTCGAGGTCCCCTTTGAGGTGATAAGTTGCATGATCTTCGGAGTCCTGGGCGTCATCGCAGTTGATCTTCCCCGCACGGCAACGCTCTACTTTACCTCCGTCTTTGCGTGCTTCGGCATCGTATCCTGTGGTGAGAGTCTCGGCATCATGTTCAACACGCTCTTTGGCCACACCGGTTTCGCCGTCAACATAATGGGTGTGTTCCTCGCGCTCGCCAACACCATGGCCGGCGTGCTCTCCATCGATATGCCCGAACTATTCAAGGCTTTCAACTATCTCTCGCCCATCCGATACGGCACGCGCGCCGTCGCGCCATATTCGCTCCGCGGCATCGAGTTTACATGCAATAACGAGCAGAGGCTTGAGAACGGAAATTGTCCCATCCAGACAGGCCAGGATGTCTTGGACCTGTACAACTTTGACGTCGATCCTGTTGTCAACATTGCGTGTTTGGCGGCTTGTGTGGTGGTGTATAGGCTTTTGGCTTGGGGGCTATTGAAGATTGCGAGAACACATTGGAAGGGGAAGAAAAAGGATAAGCAGGACAAAAATAAGGCATAGACGAATGTTAGATCGGTTCATCAAGAGCCTTGTCAGTTGAAGATTGAGAATCACATCAATTCATTAACATAAGAGCAGTCATAACGACAAAACCAGCACCACCATCGAATTGTTCTCACTCTCAATCCTTGATATGCTGTATTTGCTTTTCTCATTTTTGCCCTTGGTCATCCTTTCTTTTGCGATAATGATGAAACGACCGCACAATTCAGCCTTACGCTTGGCTATTGAGGTACGTACTAACGGGTGACGATCAAGGCTCATTTAGAGTCTTGTCTAATTCATTCGCTGTCTGATCAGGGATGAGTAGAAAATGGTGTCCCTCTTAACGGCAATGTCTGGAATGAGAAAATGCAACCTTTAAACTCCAGATGCCCCCTTTACACTGGGGTTCAAGACATAAAAGACTTACATGGCGTTTGTTCTATTCCCAAATGGTGATTCCCTTACCGCCAAATTTCATTTATTGGCGCCGTTGCCCTTTGTTAGATTGATATCCTGCTGTGAGACATTGTGTCACGTTTGGCAGCCAAGTAAAGGGAACACGTTCGACAATCCGATCCCTGAATGCTCCTTTCCTCCCTTGCTTTCCCGTCTCCTGTAATAATTGCACAATGTCTTCACATGTTCTTCTGATTTCCTTTCCCCACTACTTTCGACTTCGATTTCGACTGGCCTCAGACAAACCTTCACAATGGGTGAGGCATCGTCGTTCGTCGCAGTGCGCTTGATGAGGATCATTCCCATCCTCGCAATCCTCGCTGCTTCTTATTATGTCTTTTCTACCTGCTATGCCTCTTTCCAGGCCACAGACGTCCCAGTTCCCGAAGATTGGAAGAATCACGATGTAGTTGTCGACGGGGTCGACGAAACTACAGAAACTCTCACTCACGACTCAGATGCTACAACTACTCCTCATGCCCTTTCCATTGCAGAGATTGAGGCTCTTGAAGATAAGGGAGAAATTATGGGCTTTGAAGACGAAGACGAAATTGATGTTTTTATCAACATGAATGACGACGGCGAGTGGGAGGAAGAGGAGCTCAAAAAGGAACTCGATGAGGAGCTTGAAGAAGGTTTTCACGAAGAAGAAGACGAAAGGGATGGCGATGACGATGACGACTACGACGATGTCGATTGGTCACGATTTGCCTACATTCAGTATGTCACTAACGAGGACTACCTCTGCAACTCGGTCATGATCTTTGAGCAATTGCATCGACTTGGTAGCAAGGCTGATCGCCTACTCATGTACCCGAAGGAGATGCTTGAGCCAGATGCCGCGTACTCAAACAAACGCAGTGGACAACTTCTTATCAGAGCTCGCGATGAGTACAACGTTACTCTTCAACCGATTGAGATCCAACACCGTGATGGACAAGATGGTATACTCCCTGCTGCCAAATGCTTATCCTTCAGTATCTAACACTGTCTAGAAACATGGGCCGACTCCTTCACCAAACTCCTTGCTTTCAATCAAACCCAATATGACAGAGTCCTCTCCCTTGACTCAGACAGCATGGTCCTCCAGCACATGGACGAGCTATTCCAACTGCCCCCCTGCCCCGTCGCCATGCCGCGCGCCTACTGGCTCTACAACGAGAACCCTCCCAAGAGGATTCTTTCCTCGCAGGTCATGCTCATCCAGCCCGACGACGTGGAATTTGAGCGCATTGTGCAAAAGATGAACAGCATCGGTCCCAACGACTACGATATGGAGATTGTAAACAGCTTGTACCTTGACAGTGCTCTCATCTTGCCCCATCGCAAGTATGACATGCTCACGGCCGAATTCAGGAACAAGGAACATACCGCGTACTTGGGTAGTGAGCGTGAGAAGTGGGATCCCACCGTTACGCTTAGCGAGGCCAAGTTTGTGCACTTTTCGGATTGGCCTGTTCCGAAGCCATGGATTCACGATCTTGAAACTAGACTGGCGAACCAGCCTGCCTGCCCTGACGATGAGACGAGTTGTCCGGAAAGAGATATCTGGAATGGATTCTACACTGACTTTGCAGACAACAAAGAGGTAAGTGTTGAAAAAGGTGCATATACTAATGGTGTAACCTTGCTAATTTTGTTTTGTAGCGAGTTTGTGAATCTGTGGGCAAGACTGGACAGAAATGGATACACTGGAGGAGAATGTAGATGCCTGATGCTTAGATGATCTGGCTGCCAAAGGTTTTGCAAGTTTTTTAGTATTTTCACAAATGAATGCATGATTGAAGAGAAAATGTCATGATAATAGGAATACCATACGATATAATTAAAGATTTAATACTCGAAAGTCCATAACTCATATTACTAACTGACAGCAGAAACTTCTAAACTGCGTTTCGTGGATATATATATATATATATATACTACATCATTCATATACTCCTATCTCGTGACCTGGTACTGATGGTCTCAACCGCGGACGCTTTGTACCTTTCAACATCAGCATCATTACCTCCATTAGCTCCCCTCATACTCTCATACTTGACAGTGGGCGAAACCTCCCCATCAACCGCCAGCGTAAACCTGCCAGCCCCAGTCTCGCCCACCCTCACATTAATCTTCCCAAGCTTATCTCTATTGGAGAATCCGACTTGTGCAAGATTCGCACCGCCTTCAGACGCAGCGATCATCACATGGCGAATATCCGAAGGATCAAACTCAGTTATCCCCTTCCAGCCTCTTGTTCGAATAGCCTCGAGGATGAAGAGCGCCACAACAGCCATGTTTAGCGCAAATGCGACTATGGCAAACTTTTTTTCACCAATAACTACAGCTGTAACCCGGATGGAGCCTTTGACTTCGTCTTGGAACTCTCCGACCATGAATTGGGCCGAGGCATATGCTACCAGCATGTCGTCCACCATGGCAGTGATGGCGTTTTCGACACCTTCGAGAGTAACGTTTGTGGAGGTTCTTGAGCTGAGGGTGTTGTTCATCTCAAGACGAAGACGATGATCGGTGATGGAGGCGTTGAAAGCTGTACCAACGGTGGACACGTACAGGTTTGTCTCATCGTTGGCAATCAGCTCGAACTGGCGAAGGACAGTGCCTTTTATCCAGCGAGTCGGATCAATATCGCGAACTTTAGTGTCGTTTGTTGGCACAACAGTGATGTTCTTGCCTCGACTGCTGACAGTGACGTTAAAACGTGTAGGCTCAAAGTCGACCTCGCACTGCGTCGTGTTCAAGAACTTGTAGAAGCCTCCCGCCGCGAAGCCGATATACCTTCTCTCAGGAGCGACTATTGCATCGTGATCCTTGAAGTGCGCAACCCCGATGGCGACAACACCGTTTCCGTCACCGAACCCGACATAATTGGAATATTCATAGCCGTCGTCGCTATCAGGAAGTTCCCCCTGTGCAGCCCAACGTATAGAAGTGTCCTCCCGATGGAGATTGAAGTCGCTAGATGCGTTGTAGATGCAGTTGACTTTGGCGCGGTATCCTTCCTCCTGGTACTGCCATCCGAGTACACTCCGCCCGGTTTGGAAGTGAACTTCGCCTAGGCCTGCGGAAGAGCCGACACCGTATGATCGGCCGACGTAGTTGTAGCCTGTTTGATCCAGTTTCTCATGGTTGCGTGTTGAGTTGTGAATGGGCGATGCCGAAGCAGCGGAGGCGAGGAGACTGCCCAGCATCTGGATGCCCACAGAGTATGTAAACTTTCCAAGGGCGGTATGCTTAGTAGGTCCCACTGAACCAACTTCCGAAGGATATTCTTTAACATGGGTGATGTTATCCCAGCTTGGAATCTGGACGGTGCCTTCGATATACTCAAAAGTCTCGACGGGTGTCATGGCAGCAGCCCAAATGGCGCTCAGCACCATGGAGACCGAGACCAAGAGACCCAACAGAAGGATATATACAAAGGGTAAGTCCCAGTTGATACGTGGTATCATAGCGTCCATCCACGCTCGCATCAGATCAAGACTCATACTCTTAGTCTTTAGGCGTCTCCGAACGCCGAGGTTAATAACCCTGCAGATGACAACGATCTGTAGAGCAGACATAAAGTTGGCCATGATCTGGACGGCGAACTGGACCGAAGGACGGTTGTCGTTGACGAACTTGAGGAACGCGCCGGAGAAGAGCGTGCCGTTGAGGGAAAGACATAGTAGCGTTGTAGCGAGAGGGGTAGTAAAAACGAGAGAAATGAAAGTATTGTAGTCAGAAGAGAAGAAACCGATGAAGCCATTACTTTTAGCCATGTTTGAAACAAAAACGAAATAAAGAGAGTTTCTATGCTATAAAACTATGCGCAGCACAGGCGAGAGGATACGATAACTAACACAAGACATGCCAAAAATCAAATCGAAAAGAAGCGAAAGATCGCCATTAAGAAGGATTCTCATCCCGCCCATTTTCCCGTGTCTAATGCTGTTGGTTCTGGGATCAAATAGTGAAACCTGTGCCTTTTTAACATCATGTACGGTGGTGGATTCATGGCAAGGTGTAGCCGCCAGAGGGTGGTGAGCTGTCGAATCATGGTTGAGCGGTGGATTTTGGAAGCGCGTAGGATGGAGAGTCTGTTCTTCAGCTCACGGCCGGGGAATGTTGTGCATGGTTCCCCGGCGCTTAATGTGAAACGAATGGAACAGATACGAGAGGGAAAGGCAGATTCTTATTATCAAAGTGTAGTTAGTAATCAAGAGTGAATGTCATAAATAAATATAGAACTTCAAGATGTGGGAATAATATGGATCTAGTTGTAAAAGACTGTGCGGGAGCGATTACCTTCCGAAGTCATCGAGTATTATTTATCCTTGTGTTTTTGTAGTTGATGTCGGAATTAGGCCCACATGACTCAAGCTCATCGCCTACAGTGGCTTTCTTTGTGTCAGAGTATTATCTTGGGGATACTATCTTTATCTTGAAACGAACAAATCCATAGACATGAAGCTGTGTAACCTCGTTGAGGGAAACAAAATTTCATTATATTAGCTCAAGTTCCGATCGAAAACTTGCTCTTTTGTCGAAACTGTTATACCAACTCTGGCCCATTTGCCCATCAGCTGGACATTTTAATGTCTATGACTTTAATCATGTCCGTCTAGTGAGGTCCGCTTGTTTAGTATCCCCCACGTGCGCTGTGCACTCGACCATCAACCCCCCAAACTTACAGGGTCTTCAGCACATTGTCTCTCGCTAATCAAAGCATCTGGTTCGCTTGAAGTGCCAATCGACGTCATTTCTCTCAAGTCGGGTCTCACCAACACCTCACCTCACTTCACCCGAATCTCGGCTTATACGCAAATAAACTTTTTAAATACAAACAAACTCCCGCCCACCAAAGTTCAGTCCCATGGGACAACGGCGTGGGCCAGCAAATCATGTTCCGAAGGCTTTCTCTCCTCTCTTCAAATACATCGCGGGCAGAGTACCAGCCTCTTCCCCAAAATGACAACAGAAACGAGTCGCAAAACACCATGGAGGATGCTGAGAGGAGTCAGGATGCAAGGACTGAGCCTTATCGCGATGCCGCGGCCATGCTTCTCATCAAGATGGGTCGTTCGCCCGATGAGCATATCACTGTTTCACCAGCCGACGACGCCCGCATCCTCCGTCGCATTGATCTCGCATTGCTTCCTTTGATGCTGTCGGTCTACTTCCTCCAAGCTCTCGACAAAGCAACTTTATCCTACGCTTCAATATTCGGGCTCATCGAGGACACCAATCTAGAGGGTCACCAGTACTCATGGCTCGGTAGTATCGTTTTCCTTGCTCAGCTGATCATGCAGCCTCCACTTGCGCTTGCACTGGTCAAGCTACCCATCGGAAAACTCACAAGTGCCATGGTGTTAGCTTGGGGAACAACATTGATTCTCATGACTTGGGCGAAAGATTTCCGAACGTTGATGATTGCACGGTTCTTCCTGGGTGCGTTTGAAGCTAGTATTGGACCGAGCTTCATCGCTATTACCCAGATGTGGTGGAGGAGAAGGTATGGTTGGTATCCAATGAATAAAGCTGTGTCTAATGTTTCCAAGAGAGCAAACACTAAGAATTGGATCGTGGTACTGTATGAATGGGTTAACATGGGTGGTGAGTACACCTCGTTTCTGTCCAGTACTATGCTAACGTTGCTTTCTAGTTTGGCAGTCTTATTACATACGGACTTGCGAGTATCGAATCCAAGATGAAGCCCTATCAGGTATGTCAGAGATGGCTGAATAGAGTCAGCTGGCTAACACGGAAAGATCATTTTCCTCTTCTTCGGCGCTATTACTGTTGCAGTTGCCTTTATTATGTTCTTCTGGATGCCTGATTCGCCTACCGAAGCCAAGTTCCTCACTGATGAAGACAAGATCATTGCGATCGAACGCCTTCGTAACAACCAAATGGGTGTTATGTCTCGCGAGTGGAGGACACCCCATGTCGTCGAGGCACTAAAGGACGTCAAAACTTGGTACTGGGTCGCCATGATATTCTGCATATCAGTCCCTTCCAATGGCATTTCGACTTTCGGTCCTTTAATCATCAAGTCCTTTGTGTCGGACCCCTTTGAAACCATGTTGTTTAATGTACCCGTTGGCATATCGCATATCATTGCCGTCTCTGCGAGCGCGTACGTATCGATGAAGTGGAAGCTCAAAGGCCCAGTCATCGCCATACTGTGCATACCCCCCATCGCTGGATGTGCTATCCTCTTGCATTTTGCACATAGCCTTGAGAATAAGGCTGCTTGCTTGGCTGGGTATTTTTGCTTGTGTACGTTTACTGGTATAAGTAAGTACTGGCGATCGTGCTGTTAACATTGACCTAACATGTTGCAGCGCCATTAATCTATTCATGGTCAGCACAGAACACAGCAGGTGACACAAAACGCAAGACTACTTCAGCGCTCATCTTCATCAGTGCTTCGGCCGGCAACATCGTCGGTCCCCTCCTCTACTCTCCCGACGAAGCGCCAGCCTATACTCGTGGCTTACGAGCCAACCTCGCACTCTACGTTCTCATCGTTGCCCTCGTCGCCGGCACATCTCTGCATCTCTCTCGACTTAACCGACTTCATAGCCAGCGTAGAGTCGCACTTGGAAAGAGCGCCGTACTAGTTGATCGGAGTCTTGAGACGGCAGAAGAGGTGGAGAGGATAGAACACATGGAGAGAACATTGCGAGGAGGTGTAACCCTCCGTGAAGCAACAGGTAATGAGTATGATAGAATATCACAAACGCATGATGTTGACGGCGAGCGGACGGAACAGAAGGATGGTGATAAAGGGTTTGGTGATACCACTGACTTGGAGAATGAAGACTTTCTTTTTGTGTTTTGAACAGTCTTATATGACTGGACCAATGAAACGACTTGCGATGATTCATAGATACCTTGCTTAGAATGACTTTTACGATTCGCGGCTTTTTTTCTTTCCAACTTTCAATGCACTGCATTTTACAAGACTCTGATACACATTGATTGTTTGCCTCACTTTATCACTCAAGCAAGAAGCGTTTGAGCAATTGAATATATGCTATTCTTGGACATGATACCCGCCAAGCTGCCAATGCCATGGTAAGCTGTGTTGTCATGCAACTACCCCAAGGTACGATGCAGGTAGCATTGCCACGGTTGGGCACCGCCACGCTTGGCCGCTCAGACCCAAATCAGCGCCTCAGATGACGACGCAAAAACATGGATTGTTTGAGCTACTTGTTGAGCTGAAAGATGGCGGCTGAGTAAGAGACCTGGATGCCTCCGCGTTTCTTATATATCACTGATTATTTGTTAGATCAAATCTCTCTTTGACATATTTATTTACTTATTGGCTTCATAATTCTCTTTTGATTCTCTCAAAGCTGAAAGTGAAGTAATTCATTCCCCACTCAAAACCCCTCCAAGTGCCCCTCCATCATCACGAATCCTCCACAGAGACAGCCAAGACTACGGCTTGGAAATCATTCCAGGGCGAGTCTTTTACTTATAAGCGCCGTTTTCGCTGCATTAGCCGCCTTATTTCTATCAAATATCTCTATACCTAGTCTCTTTACTTCAATCAAAATGGGTGGTGGACCCGAAGGCTTCCGCACCGTTGCGTATTTCGTAAACTGGTAACAAGCTACCCTAGATTCATTACATTGACAACTCAGCTAACGCAGGACAGGGCTATCTATGCACGAAAGCATCGCCCTCAGGATCTTCCCGTGGAGAACCTGACACATATTCTTTACTCGTTCGCTAATATTCGCAGCGACTCTGGCGAAGTGTAAGTTGTACTCACTCAATCTAATTGTGGAACCTCTCACTCACATACCCCAGCCACCTCACCGACTCATGGGCTGATACCGATATTCACTGGGACGGAGATTCCTGGAACGATGTCGGCACCAACTTGTATGGTTGCATGAAGCAGCTCAACCTCTTGAAAAGACGTAACCGAAACCTCAAGGTTCTTCTCAGTATCGGAGGATGGACTTTCAGCAGTAATTTCAAGGGCCCAGCTAGCACGCCCCAAGGACGCGACACATTCGCCAAGAGCTGCGTTGATCTGATCAAGAACCTCGGTTTTGACGGTATCGACATTGATTGGGAGTACCCTCAGGATGCCAATGAGGCCAGAAACTATGTTGAGCTTCTAGGCGCTGTGCGTCACGAGATGGACGCATATGCGCAGACTTTGAGCCGGCCTTATCACTTTGAGTTGACTGTGGCCTGTCCAGCTGGTGCGACAAACTTCCAGAAGCTTGATATCCGTGGAATGGATCAATACCTCGACTTTTGGAACTTGATGGCCTATGACTATGCTGGCTCTTGGGATCAGACCGCAGGCCATCAGGCCAACCTGTACCCATCTCACGACAATCCAGTATCAACCCCATTCTCTACATCCGCCGCCATCGATTTTTATGTCCGCAGCGGTGTGTCGCCTTCAAAGATAGTCCTCGGCATGCCACTCTACGGCCGAGCCTTTGAGAACACCGACGGTCCCGGCCGCCCCTACCAGGGCGTTGGACAAGGTTCCTGGGAGCAGGGAGTCTACGATTACAAGGCGCTTCCACTAGAGGGCGCGCAAGAGTACGGTGATAGAGGATGCTGTGCCAGCTACTGCTACAACCCTCAGACGCGTACTATGGTTACATACGACACGCCGCGGGTCGCCTGGGACAAGGCCGAATATGTGAGAAAGTGGAAGCTGGGAGGCGCTATGTGGTGGGAGAGCAGCGCTGATAAGGAGGGTGAGAAGAGTTTGATTACAACGGTTGTAAATGGGTTCGGAGGCCAGGGAGCGCTCATGAGACAGGACAATTGCATCGAGTATCCCGCGACCAAGTACGATAACTTGCGAAATGGGTTCCCGGACAATTGAGGCGCCAAAGCCAAAGTGGAGTTGGTGGGTCAAGCGAAGGAGAAACATTGATGACAGTCTGCAACGACTCTACGCTCTCATAGGGATAAAATGAGTAAATGAATGACCTAAATGTCCATTACAATCTCGACGGTTTTGTTTAATTACAGTGAAGTGATATAAAGTTTAAAAACTCAGAACTTAATGCATCTATACTTTCACGACCCAGTCATTTGTAACTAAGTCACGTGTCCAATCTTCAGCCACAGAAGCCACATTGGCCCGTGCGCAAGCTGCCAGAAAATTTCCACCCGCAAAAAAAGTGTGAAAATCTTAAGTCTCGAGCCATCACCAAACCTATCCGACGCGGAATCATTCCCAATTGCGGCACCAGCAGGGAACGAAATCATGTCGCACATCGACTACGCCCTTTACGAAAGCCCCGTGGGCTATGCCATCTTCAAGGTGGTGCATCAGCAGGATGCGGTGGGATTGAAGTTGAAGGAGACTCAGGCTGCCACCAACGATCTCGCCAAGTTCGGCAAGATGGTTCAGCTGGCCAACTTCAGCCCTTTCAGGTATTTTCAACTCGGATTCGTGATGCCAGTTGATGCGCGATTACTGACTGTATGCAAAGGGGCCACGTCGAGGCTCTCGAGAACATCAACCTCGTCACTGAGGGTATCGTCTCTGACTACCTCAAGTCTGTCCTCGAACTCAACCTTCCCCAGACGAGCGGCAAGAAGACCAAGGTCGTTCTCGGAGTTTCCGAGAAGAACCTCGCTGGTGCGATTAAGGCTCAATTCCCCGGCCTCGAGTGCGAGACCGCCGATACCTCTGACATCGTCGGCGACGTGATTCGCGGTATCCGACTGCACGCCGACAAGCTTCTCGGCGGACTCAAGTACGGTGATGTCGAGAAGGCCGGTCTGGGTATGGGTCACGCCTACTCCCGTGCCAAGGTAAAGTTCAGCGTCACCCGCAACGACAACCACATCATCCAGGCTAGCGCGACCATCGACTTCCAGGACAAGGGTGTCAACCAGTTCTACATGCGCGTTCGCGAGTGGTACGGCTGGCACTTCCCTGAGCTCGTCAAGATTGTCTCCGACAACTACACCTACTGCAAGCTCGTCCTCGCCATCGGCGACAAGAAGAGCTTGAACGACGACAAGCTCCACGACATTGCTGCCCTTGTTGAGGAGGACGGTGAGAAGGCCCAGGCCATCATCGACGCCGCCAAGGTCTCCATGGGTCTCGACATCGCCGAGGCTGATTTCGAGGTCATCAACAGTTTTGCCGAGGCCGTCGTCAAGCAGGCCGACAACCGCAAGTCCACCAACCTCTACCTTGAGAAGAAGATGGGCGACATCGCCCCCAACCTGCAGACCCTCATCGGCACTCCTGTCGCCGCCCGCCTCATCTCTCACGCTGGTTCTCTGACCAACCTCTCCAAGTACCCTGCCTCTACTCTTCAGATTCTCGGTGCCGAGAAGGCTCTCTTCCGTGCTCTCAAGACCAAGAGCAACACCCCCAAGTACGGTCTCATCTACCACAGCAGCTTCATCGGCAAGGCCGGTGTCCGCAACAAGGGTCGCATCTCTCGATACCTCGCCAACAAGTGCAGTATGGCCAGTCGTATTGACAACTTCTCCGAGGAGCCCTCCACCCGATTCGGTGAGGCTCTTAAGCAGCAGGTTGAGGACCGATTAGAGTTCTACGCCACTGGCAAGAAGCCCGCCAAGAACGCCGACGTTATGGTACGTTGAATTCATTTGCGATTACTGATCAATGCTAACAATCTATGCAGAAGGATGTCATGGACATCATGGACGGTGGTGACGATGCTGGCTCCGACGAGGAGATGGTCGACGCTCCTGTCGTTGAGAAGAAGTCCAAGAAAGACAAGAAGGAGAAGAAGGAAAAGAAAGAGAAGAAGGAGAAGAAGCGCAAGCTAGATGTGGAGGACGCTCCCGTCGAGAAGGAGGCCGACGGTGAGAAGAAAAAGAAGAAGAAGAGAAAGTCCAAGGCTGCGGATGACGAGTAGAGCTCTTCCAATCGTTTGCCAGCGTCTGGACATGCCTTCGTGTCTCGTAGACACTAATTTGCTTCAGCGCTGAGAACTTTGGGCACGAGGATAACGGGAGATGCATCTTCAGTCATGATAGACGTTGCGCAAGGGTGGTCGGACTCGGGATTATAAGCCATGATCTCCCGCCAAGTACGCAGCGATGTCAACTTGAGAGGTCTTCGTCTCATGAGTCACTTCCTTGCAGTTGTACATCGCGAGGACACTAAATGGTCCTGGGTGGGAGATTGGCATCCCCAGAGGCCCTTGCGCAATTGTTTGAGGAGTTTTTGTAGGATCTGATCTGGCTTCTGGCTTTTGGGCGTTTGAGGGCATTTGGCTTGATGTAAAACTGTTTTTCACTACGAGGGAAAACTCATACCCTTTGTTTACAAAAACACGCAATTCACTGAAGACTGAGCATTGAACTGTGACTGTGAAGTTGAGTGTTGAGACAATTGTATCAACAATTGAACAGTGTGCGATAACATAGGCAGAAAAACTTGACGGTTATAAAGTCTACTAACTGTAAAGCCGTGAACCGAGTATTTCCGGCTTTCCTCAACCTACGGCCTCGCAGGCCCGCTCTCCACTCCCCCGTGTCTTGGTGTTGAGTACTCCACCAGGGCAAACAAGGCTCTGGCGAGACGAAAATTTCGCCAGTAGACACCAAGAAATTCATGCGAGGCTACAAAATTTAATGAATAGACTCAAATGGGACTAACGAGCGCAAAGGTCTTGGGAGACATGACAAGATCGAAATATCAGATCCTATTGTGAGATTATCCAAGATTGTTGTCAAACCGTCGATTTCGGTGGATGTGGAGCGGCGAATGTCATGGCACACAATTTCTACAACAAGCGATCATGGTTCACAGGCAAAGAAAGTGGTATCAAGTTTTTTGTCTTCTTAAGCGTGAATGCATTATTTCAGAAACCGGATGTGCTTTGTGCTACAGCCTTTTAACGCCCTTTTTTGGCACCCTATCCGTTCCGTCATCAATCCCAATCCCGTGTTGAATGCATTTATTGCTTGTCGAAGACGTAGGTCAGGTGGCAGCGACCGCAGTACTGGCGGTCCTGCATGGCAGCCATGAAGACACCAGCGCCGCACTTGGAAAGGAGTTAGCAGTTGAAATATGTGACTCAAGATAGTGGTGATGCTTACAGTGTCGCTGGGGCACTCGCGTCGAAGTCGCTCGATCTTGCCATCAGAGTCGACCTTGTAGTACTTGAGGACGGCCAGCTTGGTCTTCTTGCGCTTGTGCTTGATCTTCTTGGGGGTGGTGTAGACCTTCTTCTTGCGCTTCTTGGCCATACCACCACGGAGGCGGAGGACCAGGTGGAGAGTGGACTCCTTCTGGATGTTGTAGTCGCTCAGGGTGCGGCCATCCTCGAGCTGCTTACCAGCAAAGATAAGTCGCTGCTGGTCCGGGGGAATGCCCTCCTTGTCCTGGATCTTGGACTTGACGTTGTCAATGGTGTCGGAAGACTCCACCTCAAGGGTGATCGTCTTCCCCGTGAGGGTCTTGACGAAAATCTGCATGATGCCTAACTGAGACGGTTAGAATCCTTGTCCAAGAGTTTTTGAAGCAATTCGCCGTCTCGTCTCTCGTCTCCGCCCGAGTGCGGTGTCTCTCTAGGATTCGAAAATGAGGGGATGCTCAAAGTCCGAAGCGTCGAGGTGTGCGCGCAGAGCGGGAAGAATTGCGATCGTTGGATATTAAACAAAAAAGGAAAAAAGGCAATTCTCAAGCGACAGGCAATGAAGCCCTCACTACAGAGACAGAGACAGAGACGGGTATTTGCAGCATCTTTCAGACGTACCTCGACAATAAGATTATTGCCTTCCTAAGCAATCCTCAGATGGTGCGAATGGGTTGAAGAAGATCTTTTGGTGGAGGTGGCGCCGGCTCAGAAGTTCTCAAAGCCCAGCCCGAGAAAGTGGGATCACATGACCTAGGGTTTTTGGCAGGAACGGCCCTGCCCCTCGCTCTTGGCTGTTACGTTTGGTGCAGTGGAGCTACTGAAGCAGCGCTGCAAGCGATCCCACCCTGGCTCTTGCCCTACCTCCAGCCCACCAACATTCGAAAAAGTGGATTGCTCTGATCGTCAACGCCTTTTTGACAAACGCACATTCTAGTGAGTCTCTTCTCTTCTTCTTTCTTTCTTCACTTGCGTGGACCTGAATTAACATCAGCAGCAACCGTCAAAATGGTCAAGAAGAGAAAGAACAAGTACGACTCCCTCTCCTCCGCCTCGCCAGCCAGCTGTTCACGATCGCATCGCAATACCGCCGACGACGATGCTTTCTAGCCCGCGTCGCGATATGAAGCTCGACGACGATTGAACGGCACTGGCTCTTTCGCACCTTGAACCGAATGCTAACAAGCTTTCCAGCGGCCGAAACAAGAAGGGCCGCGGCCACGTCAAGCCCATCCGATGCAGCAACTGCTCGCGATGCACTCCCAAGGATAAGGCTATCAAGAGATTCACCATCCGCAACATGGTTGAGTCTGCTGCTATCCGTACGTTCTCATTTTTGACAGACGCTCCGATCAATCGCTTACAATTTCACAGGTGACATCTCCGATGCCTCCGTCTTCGCGGAGTACACCGTCCCCAAGATGTACCTGAAGCTGCAGTACTGTGTCTCTTGCGCCATTCACGGCAAGATTGTCCGGTATGTTGTCCTCCTATCCAGGAGTGTGACGACTGCGCCATGGTTGCGTATGTGCTTTTAGATGAACCTTGGTGGTACCATATGAAACATATTCCAGCCTGCCCCAGCGCAGTTGCATACTCCTGGTACGTATTTAACGATTTATGAAAACTGACATGAATATTATAGTGTCCGATCCGTTGTCGGCCGACGCAACCGTGCCCCTCCTCCTCGCGTCCGCTACAACAAGGACGGCAAGAAGATCGTCCCTACTGCCCCTAAGGCTTAGATGGGTTGATATTTGGGATGGAGTCCGGTTATGATAGCAGCATTCAAAAAAATGGATGGGATGAATACCTTTGGGATTATGAGACTAAGAAATTCCAAAAATCAACTGGACGACGTTTGATGTCTACGCGTCTTTGACAAAATTATCATGGTTCCTTTTCTCGATGTGTGAAGTTCTCAACTTATGTATGCCTTTGTGCTTCTGTGCCTGTATCTAAAAGAGCTCAAGGATCCTGAATATCGGCATACTTACATCCATTTAGCGCCCAGCTACTTCTGCCGTGTCTGAATTTTGTGATGTCAAGACAACAGTGATATACACCTGGAAAACAATTCAGGAGGTCATGGCATCAGGTATTCATATAGGCTATGCCTTTGGTTAATTTCTACATTAAATATTAAAAATCCCATTGTTAAAGTCAAGCAAGGTTGAAGTTCTATGTACTCTGTATTGCCATGGTGTTTGGTGTTTGTTTGATTTGCAAACGGTATCATGAAACCAACCCTGAGCAGTCGACAAAATCACGACGTTACAAGAGATAATAATAATGATAGAAAGCAATAAAGTAGAATGAATTATGCTTTCTATATTGCCTCCAATTAACTATTCCAGTCTCCGTCGTTTACTTGCTTCGCGTTCGACATAATTTACAGTATAGCTACCCTAGAACCCGCCGTCGAATTGTACTAAAGCTGTTCCGTTCTCCGAACAAGCATAGGCATCAACACAAACTCCCCCACCACAGCAACTTCCTGTCAGACAAACATATCCATCACTGCAATCTCCATCGGCCTCGCAACTGCCTGCAAAGTTTCCGCACTCAGTCCACTCGAATGCGATGCCCTCGCCTCCAGCAGTCGTACCACAGACGCATCCCGTTCTTGGTATGATGGCTTCTCGAGGATATGCGCATGTAGCGCCTTTGCCTTCTGCAACTCTGGCATCAGGACAACACGCGATTCGCGTAGAATCTTGAACGGTGATGTTGTAAGTTCGTGGTGATTCAGGTGCCCAGTTGAGGGTTGTGATGGCAGGGATCTTGGTTGCGCCAGCGATAAGAGTCAAGTTCAGAGGGATCTCGCCTTCGTGGAGAGCCTGGCAGATGTCGTTCTCAAAATTGCGCTGGGAATTGTACACGTCGATGTACTTCTCCAAGGCGCCCTTGGAAGAGCCTGTGTTCTTGGAAAACATGGCCCCGAGAGCTTGCCAGAGAAGAGTGTATGCACTGACAGCCTCATCCGCCTCTTGCCTCGCTCTCTCAGTATGCAAACCTTGGTTGGCGAGATCTTTTCGAAGCTGTGATGGATCGATAATGTCTTGCCCCGACTCTTCCAACGTGCTAACAACCGTAGACAAGTCAGGACAGGAACCGCCAAAAGGATCGACGGTCATGAAATCGATAATGCTGTTCTTGACAGCCCACTGGCACCTCATAGGACCAGACTGAGAACCGGGAAACGTGCAGTCAAAATCCCAACGTCCCGTATCTTCGTCAACGACGATATCTGCGCAGGCCGTGTCACCTACTAGAAGCTGAGGATACTGTCTCAAGGACTTGTCAACAACATTGCCGCATTGGTCACGGAGGTACAAAACCTGGCTGAAGTCCATATCATTGGCGCGCTTCTGCCGCCTGAGAGCTGCGCATTGTACACCAGCGAGCTCGGCTATCTGCGTGTACATGTCGTCAATTGCGATGGATATGTCGTACGTGCAGTTACTTCCCGAGAAATAAATACCATCAGCGTCAAGTGTCACCAGATACCCAGAAGGATCCACAACTGAAAGACGTCCACGATGAGAAATGTCGACGAAGTATGTTCCGCCTTCTTCATCACGAACAGTGAGATATAGGGGATTGACGCCATCGCTCTCAAACTCAACAGACTCTATATACGGCATGGGAATCGAGACATTCTCTTCCCGAAGTCTGGAATTGAACAACAAGGCTCGGCGGGTTGCGTCGCCCTCTGGATCACCTGGTAGAGTATAGCATGTCTCTTGAGAGACGGCCGCGGTGCGTGTGACATACGTGAAATTGGCTGCGGGAAATTCAGGAAGGCCAGTGGTCGTTGCGTTACTGCCAGATTCAAGGCCGCTAGAGTCACTACCAAGCGTTGAAGCCGTGACCACAGAACTCCAGAAGGATGTAACGTCTTTGGTGCTCCCTGGCGCAGAGACCGTTGTATTACCGCCAGCAGTGGCACTCCCGCTTTCGGTACTGGTTGGGACATCGAATGAGTCTGTCGGGAAAGGCAGGCTTGGAATAGGGGGGATCTCCGAGGCTGGAACACTGATAGTCGGTAGAGAGACGGCACCTGAATTGGACGATGTCAGATTCCACCCGAAACCGCCACTTTGGGTAATACTGGGAGGTAGCTCAGAGTCTGTTGGAGGAGACACAGATACTCCAGACTCCGAAGAGGAAGCGAATATGCTAGAACTAGCGCTTCCAGACACACCAGCTGTGGTGTTCCAGCTAGGGACCGCACTTCCGTTTTGCGTTAAAATGGACGTGCCTTGAGACAGCGAAGGAAAAGACGTAACTGAGGATGGAATGGCAGGAAAGGGCAAGGAATTTTCAGGCTGTGTCAAACTGATTGTCGGTACAGAAGCATTGTCTGTCGACGGAGAAGTGGTACCATTCCAGCTGGGAGGCACAGTGATGCCCGACGTCGAGCTCATAACCTCAGAGGTGATTGAAAGAGAGTTACTTGAGAACGATAGTGTTGGAAACGGTACGAAAGTTCCAGTCTGGGAGATGCTGATCGTGGGTATTGAGACGTTCCCACCTGACGGAGAAGCAGTGATGTTCCAACTCGGTATCACGGTATCGCTCCGCCCCGTGCTTGATATGGACGAATGACTTGGGGAAGACAAAGTCGTAGTGGGAAACGGGAGGAACGTTTCGGATTGGGATATGCTAATAGTCGGTACAGAAATATTGCCCGTAGGAAGCATAGAAGTACTGTTCCAGCTGGGCGACGAGCTACTGCCTGGAGTCGTACCTGGAGTTGCTTCCACTGAGGATAATTGACTCGCCAATGATGATAATGTCGGGAGCGGCATGAATGTACCACTGGGTATGCTAAAACTCGATACCGAGCCATTGCCTCTGGAAGCAGACGTTGTACTATTCCAACCTGGAGCCACAATACTCGAGAATCCGGAGTTGGTGGTCAGAGGCGTCGTTGGGAGCGTGACACTCGGAAAAGGGACGAGTGTATCGCTAGATAGACTGGGAGTTGGTATTGTGCCATTGCCTCTCGAAGCAGTACTATTCCAAACTGAGGCCGTAGTGTCGCTCGGCAGAACCTCAGAGCCTGTGAGCGCTGAGGTAGTCGGAAGGGACAAGGTTGGAAAAGACGTAAGTGTCACACTGGGTATACTGATAGTTGGCACGGAACCATTACTAGCTGAAGGAGAAACCGTAACATTCCAACCAGCACTAGCACTGAAGCTCGACGAGGCCCTAGAATCTGTGGTCAGGGGAGTTGTCGGTAATGGCGAACTTGGAAAGGGCAGTCCTGTTCTAGGAATACCGTTACTTGGAATAGTCAAACTCGAATTCCAACCTGTGGATATTGGTCCAGTCGGACGTGTGCCGCCCCCCGAAGGACTCGATGTTGTGTTTCCAGGAATAGACCAAGGCAGCGAACCACTTGTGGTCCCGGATAGCGTCATTCCAGGTCCACGGGTACTCGAAACTGAAGGCTGATGCGTTACATCCGTGCTGGACTGTCGAGACCGGGTCTGGTTGCCAGATTGGGTGGAAGGGGAAGTAGGCTGTATGCCAGACGTTTGGTTCCGGAACAGTGAAGATGACTCTGAAATAGAACCGTGCGTATTTGTTGGCAATCTAGTGGTGATATTTCTTGAGTTAGTAGATTCTGATGAAGTTTTGTCAAGTGTCTCTGTGACTGGACTGCTTGTGTTGATATATGGACCTGTCGTGGAAACATCTTCTGTTGTCTCCACGGAAGATGTCAAAGTTGATCGAGTCTGATTCCATGATCTGGATGTAGTTTCAGACACTTCATTCGTTGTTATATCAGGGTAGGTCCCTGAAGCAGGTTGTCCAACAGATGCTGATGTCCTCTCCTCAGTAGTCCATGTATCCGAATACTCAACCGTGAAAGAATTTCCCTGCGTTGCCGCTCCAGATGACTTACTAGACGTTGCCACAGCCTCAGAACTCGTAGCGATACACGCACACTGTATGGTATAAGCGTCAATCTAACAATAGACGAGAAACCCACTTACGTAGGAAGCTATTCGGGTCTGATTATACCGCACATACTCAGCAGGAGTACTGTAACCTGCACCGCAGTGGTTCCCTTCCAAGACACTCGAGCAGAACCCACCGCCATCTTCAACGAGAGAAGAATAGAGTGCATCGTGAGGACAAGAGACCGTCTCGTTCCAGTTGGCGGGGAAGGCAAAGGCTAAGTGAGCGACGAAGAGGAGTAGCGTCCACATGATGCTGAACAAACGAGTGTATTTGGGATGATGATGATGGGTGAAAGTAGTGCTTGACTGATTGCTTGGACGTTACTTATAGGACGTACAGATAGATACAGCTGTCTTCACGAAGGCCATTTCTCTCATCTGTCAAAGAACTGTACAACAAGGCCAACCAAGCTTCTGATCTCCCCCTGAATATCATCATGCTGCTGAAGTCTGCCCAAGACAAGAACAACTCCCAAATCAATGCAGAATCTGCCGAGACATGACAGCGACATCCAAGACACACACACTGAGCCGAAAGAAACCCCAAACCCTCGGCACTTCTGCACTTGGATGCGTACCACGGCATGTGCGTCTGCCAAATCGAACGGGTATCTGCATCGTGTTAAAAACACCCAAGTTCGCGAGTCTAGTCGAAGGTGAGTGGCTTGGGAGATCCTTAATGTCCAAAATCCTGGTCCAGAACGCACTGAGAGGTAGTACGGAGGAACTTGGGTTCCTGGATCGTGGGACGCGAGTGTGATACGAGTGGCGTCCTGGGGAGGACAACTTCAGGTTGAGTCGTGGTGAGTTGTCATAACGGCTTGTTAAATAGATATGGCGTGATTGAGTAAGTAAAGCTCTGGCATCAATAACGCCCCTGGAGTTCTAGTCTGGCTAGTCCAGTCCTCAAAGCAACGCTGCAATGCGGAATAAACGCAAGAAACATCAAAAATCGGGATATAATCATAAAGTCTAGTCTCCATCCATGTCATAAGGTATCCCTAACCATGCCCAAACCCGTATTCTTCATCATCATCGTCATATACAAGACCCAAGTACCTTTTGCCTATCTTTCCTCCCCTTTACCTAAAGGGCAATATCGTGGCGGTATTCCCTCCTTGGCTTCGTTGCGATGCCTGCTGCTGCGATTGTGGTCTCACGATAAAGTCTTTGTTCTCGATCGTAACACTCTTGGTCATATGGTTGACTTTGTACACCCCCACCAGCCGCGCCGCGAGCTCAAACATGTTGTTGCGCAGCGAGATGACGATGAACTGGGCGTTCTTGGTACGCTCCTTGATGTAGTTTGCAACGATCGAGACCTGGGTGACGTGTTAGCAAGAGTCAGAATACGAAGGATGAGAGCTTCGATATGGAATGCCCACGCGAGTGTCAAGATTGGTGGTCGACTCGCAACCGAGTGTCTCAGGGTCAGGGTGGTACTTACGTTTCTGAAATCCAACGCGGCATCGATTTCGTCCATGACATACAGAGGAGTTGGCTTGTAGTGGTGCAGGGCGAAAACCAGGGCTAGACTGCTGAGTGTCTTTTCACCACCCGACAGGTTGCTGATGTTCTTCCAACTCTTCTTGGGCGGCATGACACTAAAGAGAATACCTTCGCTGAAGGGGTCGAGACTGTCGACAAGTTCCAGCTCTGCGTTTCCTCCCATAGTGATCATCTGATACATCTCCTTGAGTCGGAGGGAGATAGCACTGAAACCTTCCATGAAACCTTCCAGCCGCAGGCGGCGCAAGTCGTCGCATCGCTTCTTGGCAGAGTCTCGCTGTTCAATAGCAGTCTGAAGATCGGAGGCTCGAGCCGCATGCTCTTCCACTCTTCTCCGGTACTCAGCAAGGACACCAAGATCAACGTTGACATTTTGGGTCTTTTCTTCAAGAGCCGCAATCTCGCCCTTGAGTGTTCTCTCATTCATATCGGCAAGCTCATCGGGCGTGTATCTCGGAAGCTCGTTAGGCTGCCCATTGAATTGTTCCTCTTCCTCTTCCTCGTCTTCCTCTTCTTCATCTCCCTCTTCCTCTTCGTCCGCGTTTTCCTGTTCCTCCTCCTCTTCAGGGGCGTCTGTCATGTCCACATCATCTTGAGGAGCATCATCCATGTCGATATCTCCATCGTCGCTCTGCTGAGGTTTGGGCTGCTTATGAGGCTTAGACTGACCGTTGGTTGAACCACCAACAAGGTCGTCAATGTTTTGTAGAACAATCTTTGACAGCTTGTCGTTCCAGTGGCGAAGTCGTTGCTGGTTTTCAGCAAGAGCCTTCTGGTTTTCCTCGAGCTTGTTGCGCATCTCAATCTCCATTGCTCTTGTCTCGTTCAGTTCATCTGTCTTCTCGTCGAGCTCGGCCTTGAGTGCCTTAAGCTCCTGTTTCTTGGTGGCCAATCCTTCTTCAGCCACTGCAACTTGTGCTTGAAGCTCTTCGGCCCTCTCGCCTTGGTTATTGATATCGTTCTCGAGCTTCTCAAGGTCACGAGAGGCGGCCGCAAGTTCCTTGGAGGATTTGGCATGGTCCTTTTCGAGCTTGACTTTCTGCTTCTCCGCCTTGACCTTGCGGACCTCAGCGTTGGAGATTTCCTCGTTGTTGGAGGAAATCTCCTCCTTGATGGAATCGACCTTGGTCCTCTGCGCACGAAGCTTCTCACCACCAACTTCCATAATTTTGTTTTGCAGAGTCTTGATCTCTTCCTCGACGCTAGATGTCTCTCCGTGGAGCTTCTCGATGTCCCTGTTGAGCTTGGCGATCTCCTTTTGCAGAGTAGCGATACGGCTGTTGTCTGTCGCAGAGGGCTGGTGCTCCTTGCTGACCTCCTTGATGCGTCGCTGCATATCGGTGATGTTCCTCTCAGCGCTCTCGATCTCGAGGGCAATCTTCTGCATCTTGGTATCGAGTTGGGGAATCTTCTCGTTCAACTCCTTGAGGCGAGTTTCACACTCTCGCTGATACTCCTGGAATTCTTGGAACTTTGCCTCCCAGCCATCTCGGTCGTTCTCATACTTAGCAACCTGCTCCTTGCTGACATCTGAGACGAGCTTGGAAGACATGAGACCTCGCTTGACAGTCGTACCACCACCAGACATGGTACCTGACTTGTCGATCAGCTCGCCATCGAGAGTAACAACTCGCCATCGCTTGGCACCATACGCGATCCTGTTCGCCTGAGCAAGGTCCGCAGCGACAAGGGTATCCTGCATGGCGTGGTAGAAGGCAGGCCGGAACTTGTCCTCCTTGGCAGTCACGAGATCGAACAGTCGAGGAGCGTTCTCGGGAGTCTGGATTGGCGAAAGATCCCGTCTTCTCAGCTTGTCCAAGCAGATAAAGTTACCTCGTCCGACGTTGTTCTTTCGAAGGTACTCGATACACTGTTGACCAGCCTCGACAGTCTCAGTGACAAAGTTGTCGAGAGCACCGCAAGCTGTGGAAATGGCTACGTCGTACTTGGGGTCGATTGTGCCTAGGTTGCCCAGGCGGCCATGGAAACCATCAATTCGACCCGACTCCTTCATGCGCATCAAAGCAGAAAGCACGTTACCTCTGACCTGTGTGTTAGACAAGTTCGAGCGCGCTTCATCAGCCTTCTGACGTGCGTTTGAGATCTTGGAACGGATCTTGGGCTCCTGCTCAGCAAGAACTGAAAGTTCGGACTTCATGTTATCGGCCTCCTTGAGCAGCTCGGCCTTCTCAGCCTGGCAAGACTTGAGCTCGGCACGCTTGGCAGACTTGTTTTCCTCGATAGAGGCGATCTTGGACTGAAGCTCTTCCAGGGCCACGGCACCAGCATTGGCCTTTTCCTGAAGGATGTTAAGTTCACTCTCGGCAACTGCGACAGCCGATTGCTTCTGGTTGATCTTCTCGTTCCAGGGCTCCAGAGACTTTTGCAGCGCGGCGATCTGATCAGAAAATTCCTGTGTCTTCCCTTTAAGGCTGTCCCTGATCTGGGCAAGCTCGGCTTCAGCAGCCTGGACCTGTCCCTCAAGCTCGGCGATTTCTTGAGTTCGAGTCTCAATCTCCTCTCCACACTGCTCAATGGTTTCGTCGGCTTCAACTGATGTTGCTTCGGCGTTGGCGATTGTCTTCTCGAGTTTCTTGCGCTTGTCGTCGAGGAACTTTCGCTTCTCATCAAATTTGACGCGCTCCTGCTCAAACTTGGCCATCTCCTTTACCAAAGCCTGTGTCGACTTTGACTTGATCTCGAACTCCTTGGAACCCACATCGTACTCCTGTTTAAGGTTCTTGATAATTTGCTCGCCGCCATGATGCTTCTCAAGTTCAGCATCTAGCTGTGCTTGCATCTGTGTGATTGCCTCTCCCGTAACTGTAAGGTTCTCGTTGCACTTGTGGATGAAAAGTTGATAGAGAGCGGACTGCTTCATGGCCAACTCATTTTCGTCTCGAATGAAAGCGATGGCCTTATCCTTCTTATCCTCGAGGCTGTTCTTCTCCTTTTCAACGTGTTGGACACGGCCACTCTTTTCCATGCACACATCGTTAAGAGTTTCGACCTCGGTAGCTGACTCTTCAATGGGAGTTTTGTACTTGGACGTTCCGATAATATCTTCGAGGTATTCGAGCAGACCATCTTCGTGTTCGTTGCCGGCCTTGGCCTTCATTTGGGCAATGGACTCGACCTCACCCTGTAGAATCAGAAAACGCTTATGGTCCAGATCGACACCCCGATCTCGGAGGAGAGTTGTGACTGTCGTGAAGTTGGATTCTTTTCCGTTGATGTAGTATTTGCTCGAATTGTTCTTGAAAGCCCTTCGTGAAATGACCAGTTCTGATTTAGGGATTACCTCATGGCCACCGCCAGGCTAAATAAATTAGTTTGCAATTCTATCAAGAAATCAGTGTTCTTACCTGGTCCATAACCTCCTGGAAGTAGACAGCAACCTCGCAATGGTCCAGGTTCGGGTGCTGAGCGGAGTTGTGAATCAGAGCAGAAATCTTGCCCTGTCGCATCTTGCTAGCTCTGAAACCGAAGACAAAGAGCAGCGAGTCGATAACGTTTGACTTTCCTGAACCGTTGGGTCCCACCACGGAGGAGAACGATGCATGGAAGGGACCGACCTCCTGTCGACCAGCATAACTCTTGAAGTTGTTGAGAATGAGATGTGTCAGGACAATTCGTGACTTTGGCGTAGTGTCCTCAACAGCGGGAATGACCATTGTCCGTGACTTCAACACAATGTCCATAGGCTTTTCCATGATGGTATCCATAGGTTTGATTGGCTTAATGGCAGGCTGTGTCTCGTCGGCATTCGATGTATTCATGCTGGCGTCGGTAATGTCGGCCAAAGCCGCCATTGGCTTTTGTGAAGACTCTGGAGATTTCGGGGGTTTCGGTTGTGGTGTAGGAGGAATATCAGACGCAGATGCGATAGAGCTTCGAGCCACACTCTTGCGCTTCCGTGGTGGAGGCATGGCCGGTGAAGACAACGGCTCAGGCTTAATTGTTGAATCGCCATCGAAAACCTCGCTGGTATCCGTCGCAGGGCCTGGGGTAGAGGCTGGTGTAGCAGTCTTTCTGGGACGGCCTCGGGGTTTAGGAGTAGAAGCCACAGAAGGTGCTGGCGTTGTTGACTTGCGACCACTTCTAGTCGTTCTTCTGGCCGGTTGAGGCTCTGGCTCAAAGTCCTCTTCCTCGTCTTGGACTCTAGAGCGGTTGGAAACATCGTCTTCGTCGTCAGAATCGACAATGGCGGTGCGCCTTGCGCGCCGGGGCCTAACGGGGGAAGACATTCTGAAAGAGTGTTCTTGTCACAGACAAAACAAGAATGCGATAAACTTTATGTAAAGAAAGGTTAGTATAAACAAAAGCCCTTTGGCCGTTGTGTTTTCAGGTCCGCCGGTTGTTGTGTGAAAGGAAGCTGTACAAATTCAACGGTTGCGCCCCGCGTTTGTTTAGAAATGTCCCAACCTGGAATCGGCCATGTAAACAACAAGTACGTACTAGTTGGCAGCCCCGCAGCCGAGCATCACGTGGTGTCGCGACGGAGCCTCACTTTTTGGCTTGGCCGGTTTCGCGATAGCTTTTTGAAGTTTTGGAGCTATCAATCAAAACATTGCTTATACCACAACATTGATCTTTTTTGATCATTACATAACCGCACACGATGTTTGACTATCTCAATCTTCACCATGTTTTCCCCGAAGGGATAGCGAACCCCTACGATCGCGATACTCAGAGAGAAACCGAGGCGTCTCGCAAGAGCTTCGATGGCGCTTTGTTTATTGATCGTGTTCTTAGAGCTGTTGGAATCACAAAGGGTAGGGAATTATACAACTGGATACATGCGAAATGGCTTTTATTGACTTGACGATTATAGCAAAAATTTACCCTCCCAAGACCGACAATGCTCTGAAACAACTTCACCACCAAGTCTGCGAAGCGAACATGTCTACACACCACAAATTCTCCATTTTTTATTACATCCTACTCGATTTCGACCGAACGTCAGGTCGCGACAATGTTTCGGACGCTTTCGTGGATGCATCTGGCATGCCTAAGAAGTACCAGATCTTCATGAAGGGTCTGTGGTATCTCGACCACGGGGACTTTTCGGTAAGGTTTGCGACTGCGTTTGCTAATACTGCTGCTGACAATGTTTCTACAGAGAGCGCTTGAGTATATCTCACATCCCTCTCTCATCCCTGACTTCGCAGACGACATCATCACTGTCCTTGTCCGATCCGCCGAGGACCACGATTACAGCACCGCGCTATCGTACTTTCACGCCGCGCAGCCTATTCTTAAGACGTCGGCTGCTCTCGAGCTTCTTTTCAATGCGATGGTGCACACAAACATCTCAGAGGCATTGTTCTACTCTCGAACCTATCCTCCTCACACCCGTGAGCTGCTTTTCCAAAACCTGATTGCTGCTGTCTTGGATGGCCAAAATGAGGACTTTTCGGACCGAGCCACTGAACTGGCCTTTTTGCCCTTTGATAAGTCCGAGGAAGCGTGGTTCGAAGAATACCTGCTCCACGGTAACGGCAAGAACCACAAGAAGGCCAAGGACACGCTCGTCATTCGAAAGATTGCTTGTGATCAGTTTTCTGAGGTATCAAAGATTCGACACGGTGGACAGTGGTCTGGAATCTTGGATGGAATCAAGGGTGGAATCAGTGGTCACGCGGAGTAGGATCAGTTAATTTGGGACCTGGGGCCGCTGTAGTTGGTGGTTGTGCATAGCGTAGGCGTCTTAGGCTGGATGATAAACGTTCGACACTTTCGGACATGTTAATTGGTATTTGCTTTTTCTCGGTTCTAGGGTCCGCTGAGTCCAGTGTACGCTTGTTCCTGGGACATAATATGCATCCTTATCGATGGGTTGTTGCCCCAATGTCTTCGTCCCTGAGATCACAGTAATGTTATTACCAAATACCTCGGTAAACTCGTGCTGTTCTGGACAAGGCAAATTCTGAATTGGCAAGTTGATGAACGAATGTCAAGCCGAAATATCCAATGAAGAACTGTCGGAAATTAAGCGGGTTTGCCAGGGGAACCATGTACATCCGGTGAGAGGGATATGTAGATCCTCCACAAGGACTCGATTGTGGAACTTGAGATAAACGCAGTGGAACTTGCTGATGGAGCTGTTGCCAGGAGAGAATCTTCCAGGATAAGACACATATTTGACACGGGTTTGAGGTTTTGACAATACTTGTGGTGTTTAAGACGTCGAGAACGGCAGAGATGCGACGCTACCAGTCGCGTGTCAGCCACGTCTTATGTCCGTTCGCATCGAAGATTATCTGAGACATTTGAATATTAAAGTTCACTGGCTTCGCAACGGTTCCTCTACTAGGTAGGCTTTATTCGATTATGGTGGCATGCTCTACTACGTAGTACACTGGTCCTGGAGCTGTGAAAATCTTTCTCGTCATCGGGTGATTGATTAACCTCGGCGCTCTCGGAATTCGAAGTCGACATTGATAACACCCCCAGCTAATCACTTGTCGTGGCCTGGATCCATAATATTGAAAGGTCCGAATAGGTCTCCTTGGCTTTTGCTTCAAGCTGACATGCACGTCGGTAATTGCAGATAAGCAATAATAACCTGCAACAAGGACCGGGACCCCTAATAATCCCAAGGCGAGCATTCCCTGACAAAGAAGAATGATTCTTCAAATGCATGACAAACTGGTGCCAGACGCCATCATCTTCTGGCGCAGTCTGGCAGTTTAGCTCACACCACCTTCTGGTCTTTGCGATTCAGCATTTGATTGGGTTGATTAAAGCAGGCTACTGGCTACGCCCAAATAGGTAGGTTGTTTGATGCTTCTTAGAAGCCCCTGGTAGTCGCAGCTGAAAACAAGGCGCACGTTGATCAATGCGTGACATAGCAGGTGCAGCATCACCCAGAATTGGCAGTTGACTGTCAGACGAGACGTTGTTGTCAAGGTGCAAGGACATGGCATGGATCCTTCTAAGACAAGAGCAACAATTGCCGCAAACTCGCGGACGAAGAAAGTGAAGAAAGGAAAGCCTTGCCACTGTGATCACCATTCAATCCACCCAAACAAGAATGTCGAGGGGGTGTCGGGTCAAATCAAGAACCCGGCATTCAGTATCAGTGGGGTCCCAAGGGACCTGATTCGCATCATCACAAAAGCTTGAGGCGTCGTCTATCCCCATGGGGGGGCTAGAGGCGCCAGGCTACCAGGGGAGTTGGTAGTGTCACCAACCATTTCTAAGCCTGGCCGTTGGCTCTAGTTTTGACAATGGCCCGTTTTTTCTAACAGGTTTCTCGGGTCTGGGGAAGAGGGAAAAAATGGTGTCAATGGCCTGTCTGGATGGATCCCCCCAGATAAGGTCGAGTCATTACTCTCCAGTTTCGCCCCATTCTCTTTAATACTTCCCCATTTCTCTCTTCTGTTTTTGGATCTCTGCTTTTGCTTTTGTACCTGAACCATTGCTCTGGTTTCTGCATGTCATCAATCGTGGGGACGCAGAGAAATTCTATGTCCCAGCGACAACCCTGATGATGCATCATGAGGAATGATACCCCCAATATCATTGCTTCGGCAGCTATAACACTTCCTCTTGCGACCTTGGCTCTTATTGCTCGACTTATTGCGCGGCGGATTACAAAGGCTGGATATGGAATTGACGATGCCTTTTCCGTTGTCGGCTGGGTATGTGTTATATACCTAACATCCTCACGTGAACAACATGTTCTAACACTGCTTCAAGTTGGGTTCATTGGCCTTGTTGACGAATGGTATGATATGGATCAAGGATGGACTCGGGAAACCCATGGAGGTTGGACTTACAGACGACTTTACCTTTTATGATAAGAACCGACTGGCATGGATCCATATGTGGACGACGAGTTTTACCTACACCTTTGCCATTGCCTTCTCGAAATTCGCCATCCTCGCTTTTTACTGGCGTCTCTTCCAATTCTCCGATATTCGAATACCCATCCAAGTACTCTCTTGCATCACCGTCGCATGGTTCCTCTTACGACTCTTGATGGTGTGTTTGCAATGCATGCCTCTAACAGCATTGTGGGACGGAACCCAAGAGGAAAGGGCAGCGAAATGCCACATCAAAGAATCGACCTTTTTTTTCTCGACAGTATTGACACATGTCTTAATCGATTGCGCTATTCTTATCCTCCCCGCCATTGAAGTCGGAAAGCTTCACCTGCCAAAAGGCCAGAAGGTTGCTGTCATTGCACTTTTTGCGTTTGGTGCCATGACGTGTCTTGCTTCCATCTTCGTTCTCATCGAATCGTTCAAATTTGATTCGGACTCCAAGGAGATGACGCTGCAAATGGGACTCCATTACGCTTGGTCTATTGCCGAGTGTAATTTTGCTGTCATTGCTGGTATGTACTGGATGCGTTCTTCGAAGTTGAATGTATACTAACCGATGCATAGCTTGTCTTCCAATGCTCCGACCAGTGGCCCGCAAAATCCTGCCAGGATCTTTCCTTACCTCCAACAGCGGAGGCCAGTCGACTCAATTCAGCGCTCCTTTCAGCGCCCCCTTCAGCAACGGCATACGGCTTACAGGCGTATCCAAGACGAAATCTCGTGAGAACGATGGAGCCAGCTCAACGCGCGAACTGGCGCCAAGTAGCGGTGGCCAACCAGATATATATGACATGGCGGAATGGCCACAGGGCACACAAACAACGATATCAAGCCCCTTCAGAAAATATGCGTCTGCGAAAGACTATGAAGGAAGCGAAACGGGAATTCGTGTCGACCTAGAGACAGACCTTTCCGTACGACAGGGTGACGAGAAGGTATAAAGAGGGCGGCGACCCTCGGCGTTTTTGTATACCATATGAGCGATGAAAGTTTTACCTTAGATACCACTGGATAATACCAAATCCATGATAATTCTGTTAAAACCTGGCCATCAGTTGTGTTGTGTGATGTTCTTGTATAGGTAGCATGTTGTTACATTGAACTCTCTGTGTCATGGCTGAATAGGGTTTTGTACCAGCACCACGGCATCGGCCCGCCAGCTTTAATGCTGGTACATTCCATTTCCACGGAGATATCCAGAGCCACTCGCCTGGGAATAATAAAGCTATATATCATGGACGGAAATGCGTATGCCTAAGGCACGAACGGCAGGTAAAGTGTCATATTTGACTATGCCGAACATTGCCGTAGTTTGTTGCTCACCTTGCTCAAGCTAACTTCACCTTGCTCCGCAAAGTACGGAGCATCGTATCCCGAATGAGAAATTGTATGGATTGTGAGTCTGTTTTAGTCTTGGCCTGCCGGTTTGTAGTTCTTAAGCCGATCGGAATGCTAGCATTGGGAATTGCAGCTGTGCTGTTTGATTATACCAGCCTAAGACGCAGTATCGCTGGCGTTGTAACTGTTCCGCGGGAAGGCTATCAGGGATCACGAAGTTCCCTACGGTCTTCAATGTCCGGCGCAATAACTCGGGTCTTTCCGTTTAAAACCTGCGAGTGAATCTGGTAGGGTCAATAAACAGCCATGTAATCCAGTATATTATACCTAAACTACCTTTTGCTGCATAAGTCAAGGCATAGTATGAGAATATAAGGTGATGAAGTTGAATCAGTAAGTGACGTACTATATCTCCAAATTGGAGGCTCTGCTAGGTACTAAGTAAGTAGCTCTAAGTAGACGTCCATATTAGGCATTGCCATGAAATGAGTAGCTCTGAGTACCTACTAACCTACTTATCTACCTCTGTAGATAAATGCTCACGTAGTTGTGAAACATTCTTAGCTTCAGTTGACCGCTTGAGTTTTAACTATTATACCCTTGTAGATATTACTCTCCTCGCCTGCCCGTACAACATCTCCCAAGGTACTGTAAGTCCGTGCGATACCCTCAGAATCTCGGCCCGCTTAATTCAGAACTTGTTTTCGTTCCCCACGATCTTTCCCGTCTCCATCATTTCCTCACCTCCAATCACCTTCCAGTCAATTCCTCCCTTCGACAAATCCTCACAATGGCTTCATTACTGCGTATGAAGGCTGTCACGGGCCTCTCCGGCCTATCGCGAGTCGCCGCCTCTCGAGTCGCCCTCTCCCACAGCGCAACCCTCTGCCAGCGCGGCGCCATCGACCCCCAACGTCGCTTGTTCAGCAACTCTGGCTTCCTCAATGGCTCATATATCGTCTCCGTGCCTCCCATGGCCGAGTCCATTACCGAAGGAACATTGGCTAGCTTGCCCAAGAAGGTTGGCGAGGCTGTCGAACAGGATGAGGAAATTGCCAGCATCGAAACTGACAAGATCGACGTACTTGTCAACGCGAGCGAACCCGGTGCTATCGCCGAATACTTTGCCGAGGAGGGCGATACCGTTGTTGTCGGACAGGATCTTGCGCGTATCGTGACCGGCGAGGATGCTGGTTCTGCTAAGAAGAGCGAGGGAGGAGAGCAGAAGGCAGCCAAGGAGGAACCCAAGAAGGAGGAATCCAAGCCTTCCGAGGAGCCCGTCAAGGCTGAGGAGAAGAAGTCTTCTCCTGCTCAAGAGGCTCCCAAGCCTTCAAAGCCCGCTGAGTCTAAGCCTGCGCCCAAGGAGTCCAAGCCCGCTCCTCCCGCCCAGAGCGCAGGTGCCCCCAACCGAGGCGAGCGAGTTGTAAGTATTCACAGTATATGATTGCAATGCATGACTGACCGAGTTCTGTAGGAGAAAATGTCCCGTATGCGACGAACAATCGCTGGCCGCCTTAAGCAATCCCAAAACACCTGCGCCTCCCTCACCACCATCCAAGAAGTCGACATGTCCAACCTGATCGCATGGCGAGCCAAGTACAAGGAGGAGGTCGCCGAGGAGCACGGTGTACGTCTAGGTTACATGGGTGCTTTCACCAAGGCCACTACCATGGCTGCCCAGAAGGTTCCCCAGATTAACGCTCAGATCGATACTGAGAAGGAGATCATTACATACCACGATTACGTCGATGTCAGCATTGCCGTCTCAGCACCCAAGGGTCTTGTTACCCCTGTGTTGAGGAACACTGAGTCCCTCAGCATTGTTGAACTCGAGCGTGCGGTTGCTGCTGCTGCCAAGAAGGTGAGTTTTTCTGTGATTTGATGAATGGTGGTGTAAATGCTAATCTGTGCAGGCTCGTGATGGCAAGCTCACCATGGAGGATATGGAGGGCGGAAGCTTCTCCATTAGCAACCCTGGTATCTTTGGTTCCATGTTCGGCACTCCCGTTATCAACTACCCCCAGGCTGCTGTCTTCAACATGAACGGTATCCGTGACGAGGTCGTTGCCGTCAACGGCGAAGCTGTCATCCGACCTGTAAGTTCCCTACTTTGCCAGTTACTTCGACATCATTGACTAACATTTGTGAAGATGATGTACATCAGCTTGACCTACGACCACCGTCTCATTGATGGCAGAGAGGCTTCTGCTTTCTTGAACACTGTCAAGAAATACATTGAGGATCCTTCTCGCATGCTCCTTGCTTAAAAAGTTGTAGATTCATTTGTATTCTAGCGTGAATGGGATGTGTGGATACGGTTAGATGGGAGGAAATGTGCATTGTTTCTCATTATAGGCTACATCCATTGGCGCTTCTGTAGAGTTGGACTATTACAGGCGTTTCATTATCCTACCCAGTGGTTCAACCGTTGTACCCATACAAATCTCATCGTCCCAGTATTAATCCGCGTTGAAGAGCCTGAGCAATGTGTGTGTTAAGCCGTGATCTCGCTCTTCATACAGGTTGTTCCCTCTCTTTCAACGACAACATCCCACGACTTTCCATTTTCCGTGTCCTGGTTGGCCTCAGTTCGGATATTGTACGTCTGGCTGGCATACAAAGGCGACAAAGCTCTATATGAGATTCCTCGGGGACTTTCACCGCTGCCGTGGATGTCGCACCAGTAGTCAAGCAGATTGATGAGGTTCAGAGGTCCATGGACGACTTCGCCAGGATGACCCTCTACATTCCGAGTCCAGTCCTGATTATAATGTATCATATGCCCGTTGAATGTCAGGGCTGAGAATCTGAAGAGGCCGACGGGCGACCAGCGAAGTTCTCTTATAGGATGGCCTAGATCTGTCAGCTAGGGTTGGCTCATTGCGTCAAAGTACTTACCTCCACTCTGAGTATCAATATCTTCAATGATAGATGGGCCTTGGGCAATGTTCTCAAGAGGTTTTGGTGCCTCTTGCACAGCATCAAGATCAATCTGAGGCCTAAACACCCATGATCGACGATCCGTCAAAGCCAGACCTTTGGGACCCCAGAACTCCTTCTCAACTTCCACAAGGACCATTTCGCCAACTGATCGGCTCTTCTTGGGTGTCGCGCTCAAAAGCTTTGTCCTTTCTTCAACTTGATCACCCACACGAAGTGACACGTCGGTCGCCCAAGTCATCTTGCCTCCAGCCCACATTCTCCTCGTAAAAGGTGCAGAAGCATTAAATGTCGTATCGCTACCATCGTTACCTAGTTCTCCTTCCGTACCATTCGGAGTGAAATACACAAGGTGATATCCAGGCGGTACAGGCGTTCCCTCGACAGGTGGTTGCTCAGAAACGTCTTGGCCGTTCAAGATGGGCCGGTTGAGGGTGAGGGCGAGTTTTTGTAGTTGATTTGCATCGATGAGTTGACGACGAGTAATTGACTTGTTAGAAAATGTTTCCAACAAGTGTGATGCTGCGTCTGCAGCAGTGGCTTTGAGATTGCGAAGTCGTGAGGACATTGTGAGATGCTGTAAGTGATGCGGGGCTCAAAGTATGGGGGAGGGGAAATTATGTATGCAGGTATAGTATTTGACAGGGTCGAGGTATCGACTTGCTGATGATTTGTAAAAGTTTTGGAATCACTCTTACGATCCTGATGAAAGGAATGATCAATCGTTACATAATCTTGAATCTTCTGCAAACATATTCGGACTTGTTTGTCCTAAGGTAGGTAGGTACTCGGGCAAATCAGATTGAAGCCTGCCTAGATTTGATGACCGAATATTTTTCAGATATATATTCGCTTGAATTGTGAATACTCTTATGAACTGCGTTGTATATTAAGTCAATAGCTCTTGGAAACCCTCGCATGTATGTTGAGGCATCTCATGACCCCGAGAACTCTGGGACTGAGTCTGTCCCCTAGCCAAGGGTCCATAATCATTCCCAGCTTCTCTTAACTATAGCTTCCAAACATAACTCAAGGGATAAACTGTAATATGAGTTCCTGTCATCTTGGACCCGCTCTGAGACTATTTATCTTTTGTGTCATTAGCAACTTAGGCTTTTAGTTTTCTGTCGTATCCGAGTGCGCGTAATGACACTGTTTGAAGCTTCGAAATACAGTTCGACATAACTCAAGAGCATCACATTAACTACCGCAAGATCCATATTAAGAGTCAAATAGTTATATTAAAGCTTATTATCATTTAAAAATGTTATTCAAGTACCCAAGCTCCCTCCTTTCCCCATTTTCTCCTTTGCATGGCTTTCCTATGGTAGTAATTTGTCCACTTACACGAACTCATTTCTTCACACCATGGCTTGCACTACATTCCACGGTTTCACACGACTCCCAACCGAGCTTCGACTAATGGTCTGGAAAGAAGCATGCCTTGAGCCGCGCCGAGGACATCGCCAAGGCTATCGCGCAATTCACTATATGGCCATCCACCAAAGCAGCGTTCACCCATTGAATCGCGACTGCGATAACCCGAAGCCAAGGGACAAGTCAGCCTACCTTTGGCATGCCGGACTGTGGACGGCATGTCGAGAATCAAGAAGGGTTGTCGCCAGTCATGACATGGACCACGTACGACCAATAGAAGAAGAGGAGGAGGATGATCCAGCAGCTCTCTTATTGTTCCCGAAAGTCCGTGCTGAACACTGGCGCCAGATTGTTTGTTTTGAGGACATATTTTGCATATCCACAGATATTCAGAGGTCCAGGATTAAAGCAGATCTTGGTTGGCCTTGTCTGACTGATGAGGCTCTAGATACCCCGCCTAATAATGTTGGGTTTGAGTTCGACCCGTCCTGGACCGTTGCTATTGCGAGCAGGCCCGATGCTCTTTTTGTTTGGGACAACCCTCTCGCGCCCTTCGAACTGGCCCTTATGTCAAAGTTGGTCTTCCACTGGGTGTGGGGGCAGAGGGTGAGGAAGATCCGCCTCATCGACAGAGATACAAATTGGGTCTCGGGAAAACCTGGCCTCGCGCCTACATTCTTTGATCTTGATGGACAGTTTATTGAGATTCCGTTTAGCGATTTTCGCGGGCATCTTGATAGTAGAAGCGCTTTTTTTCGTTTCCTAAGCCTCATTGAGAATATGGATATACGCATATCACGGTTATTGCGCGCCACACGCCAATCGCTCTTAATGTTCAATCTCCGAGACGTGCTATCGATTCTCGTTCGTTGGGATAACCGAGTTGCGTGTTGAGTGACTGAGACAGTCTATGAGACTAAGGATATCGAGATGGAGAGGTCAGTCAGTACCTTGAGGTCAGGCGTTTTTGCAAGGTCAGAGATACATCGAATGTGTAAATGTCAAACAGTTTACAGCCCATTGCAGCCTTTTGTAATTTCTCAGGATGGCAACCGTAAAGTTGGTTTATCTTGCCAAGTACTGCGAGTAATATGATGAAAGGCATGGCTGATGGTTGTTTAATACATTAACATCACAGAGTGTGCTCCACCTTCGGCAGGCGATCATGTTCCGGGAACAGAGGAATCGATTTCCGACCAATCACATTATCGATATTAAAACTCCGTCTGTTTTCCCCAGAAATTTTTGTGACCCATCTCCGAGGCCGGCTTCACAGAAAGAACATGGACATGAAGCTATCACCAATCTAAAACTTAACCTCTCACCTTTTGTTATTACCACCCGACATTGTCGCATACCTTTGAGAACTCATCTTCTGGTATGATCTCTTTCTCTTGGTTATACACTTAATCGTTCACAATGGTTGCTCTTGTATGTATAGCCCATCTTCCCACAATGCTTGCCCCTCCATCAAAGTCAAGACCCTTGGCTGACTCCATGTCTCTAGAGGAGAGCTGTCGCTCTCAACGCCGTCGCTATCGCGCGGCTACAGACTCGAACATTGACTGCCCGCACTCGATCTCTCGCCCTCGCCTCATCCCAATACCGTACCTACAAGACGAGTCCTCGACAACATGCTTTCCACTCCCAGCTCGAGAGCACCCCCGCCCCTTCTGCTTTTCAGTACCAGAAGCCTCCTACCGTCGAGAACCCCCAGACTCTGGTTGAGAAGATCGCTCAACAGTACGCCGTAGGACTTGCTCCCGGAAAGAAAATCAAGGCGGGAGACTATATCGCACTCGCTCCGCACCATTGTATGAGCCACGACAACACATGGCCTATCGCAAAGAAGTTCCTCGACATTGGCGCCTCTAAGATTCACAACAACCGTCAAGTGGGTGAGTAGGCATCTCGAGTCCGAATCAGGTTGGCGTCGATGCTAACTAGAAAAAAAGTATTCACCCTGGACCATGACGTCCAAAACAAGTCCGAAGCCAACCTGAAGAAATACTCCCTTATCCACGAATTCGCCGAGAAGCATGGAGTTACACACTATCCCGCTGGTCGGGGTATCGGCCACCAAATCATGGTCGAGGAAGGTAGAGACACTTTAGTTCGATACGAGCAACCAGTATGCTGACTGCAACACAGGATATGCCTGGCCAGGAACTGTCTCCGTCGCAAGTGACAGTCACAGTAACATGTACGGTGGAATTGGCTGCCTAGGAACTGCTGTCGTTCGCACAGACGCCGCTTCCATCTGGGCTACTGGCCAAACCTGGTGGCAAGTCCCTCCTGTCGCCAAGGTTACTTTCACTGGAATTCTTCCTCCTGGAGTTACTGGAAAGGATGTCATTATTGCTCTCTGCGGTCTTTTCCGAGACGACCAAGTGCTGAACCACGCCGTCGAGTTTGCTGGCGGTGAAAGCCTCCCTATCGACGACCGTCTGACTATTAGCAACATGACTACTGAATGGGGTGCTCTCGCTGGTGTCTTCCCCGTCGACGAAATGCTCATCTCATGGTACCGTGGCAAGGCCACCACCAACGCCATGTTCGGCGGTTCCTCCAAGGACCGCATCAACCACAAGCGCGTCGACGAGCTGGAGCAGAACAGACTGGAGGCTGATCCCAATGCCAAGTATGCCAAGGAGCTCTATCTCAACCTGTCTACTCTCTCCCCCATCGTCGCTGGTCCCAACTCTGTCAAGATCGCCACACCCCTGAAGAACCTCGAGGCCGAGGATATCCCTGTCAACAAGGCTTACCTCGTCTCTTGCACCAACTCTCGAGCTTCTGATATCGCCGCCGCCGCTCGTGTCTTCCGCGAGGCCGCCAAGGAGAACAAGGATGTCAAGATCGCCCCCGGCGTCAACTTCTACATTGCCGCGGCTTCTATTCCCGAACAGGAGATCGCTGAAGAGGCTGGTGATTGGCAAGTCCTAAAAGACGCTGGTGCGCAGGTACTCCCAGCAGGCTGCGGGCCTTGTATCGGACTCGGCACAGGACTTCTCGAGCCTGGTGAGGTTGGTATCAGTGCCAGTAACCGTAACTTCAAGGTATGTTACTCCCCGGCCTGAATGATTGGACAAAGTTAACAAGCAGTAGGGTCGCATGGGTTCCACCTCGGCCAAGGCTTACCTTGCCAGTCCTGAGATCGTTGCTGCTAGTGCTCTTAAGGGCAAAATTGCTGGTCCTGGCTGGTACCAGAAGCCTGAGGGCGTTGAGAAGGTCATCATTGGCGAGGGTAGCGGTGACTATGTCGCCGACAAGGCTCTGTCTATCGAGGATGCTCTGGACAAGCTTATCAACGAGGCCGATGCCTTGATTGCTGCTGCTGAGACTTCAGAGGGCGCTAAGGAGCAAACCGCCAGCCCCGCTGCTGCCGAGGGAGAAGAGTCATTGACCGAGATCCTCCCCGGCTTCCCTGAGAAGGTTGAGGGCGAGATTGTCTTCTGTGACAGCGACAACATCAACACTGATGGCATCTACCCTGGTATGTTGACCTGTTAATAATGTTCCAGTTGCCACACTAACAATCCCATAGGAAAGTACACATACCAAGATAATGTCTCGGTAGAGAAGATGGCCGAAGTGTGCATGGAGAACTACGACACAGAGTTCGGCAAGGTTGCCAAGACCGGCGACATCCTCGTCACAGGTTTCAACTTTGGCTGTGGTAGCTCCCGAGAGCAAGCTGCCACCGCTCTCCTGGCCAAGAAGATCCCCCTCGTTGTCTCAGGCAGCTTCGGCAACATCTTCAGCCGCAACAGCATCAACAATGCCCTCATGGGTGTCGAAGTTCCCCGCCTCGTCGAGCGTCTTCGCGAGACATACAAGAACGATACCGAGAAGCCTTTGACTCGTCGCACTGGTTGGAAGCTTATTTGGGATGTTCGTCGCTCCAAGGTTATTGTCACTGAAAAGGATGGCTCATCATGGGAGCAGAAGGTTGGCGAGTTGCCTGCCAACGTGCAGGAGATTATTGCTCGCGGCGGTCTCGAAAAGTGGGTTAAGGCTAAGATTGATGCTTAAGGCTCGGTGTTTGTTGTTTTTGATGTAATATAGAGGGTATATAGACGTTGGAAAGAGTAAAAGTCTGCATATGTTTCACTGTATCACATTACACTTATCTTTCAAGTCGGATACAAGTCCACGAGCTGCACCGGCTTAGCAGTGAGTACCATGAGTTGATCTGTTCTTTTGCAGCTACCGCTCTATTTCTTGGCTCGTGTTTGTTACTAGGATAAAGGACTTAGTCACGAGGCTACTGATATGAAGTGCCCCAATGTTCAACAGAGGTGCAGTGGAACAAGCATCCTAGACTATCCGAAACTTTGGCCACTGGAAGCGCAACAGATGGAAATTAGTAGGTCAGTTCATGCTATTTTGAATATAGTTCTTTGGCTACTTACTTTTGTACCTGAAGACTTGGGGGGCTAACGTTTCTACTGCCCACTCGCCATCACACTGCAGTCGGACAACAGGCCGCAGAACCCCGATTGGGCTTCAAGTTGGCATGAAAGATGACAGGGCCGTTCGGTCGACGTGGTTCAAAGTGAGGTAGGGGCGATAAGAGAAGTGTTCCCGAACAAGACGTCCCGATGGGTGAATCGAGAAGAGGCGGGAGATTGCCAGATATTCCTGACGATATCAAGAGACAGAGGGAAGTAATACGACAGATATATAGGGCCGTTTTCGAGGATACAGATCTACCAAAATTTGCCGAAGCTCAACAAAACTCATGCACGACTTGTATACGAACGCATACTCGTGGGTGGCAGAACAAATGACCTCTAAGTTTTAGGGTATAAAAATAAATGAACAAAACCTTTAGTCTAAATGGCATAAACTTACCTACTACTTTTGTCATCTATACCTCAAGCGGCCAATTTTTCTGATACCTTAAGGGGAGGGTAACTACACCTGCTCACCCAACGGAAATGAAGCCTTCCTCGTGTTTCAGTTTCCTTGAGTTCCTGAGGTTCCAGTTTCTATTAAGCTTCGTGCCAGTGTTTCTGAGGTCCCTCGTTGTATTCCAGTGTCTCTGAATTCATATCCAGTTCCAGTCTCTATTGTGTCACTTTGAGTCCCAGTGTATCTGAGTACTTTTTACGGTTCCAGTTTCTTTTAAGTTCCTTCATGTTCTAATGTCTCTGAGTTCCATCCCGGGTCAGTCTCTGTTGAGCTCCGTGCCGGCATGATTAACTTCCAACGGATCCCTCTAGAAGGGGGAGGGTGACGAAGTCGGATTCGTGCAACCTCCACGTGGTATCACCTGGGGGCCTGGTCTGATCTCAAGCTTCAGGCAATGCAGGAGACGCGGACAAGGTAAATCGTCCCATCTTTTGGCCTTGATAATGTCATTGTAGTTATTTGAACACGGTATTACAAGGTGTTTGGGCTAACAAAGCAAAACGGTCCATCGAGATTGCCTCACCACCGTGATCCCTGGCAACGCCTTTGTTATCGTAAGCGGCGCTGCATCATTACTTACAGTGGGCGTTACTGAGACATCAGCAGCATAACAAAATAAACTGCACATCCTCTTCTCCGCACTTCGTCATCCATCATCCATCATCCAACGAGATTCCAATAACTCTACAGTCGACACAACAAGGCATCTATCCAAGTTGTTTCATCTATTACCAAGCCCGCCGAAACGGTATAAATCAGCCGCCATGATTTTGCGACCGGCAGCACGATGCTTCAACCGCCTGCGCCGTCCTCTTCTGACACACGTCTCCCACATTCAAAGGAGCACCTCTTCACCAGCAAACACGCGTCATCTCATGAGCCTGGCTGGCTTCACCGAGAACCAACTGATGGTACGCGATGCCGTTGGTCAAATATGCGCTGAATTTCCCAACACGTACTGGCAAGAGCACGACCAGAATGAACAAGACCCGAAAGAGTTCCACGCCGCCCTTGCCAAGGCTGGTTGGTTAGGTATCGCTCTTCCAGAATCATTGGGCGGCTCAGATTTGGGTATCTCGGAAGCGACCATGATGATGCAGACTATCGCGGAGTCGGGTGCTGGTATGGCAGGTGCGCAGTCCATACACGCCAATGTCTACGCGACTCAACCTCTCGCAAAGTTTGGGACGAAAGAACAATTAGAAACGACAATCCCCAAGATTGTATCCGGAGATTTCCGTGTATGCTTTGGTGTTACGGAGCCGAATGCTGGACTTGACACTCTTCGTCTCGGAACAACAGCAAAGCAGAACTCTGATGGGTCTTACAGCGTAACTGGTCAAAAGATCTGGATCACTTGTGCCCAGGTCGCTTCCAAGATGATCCTCCTTGCTCGAACGACGCCACTGCATGAAGCCAAAAAGCCTAGTGAAGGTCTCTCCCTCTTCGTTATTGATCTGGATCGCAATCAACCAGGTCTCGAAATGCGCAAGATAAAGAAAATGGGTGGTCGCGCAGTGGATGCTAACGAGGTTTTCTTCGACAATTACAACATCCCACCCTCCTCTCTCATTGGTGAACAGGACAAGGGCTTCAAGATGATCCTCCACGGGATGAACGCCGAGCGCTGTCTTCTCGCTGGCGAGGCCCTCGGTCTCGGGTACGTAGCCCTTGCAAAAGCCAGCGAGTATGCCCGCGAGCGTGTCGTTTTCAAGCGGCAAATCGGTATGAACCAAGCCATTGCTCATCCTCTCGCGGACGCATACATGAAGCTTGAAGGTGCGAAGCTAGCTACGTATCACGCTACGAGATTATACGACCAAAGCAAAACAGATGCGTCAGTCAGACAATATGACATTGGCGTCGCGGCAAACAGTGCAAAGTACATGGCTGCTGAAGCGGCGTTCACAGCTTGTGAAAGAGCGGTTCTGACCTATGGGGGGATGGGCTACGCGATGGAGTATGATGTTGAAAGGTGGTTCAGGGAATGTCTTGTACCAAGGATCGCACCTGTTAGCAGGGAGATGATCTTGAATTACATCAGCGAGAAGGTACTCGAGTTGCCCAGGAGTTACTAAGAGCTGTTTCAATGGCAGAGTACTGCAACAGATGGTTCAACACATGCTCTCGAGTCAAACCCTGTGACGAGGACGATTACAGAAAATGAGAAAATAGGCCATGCCTAAATACTTTTTGACGATAACACGCAAGAATCAATACACATGTAGATTGAAAAGACTCGCAGCCATACAATTGGCTCCATCTCATGCGGAAGGTAGAATGGGAATCTTAGTTGGTGAAACTACATTTAGTCAGCTACATTGGCCTCTATCGTCAAGATTTATGTATGATCAGGACAAACTACCTAGGTAAACAACCATAGGTGAATGTACCAACGTTACGTCCACTGAAGGTAGGCTGGACTATCACCTTTCGACTTGGTTGGTTCGAGGAACGAGTATTGAGAAGCTGTGTCGGATATCGAACCATCTACTCGGTGGTTCATAGCCCCCAGGGCTCATGAGATTCTTCTCGCGGTATAATTCCAGTAGCTTATCGTGATATACATTATCAAGATTGTCAAAGAAACTCATGAGGCTGCTGTCTCGGACGATATGTATGCTTCTCCGGTCGGAATTCCAGCACGGTTCAACCTCGTCAGCTGGCATTTCGACATACTCTTGATCACAGTCGCGGATGTGGGATACAGTTTCAGGATGCAGCAAGACCCAGTCCACATCCCTGACAATGAGCTTGATTTCTGGACTCCAACCTTCTCCCACGCGGTCGAAAAGCAACCTTAGCAGAAACTCCAATGAAACAGGGACGTCCTTGATGTAAAATGCGCTCGTTCTGTTCTCGAGAGAGAGATTCCAGGATGGATCGAATTCGATGGCAATGGCGCTAAGGCCAGAGCTAATAATTTCCCAATCGCGGGCCAGGGGCTCCCAATTGTCTGCTAAAATGCAGAAATAATCTCGTTCAAGGTGGACAGTCTGACGCCAATGCTCGCCCTCGACCCTGGAGAATAACGTGTAGACTTTCCAATCCTGTTCTTTCTCTGGCCAAACATGGCCACAGTAATATTCGGCCTCTTTTAGTGAGCAGTTGATATACATATCGACATCATTATATGGTCGAGGCTGCTTTGCCCAGTGTTTAGAGACAACATTTCTTGACTCTTGACAGGCCGTCCAAAGACCAGCATCCCAGAGGTAGGTTGACTTGTTACTTGGTTGTGAGTCGTCCCAGTTGTGACTTAATGGAACAACTTCGGTAGCTGAATTCATTGTCACATAGTGGATTGCTTGAAAGCTTCGGCGCTGCTTTAGGCATGCTTCTTCCCAGATTTGTAGCCGAAGTTCGAATGGAAGCCTTTGGAAAGGGTGGAAGGTTGCGTGATCCATGGCATGAAGAAGCAATAATTCGCTCAAGGAAAGTCGGTTGCTCGTGCGAAGAAGAAATACAGAGAGTCGAGAAATGGATGGGACGGTGTGTATTTATAGAGTACATTGAGACGTTCTGGCCATATGACTCGATATATTGACTCTGTTACCTGTGAAACAAAAGTTTAAAATGCGCGCCATGTGCGTGTATAATCAGGGTCTATGCGGATCTAGGTTCTCAGATGCCAAATCGAGCGCGGTGGGCATATGAAGAGATGTTTCCTGGAAAAGTAACATTTTTATTAATGGATATTTTCAGAGGAACTTGACTAAGTCACTGAGTTTCAATTCCTTTTCACAGTTTTGACTTTGTTCTGGTAACAACCCCCACACACTTAATCTCAATATTAGCATTCATAGGTAAACTCTTGACAGCGACACATCTGGAAAGCGTCAGTTAGTATGGACCACCTCTAGAGTGAGAGATTAACTCACGTTCGAGCAGGCTTCAAGTCACCCCAGTACTCAGAATACACCTCGTTCATCTTGGCGTAGTACTTCATGTCGGATAGATAAATGTTGACTTCGACCACGTCATTGAGGCTTGAACCAGCCTCATCGAGGATGACACCGAGGTTGCGGATGATTTGGCGCTGATAAAGTGAAACCGCCAGGTTAGCTGTTCTGTTGCGTAGATATATTGGGATTCCAAGCTGAACTTCACTCACAGTGTGGGCCTCAATGTCGCCATCAATAATTTTTCCAGTCTTGGGATCTATTGCGACTCCGCCCGAAGTGAAGACGAAGCCATTGGCGATGATGGCCTGGTTCATCAGGTTCGACGGCACTGCCGGAGCATTCTTGGTGGAGACGGGTGTTCTAGTCATTTTTCTGGTCGTTTGTTTCACTTGGCTGAGAGGTTTGAGAGATTTTGGTTTGGATGCCGTTGATATGTAGTCTAATAAGCGACAATTGACGCCGATTGCGGGGTGTAGATTTGACATCCGACGATCCATCCGCATCGAGTGGGGACGAACTTGGACCGACCAAACACTTAGAACTGGTGACTCCTTTGGGAGAAACTAAGAGCATCACAAGGCAGTTCAGGCAGATATCATTAACTAAAATAGATATGACTACATCGGATCTTTTCTCTCTACCTGTGGGCATTCGTAAAAAAAATATAGCTACATGGGATGAACCCGTCTGTTCACGCTTCTTTTCCTTTGCTTTTGCTTTCCTTTCAGCCTTTACGCACCTCAGATCGTACCTGCAGGACCGCCTCAGTAGCGTGCTTGCTGCCACAGCACGGTATCCACTTTTAACAAGACCATTCTTTCCTGTCAACAGAACGTACCTGAACAACTGGCGACATGACCATCTTGTTGTGAGGCAGGTGACAGTGCAAAACGGAAGTTGCTAGTGATGGACCCGATCCAGTTTCCCTTTCTGCATCAACATCAACCCCATCCACTCACCTTCAACTTTATCTGAATTTAACTTCACAACAAAGCATCATGACTCCGATGCCTTTTCCCTCCACGAGCTCAGCAGCAGCAACAGCAGCCAGGGGTCGCTCCGGCGGCAAAGGCTAGTGAACATCCATCTTCAACTGATACTGGATCACTAACAACATAGCAGCCCCCACGCGCTCCCGTACGTTATCCTCACCCGCATATAAGCTTGAATGACAAACATAGTGACCTTCCTCGTTACAGACTGGCTCCCTGGCCGTAAGTTGACATTCCTAGTACTGTCGATAGATTCGACCAAGACACTGACATACATTTTTCATTATAGAAGGCCGAAGCGAAGGTCAAAGTATGCATAGTCTAGTACTCTACTTCATTATATCAGCTAACGATGTTATAGTATTGGAACGACTTTGTCCTTGTACGAACTAAATAACACCCCATCTTGTCCGCTGTACCATGATAGCTGACTATACGGCTTTGTCTCAAACAGCTCAACAAAGCAAAAATGGCCGTGAGTGATGCTATGGTGACCCCTTTATTACACTTTCAGAGATACTGATTATTTATTTTCATCACAGACGGCCAAAAATAATATCGAGGTAAGTTATCCATGCCATGCACGTACCATATTTCTGACTAACAACTATTTATAGGAGGGACTCCTCAAGCTTGCCGTGAGAATAACTTCATCTCTTCTCATGTCAATATCGCGCTAAGAACATATGCTGACTAAGTTACAGGACTGGACTGAGGTCCAGGAACAGCGTCGTTCCACCCCTCAGGGGCAAGCCTCGGTTGACGTAAGTCCATCTCCCATGTACTGTTGTGTGAACATTTCTAATACATGATATATAGGACGACCTGGCCAAGATCTTGGCCGAAAGGCGGGCCTCTAGGGCCGAAAAGGAGAAGGAGAAGGAGGAGGAGTTTCTAAAGGCCTTTTGTTTCGGGTTTTCTTGTTTCTCTTTCTCTTATTTTATGTCAGTATTCTCGAAATATCGTCACGATCGATAAGTGCTCACAACTTTTAAATAGGAGACCGGCAACTATCACTGTTATATTTCCATAGTGAATAACAAAATATCAACAACAAGAAGTGGGCGTAAGACCTGAAGATTCGACCACCATTCTGTGTGTCATGCAACTCGATTGTACAAGAATAGTAGATCCAGCGAATCAATGTTTGCACGAGGAACAAGCAGCTCTCGGGAAACATGTCTGCATTGCCACTGTGTACCAGGCTCTAAACAGTAAGTGAGTTTATGCTATTTACACCATGATCTTTGATTACTTATTTTTGTATCTTAAAGCTTAGGGGTCATCACTTTCACTAGCCTGTACCGTTACGGGACATGGCCGGCGTTGAACAATACAAACACACACTGGTAAGTCACTATATGCCATACGATACGGTTGTATCAACTTTTGAATAATCCTGACCGTTTGTCTTTGTCCTTCTAATCCACCGCAAATCAAGGTAAGTCAAGTCTTTTGCTCTATCTCTGATGAGTAACCTAAATGCTAAACATCGTGTTCGAGAGCCCACCGTTTCCCAAGTAAGTATGTGTCCACTATTTGAGCATCTCAGCTTGAGCTTTACTGACAGTCTCGTCTTCGTCGTTCTGCAGCCGCTAACACACTTCAACGCATAAGTTCCCTTTAGATCTCCCAGTCACTGATTCTGCCCGCCTCTGCTTGTCTCTGATACTAACTACTATGGTTCATTAGACAACACTCTCAAAATCACCGTAAGTACAGTCCCTGCCCCTAGCCGGAAGCTTAGCTTGACTAACTTGGGTAGAAGCACACAAAGAACAATATGAGCCTTCCATACTTGGGACACCATTGTCATTCCGACCAGCATTTTCGCCATGGACCCTTCGAACATTTCAGCCTTTCGACCCATACATCTTTCACGATTTTGCACCGTTCCACCCATGGTCACTTAAGTCTGGCGGCGAGACTTGCTTGCACCCCTCAAATATCCACAATGCCCTTACTCCATCGGTAGTGCCGGCTTCACAGGGACGAAGCCGCTCTCTTGGGATGTGATGGTCCTAGTCCCGGTGGCCTCTGGTTCTTTGTGTCGTTTGTTCGAACTGAAGACACGGACACATATTACCAACAAGTCCAAGCTTCGGGCCAGCTCGGCCCCATACCCCGCAAGTAGAAACGGAGGGCATGACTGATCTCTGGCTGACACATGATAGAAGGCGCGTACATATCTCAATCTCAATCTCCTTATGACGAACCTCGTCGATATTAATCCTTGGTTGATCATCCAATACCCATACCCCTTCGGAGGCCCAGCTGCAGAAGCTGGAGCAGCAGGAAGTTGCTTAGTAGAGCTTTTTTGTTTTGTTTGGGTCAGTATTCTCGTAGAGAAGCAGCAATTGACAAATCCTAGCTTTCCAAACAGGAGGACTACTATTATCACTATAATATTTTTATAGTGAACGACAAGACTGTCGAGACCAAGAAGTAGGGTATGGGACCCGCAGATTCGACCGCTAGTCTGTGTGTTTTTGGGTTAGCTTATGATATTTAGACTAGACTTTGTAGGTTATTTATTTTTGTATCCTAAGACTTGGAGACCGACTAGGCGTGTTCTCGTTTGTCATTCTAGTTCCTACAACTCTTGACATATGACCATTACCGCTATCACCATCAAGGCCAGCGTGCTTAAGGCTGGCAAAACTGGCGTAGGAGTAGCGTTATTCTCTCCCGGAACGTTGGGAGTCTCATCATCGACGTTGCGCGCGGAGAACATGGCAGATCCATTCAAAGTAAAGCGACTCACTCCCCCTCTGATTTCATTCAACGGCGCAACAAACGCCATCTGACTCCAGCTGAACTGCGTATTCCGCCCCCCGTAAACAAAAACCTCAAATCTTCCTATCACTTTTGAGTCAATCAACACAACCGTACCGTGGATGACATCTGTCATCAGAGTAATCTCAGCAGGAACTGATATCTTGACAAGCTCGTGTGTGGATGAGGAGGCATTGACCCAGATGCGACCCGGATGGCCCGGGTCCAGTTCCAGTGCATCGTCTTTGATGACTTGACGGAGAGGGTACTCCCATCCGTCGGCCTCAAACACGAGGTTGCCACTCTTGTCTAGAGACAAAGAATTGTCAGGGCCCGACAGAGTGAAAGGTCCGCTAACGGACAAGGCTAACGTGTAATTCATGCCTTTACTGCCGTAGCCCAGATTGATCTTCTCACCGTCACTGCTCGATCGAGACCATGACAGCAAAGTAATGTTTTTGTCGGAAACTGGCAACACTCGGTCGAGATTTTGACCAGGGGCACGAGGAGAATAAAAGTCGATGCTCATATCTGCTGTCTCATCGAGTAGTTGAGGTCCACGACTTCCACTCCAGGCACGAGCCCCCACCAAAGCGACACCGCGACGCATAGAATAATATGCCTCCAACTGAGTTGAGGCATCGGGGCCGTTGTCGTTCCATGCCGCCAACGTAGCACCTCGAAGTCGTGGCTCGCCATCATCAAGCTGCATGCTGGTGTTGAAAGAATTAAAGTCAGCAGGTGTCCACTGCCAGCCACCTTTGTCTGCAAAGTTGAACACGCGATTCTCATTGAAAAACTGCGGGTATCTAGCTGGTAAAATTGGCATGTGGTCATTCTTCAAGCTCGTGTAAGCCCACCAGTCCTCTGAGTTGATTATGTCGTAGCCATCCTTGACAAGTTGTACAGGATCTGACTGGCCGTACTGCCAGTGCTGGATGATCACGTCTTTGTCAATGGTCTGGTTTTTCTTGGACGGTTCGTGGGTACCCCAGATGCGGCTTCGCTTGTCTGACGTGGAGTTGATGAAACGGCTCATCTTATTCACAAAGGTGATATAGTCGTCAGCTAGTTCAGCATCGTACTCGTCTGCACCGATGTGAACCTCTTTCGTCTTGAACCACGGGAGGAACTCTTTCCAGATCTTCTGTACAGTCGGTAAGGTGTCGGGGTGTGTCAAGTTCAGCAAGTCCTTCTTGGGAAGAGCGAGTTCTGGCTTCCATTTGGTGAGGTATAATGAGTGGCCCGGTGCTTCAATCTCTGGTACGACAGTGACACCACGAGAAGCGCAGTGTTTCTGCAAATCATCAAAGTCGTCTCTAGACAAAGTCTCGTTTTCGCGGCCATGGAGAATGCCCCGCAGCTCCTTGTTTTCCGGTAGCAGCGAAAAATGAGAATAAACATCTTGCCAAGTCTCATTCTTTCCTCGATTTAGTGGATAATTATCGCTGAGGTGGTAGTGGAACTCGTTCATCTTAAAGAAAGACGCGTAGCTGCACAGCTCCTTGAGGAAGTCCTTGGAGTACCACTTTCGTCCTGCGTCAAGCATATACCCCCTCGTCGGGTAGGCTGGTGCATCTCTTGCGTACGTGGTCGTCAGAGTGCCATTCTTAGAGAAGGAAAGAAGCTGGAGAAGGGTCCTCGTTCCCCACCACATGCCTCGAGCACCATTTCCACCGATGGTAATTCGTGCCGAGTTGATTGATATTTCGTAACCTTCGGAAGTAGATTTCCCGTTCTCGTACGTGAGATCGGAAACTTCCCCAGTATAGGTGCCGAGAAAAATACCACTGGCATTACTGGCGGTCTTTTCCACCTGCTTCAGGGTCCAGTTGAGACCTGTAATCTGATCGAGGTCATCTCGAAAGGTAGTCGCAAAATCAAGCGCGGTTGGTGGAATCAGAGTCAGACCGTCTTCGTCAGATACAGAAGCAAAGTCATTGTCAATGTAGATTATCTTATCGCTTTCGGCAAGTAACCAAATATCTTGAGTAAACGTATCGGCCGTCTCGAGGAGGGGAGGGATGAGATCTTGTGCTTGAGCCAGCAAAGGCGCTGCCAGCAGAATGGCTGTTGCTAGATGGCCTGTGACCACCATGATGACATTCTATAGATCGAGGGAACGAGATCTGGATGGGAGGATCTTGCCTACCATTTTAATGGTCGTTCGTATCGTATTCTTGGTTGTTATCTTTGCCGATCATGGGCCAGAAGAGAAGGTCAACTCCGCAGCAAGTGCGGGGGATGTTACCATTGTAACGTGAACAGATGTAACCATGGCCGTGCGAGGCTTGGCTTGAGATAAATGAAAGGGAAAAAGATATCTATCAAATACTTCCATGCTATAACAGCTAGTAAAACTGATCCAACTTTGGTATCACCCGGTTGTTGATCTGACTCGTGTCTGAACTGACGGGAAAAAGTCTTTGGCTAGGATTTCTGGTTTAATAAGCTCTGTTGCCTCATTCAACAACCGATTTCGACTTGGCATACTAAAGTAGCTCATATCATTTGATTTCGACGTTCGAGCCATATTTGTCTCGCATGGAATCGAATCCCACATGACTTAAGCGCCCAGCTATGCCTTATGCTCACGGTTTCAGCCACAAGGCGGCCCCTCAGGCGCTTAATTACACACATGTTCTCAATGGAAGCTCGATAGAAGTCTTGAGGTACGTACCCGGTATTCTTTGACATCAAAAACCAAGTTGGTTCTTAATGGCTTGGGAATATGTCATGTGTATCAGGCTGTCGAATACGCATGTTGAGATCAAGACTCGGGAAGTATCATGCACGCTCAAGTCAATTATGAAAAGTGTGTGCAAAGCGCTTGAGCCCTTGCGGTTGTCACAGCAGTATTTTGAAATTATTACTATACTATTAGACGAGTTCTGCAGTGTGCCTGACTCGGAAGCTTTACGTTGGATACTTGCATTTTGCATTGACGCTTGAATATCTGTCGAACGCCCTTTTGCTTATCTATTATGTGAATTTCAAACAGAATGGCACTTTGCCTATGTTGGTGGCGTATCTGTTGTCACCAATTCTGCCCACAAACCTCCTGTAAAATGTTAGACCACAAGCAAACAAAAGAAACAGCCAATAGATTGAATTTACCTTGCGCTTCAATTTAAAATCTGTATAGAAGGAATTCCATATCGTCCTTGCTGAGCAGTCTTCCGTACCATTTATGGATTTGCATGGGGGCTGAATCTCGAGACGAAGGTCTTCGGGCGTTGGTATCCATGGTTTTGGGATTGGCCAGTCGGAGAAGTGAATGAGCTTGGCTTCGTTGTAAGCAGCTACAGGGTCCCAAGGCTCAGCGTCTGAGCCGAGATATTTCGTGTGATTATCCTCCCGGTATTCACCGGTGATCATATCATAAGGACGGTGTGGAAGAACAAGTGCACTATGGCCATAGAGGTCGTTGACGATCTCCATGTCGTAATCATTCTTGGAAGCCGAGTCTATTCTGGCTTGGATTCGAGAGAACTCTGTTGCAGAAGGTTGGATGAGAATAACCTGTGATGAGAGCATGTCGGTATCTGGGAGCATCCAGTATGCTCGAGGCATCGCTACTGGTGCTGGCGGTAGAAGAAATAATTCATCCATGTTCTGAAGGATCAACGAGTCTGAATCGATGGATAGGACTCGACTGTATTGAGTCTGATTGAAAGCCAGAAGCTTAGTGAATGAGTCAGCCCATGTAGCTATATTCATACACGGGTCAGCCTTGTCATACGGTGAGGTCTGTGTTGTGCTGAGTTGAGTAGTGGAAACACCCGCTTACCATCTGCGTTGTCCTTGTGTTGGACAGTAATTGGAACAAGCTTGACGTTATATTCATCACGAGCTTTGACCAGTAATTCAATATCTCGAGACGTATCGTTTTCAGAGCTGAACATCTTTGACGGGTACATCATGACACGATCGGCTTGACTAGAGAGGCGATCCAACGCCTCGAAGAACATAACCGAGTTGCAAAGGTACTCGCTATTCGTGACATACTGGGTGTATGCAAACTGTGACCAATCAACTGCGATCGATGTGTCAGAGTCCGAAGCCCTCAACGACTCTGTAGGAATAAAGTCATGACTGAGAAGTAGGTATAGGACGACAATGGCGAATACCAAGACTCCTGTCCAGCGGTATCGCCTCGGCGCAAGGGTGCCTGGCAGGAATGGAGATGTTTGCTCTATTAGCGGATCTTTCGACCGGCCTGTACAGCGCGACATTGGAGTGTAGAGCCACTGTCGTAGTAGCATTTGGTGGAAAGCCTGACTAATTAGAAGTTGAGTAGGTGAACAGGTGAACAGGTGAAAGACGGGATTCATCAAGTCGATAGAATTTCGTTCAAGAAAGAAACAGGAGCCAGCCTTAACGATTGAACTTTTCAGACATGACAGAACATGAGATCCAAAGGAAAGAGAGGGACTAGAACCTCGCTTCAAAAAGCATGTAGCCAGCCTTTGCCCTGATAACTGCGGCGTGGCTGGCTTGGCCGTCAAAGATCCTTACAAGAATACCACCTGTTGGTTGCGCAAATGGAGCCGCCCTAACTTTATTTTAGCAAACATATGCGTGTTGGTCACACTTGTAAGGTGAAACATTGCTTCTTGGTTACCCGATCTGCACAGTTGACAGGGGTTGTTGACAGGCTTGGGCGGCTGTAGGAGACATTAAGCGACTGTCCGCCAATCAGCCCATGTGATTATTTTAGGTTTTTCTTCCTTTAGAAAGAAAGGAATCACGGGCTGACTCTTGTTAACAGACACATCATTACATTCGGTTGATTCTCTGTGTTGCCAGCCGTGAGTGACATACAAGCTATCCGCGACCACGTTTGCGCCTTAACATATTGCAATTCTGCCGGAGATTAACTAATGACTGTATATCTATATTCCAAACGTCGTTTCTCACTTCTTTGTAATGAAACTTGTAAAAGCATCATCGTCGTTCACTCCTCAGGACTTGTACTCAGGTCGAGAAAAAAACAACAGGCCATACCTCATCGAAACTCTATAGTGACCGCCAAGATGCAGACTGGATTTCAAAAGCAGGAAGCCTTCCTGTGTTACAAGTTTTCCGTTGTGGCCCATTAGCAGAACTCCATTTAGCGTCCTTGGGAACCCATGTACTAACAGCACCTCTATCTGATGCATGTTGGTTGTTTTCAACACCCGACAACTAGGCCAAGCTGAACTACCCATGTCGACTGTTGGTTGAATGTTGCCCAAGCGAGATGTCTTGGATCCATGGACTCTGGTAGGAGCATTGTTGGGCTGTTCATCGAGTTCCTTTGCTCTGTCCCAGCCGCTTTGCCTTTCGTCGCCTTCTCTCGTTTTTTGCCGACGGACGGACGCCTTTACTCCATCCAAATCATTCAGTTGTTTACACTCCAAGTTTGTTGCCTCTTTGGAGGTTTCTTATGTTATCCTATTTGTTTTCTCTGTTGTATCTTCGAGCACTCCGACAATGCTGGGCTCCTTTGCCGCTTTGACACTGATACTGGCGCGGATCGCGACCATCTTGGCCGAGCGGACTCCCAGAGAAGTTCCATGGTCAGACAAGACATTTGGGCCAGACGGGCCATGGCGAGCTATACATGCCCAAATCGGCGAACACAAGCAAGATGTCGACCTCTTTCCGGGAAGTGACTGGGAGACTTGGTTGATCGAAGAAGCATACTGCGGAAAGGGTACCTGCTCTGCTTCAAGAGCTGGCACCTACGACACGTCCGCCGCCACTACAGGTGGTATTCAGTGGAAGGCAGCTCTCGAGAATTATATGCGTGGAGTGAATTTGGCAGGTGAAGGCGGGACAGCATATCAGGACGACATTGAGTTGGACGGGATAACGGTTAAAAATGCAAGTCTTGCTGTCCTTGGAACATCGACACCACAGAAGATCAAGTATCCTGGAGGTCAGAGAGCTGGTTTCACTGCTGGCTGTCTAAGTCTGGGAGGGAGGAGGGAAACGAACCAGAGCTTCTTCGTTGGTGATAACTTCCCTAACATCAACGCAAGTCTTCCGTCGGGATGGCTATGGGACAACGGATATACCGAGTCTTACTCGTTTGGCATGCATATCGGATCAGCTCAGCCTGCGACTAAGGTTCCTGGCTCACTCTGGTTCGGAGGCTATGATCAGAACCGTGTTGTTGGGGAGATCCTGAGCATGAACGGCGGTCCAAGGGATGGAATTACACTTCGGGATATCAGCATTGATGTGGTCGGAAGTAAATCGCCATTTGAATTCCGGTCCAAAGGCGGTTTACTATCTGAAGGCAACTCCTCTATTGGTCCCTCCTTCAAGGTATTAGTTGATGGTTGTTCACCATACTTGACGCTTCCTGAGTCGACCTGCAACAACATTGCCTCCCTCCTCCCTGTCAAGTACAGCAAAGACCTTGGCTTATACCTTTGGGACATCAAATCGGACAAGTACAAGGAGATCATCTCTTCAGCTTCGACACTTACCTTTGAGTTCATCTCGACGTCTAATACCAACCCAGTCAAAATTCGTGTCCCGTTCATGCACCTCAACCTAACCCTCGAAGCACCTCTCGTCGACGACCCGACGCCATACTTCCCATGCCACGTCAATGGTGGCGATCGATGGATTCTAGGACGCGCCTTTCTTCAAGACGCTTTCATTGGGGCCAATATGCGTCGGGGTGTAGATACTTGGTGGTTAGCTCAGGCTCCGGGTCCTAACATCCAGGCGACAGCGAATCCCGTTACGATCGGTGAGATGGACGATACAGTCAAGAAAGGTGGAAATGACTGGAACCAATCCTGGACAGGATTCTGGAACGATGAAGAAGCACCATCAAGTACTCCCAGTTCCAAAGCGGACGCGACAGATGATGTTGACGAACCAAAGGAGAATGAAGAAGTTGGTATGTCAATTGCTGCAAAGGCTGGCATCGGTGCTGGAATTGCTGCCGCTGTGATATCCATTGGAGTAGGAGCCTTCTTGTACTGGCGTCGACGTCGAGGCCAAACCAAACCAGCCCCTGAGGTGGCCTATGAACAGAACGTCATGCAACAACATTACATCGATACAAAGCCCCAAGAGCTATCCCAGAGGTCACCTCAAGAGCTGTCTGGAAATGAGGTTTTTATGCAAAGGTCTTACCAACGGTTTGAGCTCCCTTGATGAATGATGGATGGCTTCAACAAGAGCGGAGCCTTTTTCGTTTCTTATCGATCTCGTGTACCATTATGATTATGACTTCTTTTTCTTACCTAGCGAAACATAATACCACTATTCTTGTAACAATTTGTTACTTTAGTTCCATGATTATTGGTCATTGTGATCAAAGAATATGAAATAACGATAACAATATATTTCGACCTTGATTTCTGAACAGCAGATCTTGTATCGAAATCATTGGCTTATCCTTTCAAACTTGATCTACAGCTAAAACTCTTCTATCAATACCCTCCGTATGCTTTCCAAGTAGATCATTATATCCTCAGCCTTCTGGAACCCATCGTTAAAACTATACACCAACCTCAACTTGCCCTGGAAGGTGTAGAAAAACAACATCGACATACCCAGCACAATGTCCGCCCCAAACTTTAAATCATTGACCTTAATTTTATTCCCATACTCATGATTGATAAAATTCTCAACGATACCCAGACTACTGACAAGAGCGTCTTTGGGTGCAGGAGCCTCGAGGAACTCTGGGCTCAAAACAACTTGGTGCATACCACGTTTGAAGGCGCCTGTCATCTCCAAAGCACCTAGGTCCTGTTTGAATGTTGTCTTGTAATATTTGGTGAAAGAGTCGACGAGATCCCAGTAAGAGGCAGGCAAGCTGATGATGTGTGGATGAGGAGCGTAGTACACTGATACAGCATACCTACTGGAATTGTACGGCGAGGGGAGATAAGGTCGAAGATCGAATTGGTTCATGGAAGCATATCGAGACTTTTCAGAATCGGGATCTGCATATTCCATGAGTGTGGAGACGTATGCTGCGTGGATTGCTGAAGTAACCGTTATGCCTTTACGGTGGCAGGCCTTGACCAAGAAATCAGTTATCTCGGGTGAGAAAACAAGCTCCGCGTTTTGACATTTCCCGGATGGTACAGAGCCGAGTTTGGAGATTGGCCCAATGGCAGGTTGGTTGTGCAGGTAGCTACCGAGTAACTCTTCGGCTTTTTCTCTTGCTTGGACAGACGGTTCTGAGAAGCCGAGGACTTCCTCCATGACTGGGGCCAGACGTGCAGACTCATCATGAAAGGTAATATCCTTATCAGGATGTGCTAGTGCGTTGAGAAAGCTGTCACAAAGTAACTCCATCCCCGTGCCATCTATCGTATAGTGATGTCCGCGGATCACAAGTTCCGAAGATTTGGGAACGTAGTAAAGTGTAATTTGTTTGATAGGCTTGATAGCCTTTTGCATTTCTTCAACGTTCAAAGCATCGGAGACAATGAATGTTTCGTTTAGCCAGCGGTCCAAGTCGTCTTCATCCGGAATAGTGTAGACTCTCTTCATGTCCTGAATTGTAGTGGCGATCTGAGGTTGTTCGTAACGCAGTTGCTTCCAAGCATGCCGAAGGTCTGATATGACGTTGCAAGAGTCAATTTCGACATTCAAAGAGGCAAAGAGTGTGTAGTGTTCTCTGCCGTCGCAGAGTTTTGCAGACATGTTGGCAGTGACGACGAAGAAGGCCTCCAGTCCATCTAGTGGACGCTCCCACTGATTGTTAGACAATTTTTTCCAGACCATTTTGGCTGTGTATCATGATCATGTAGAGATCTAAGGATAGTTTCAAAATCGTAGAAACCAATGATGGGGCAATTCGTCTGGCTTTATAGTTTGACTGTCCTGTCTCGTCTGCTTTGTAGATCACCTTACGCTATTCCTGAAATGTCCAAATCGTGCGTTGGAGGCGCAACGTTTGTATGTTGTTGGAACTAGTCTAGCACAGTTAATAACTAATCAGTTGAGAGTCAATTCTCAATCTTACATGCCTTTCTTTGCATTGCTAGTATAAATTGATGGCTCTGGTGCCGATTATCCAGAGTGTGCCAATTAGAATAGTGAGAATAAAGTTAACCGGAAAGGACGGTATAATCACACATGCTTTCGTAGACGTCATATTGGGAATATAGCTGTGCGTTGTTATTGTTTATATAAATTTAGACTTCTTGAGTAACTTAATAGCATCAGGATCATTCAAGTCGTGCATTACCATCTAATATTATACTCTAAAGCCATGGCCCCGGTACTCTCTATATGCAAACCTTGATCTACCCCGGTAATCTATTGTTCTCATCGTCTATACCGTTATAAGTTGCAGGACATCATACTGGTGACTGCGCATAAATCGACGTGTTCGACCTCGCATGGCGATGCCCTTGCCACCCATCGTAATGTTCGTGCTGAACGTGATACGACCTCTCGACAACAATATCAGCCAACTTGCTGACCTTGGGATTCAAAGAATCCTCGCTCTTGTCATGGCTGTGCTTCCATCCACCACTCCCATCAAAAACCTTCTTCATTCCATATGGGGTTGAAATGTTCTGCTTGGTAAGTCTGTTGCGCACGCTTCCTGATGACCCCTGATACGACGAACAGATCTCGCTTGGCGTTTTTCCTTTCCAGAAAGATCGTGAGAAGAGTGATCGTAGGACGGGGATGTTGACTGTCGCAATGCCGACGATGGTTTCGCGGATACCCCAGGCGTTGATGGTGAGTGCTGATGGGTTTGCTGAGAGGGTGAGGACGACTCGGACCAAGGCAGCTGCCATAACGAATACTCCCGATGAAAGAAGTAGTCCGATGACGAATTTCCTATTCTTGTTAGTCAAGTCGTGGGTGGGCGATGTAGGAGCTTACTTGTGGAAAGGAATTTGTAGTTTCCAGAGAAGGGGCAGCGGGATGCAAAGAATAAGGCCATCGGTCCTGTAATAGTTAGCACATTGTGTTTATCGAATGCGTTCCAACTTACAGAACATTGAGTACAGTAGTAACCAGAAAGTTTTGAATTTTGAAACTGCATCTTGCTAAAGAAACATGTTAGTTCCATTCGTCCAACTTTGAAATCATGAGCACGAACCTGGAGGATCAGGCACAACTCTGCGATGCTTGTTAGCAAGTCATAAGTATAAGATTCCATGGTGATACATACTGCCAGTTTGCCTTATAGGGGAGGCATCCGATTGAGATCTATCCAGTCAATCCAGTTCCAAGTTTGACAGAAAAGAAGGCATACCGTAAGAACGACAGCACCGTAGGTTATGCCGCACAGAATCGATACTACTTGGACAAACGACTTGTGCCACGTCCCGATTGTCATGCGCGCAAAGAAACAGAGCATAGTACCCTTGAGACTCCAGATGAGTGCTGTATAGGAATACCAAGCGACAAGTTGAAACTTTGAGCCTAGCTCATATTGGCGAATTTCAGAGTCGGTCAGTTCTTCAGGAAGTTAGTCTACATCCTATCAAGTCAAACTAGTTAGAACGTACTATGGTCAAGTGACGCGACTCCAGCTTCGATGTTGGTGCCAAGGTAGTCTGCACAGGTGTTAGCTACTGGGTGAGTGACAAGCAACGTAGTCAACTCACATATTAAGTGCACAGTGACTGCATCTGTAGTATAAAAGAGCAATACAAGAAAAGAAAATGCATCATCGCCTTGGAGGCCCCGCCATCCAACAGTTCTCGACCGCACAAAGAAACGTGCAAGTAAAATGATGAGGCCTAAAGCATAGAGACCCCACGATTCATAAAGGAACTAGGACCTTATCAGTCACCTTTTCTATAGTGCCATGTGCCTTTCACTTACAGCAGGCTTGTCTTCAATTTGAGGCATTGTTCCAGACAATGAGACACCCAAACAAACAAAAGGAAATGGAAAGTAAAGGAAAGTAAACAAAACCTCAGCACGCCTCTCACGCTCACGCGCGGAGCAAAACAGGTAGGAGGACATCCGCCTACTTATTACATAGTTGATGAAATCATTTGTTTACAAGAAACGTCAATGCCCCAATTACAGGAGGTCCGCATTACGTGAAACTATCATACTCCAAATAAAGAAGCGCTGGTGTCCGCTTGAACTAACTAGGAGAGCCTCGTTACCTAACGAGGGTTAATATGCTGGAGACTAACCCGATGTATATAGGGCTGATCTCAAATCGAGCTGTTAGTTTGGTTTCACCAAGGCTAATGTGATGCTGCGAGTGGGCAAATAGTGAGCCGTGTGGCGAGCTAGAGATTGATTTTTGGAGGGTCGTCGTTTTTCTCAGCTTGAGCACGAGATGAAACGATGAAACGAGAAACATCCATGTCTTTTTTACCATACCCTGGTCAGTTGCGGTCTTAACCGAGTCACATTGTTCCGCCTCAACTGAAGCTATGATCTGCACTGGGGTAACTAATTACATATTTTATTTACGAACTGTTAAAGCGGTTAATGAAAATGTACGAAGCTTCATTAATTCCAAAAGCTGTTCTTGTCATGTTGTCTTTACAAAATGCAGCAATATGCCATCTGAACTAAACGCAGATCAGCTTAACATCTCTACCTCAAACTTGCCACTAGCCTCACTCTCGTTAATGGACCAGTCAGCAGAAATCTAAATAGATTACTTCTTGTTTGATATTAATTTGGTATTCCCACACTACGATACTAGCGGCATCGGCCGAGTGTTGAGCCCCCTGATGCCGGCGAATTCTGGACCAAGACTATTGAAAGAATACCACCCGTCGTTTTATATATAGGCATTTGGGGGGCTGTAGCTTGAGGCGTTTAACTTTTTTGGCCCATCAATGCTAACATCTACATGTTGACGCGAGAAACGCGCATCTGTTACATATTGAGGTCGGTCATGAAGGAACTCTGCGACGACTGTTATAAGCCGAAACTCTTTAGATAAACTTCGTGAACTCTGAAGAAACTATAAGTTTTTACTGATACTATTCTTTTCCGCTGAAATTATGTAACTTTGAATTCAAGAATGAAACCGGAGAATTAACTACCTACCACGCTGAAAAGCTTGCCTTGCTGGGTAAGTAGGTTTGACTAGCAATATCCATTTTTCAAAAATACAGAAACATGCAGACTATCCAGAGTCTTGGCTTTTGAAAGATCAGCTAAAATCCGGGCCTTTTACCGAGGTGTTTACTCAACATCATGGCATCTTCATGTATACTAACTACTCCAGCGGTATGGAATTTCTCAGAGGTTCACCACGTCAGACTTCTTAAGTACTTAATCCACTGGAAGGATTTCTCTACGTCATTGTAAGCTCTTGGTAGATGACTTGATGCTGCTGATCACTCTGTCTGACTGTGTCATGTTTTGGAAAAGCATGAAGATAAGCTTAATAATAGAGTGCCCGCATGTATCCGAACGAGGCGGAGTTGGTCAGAACTCTTATTATCTGGTGGCAGTGCATTCTTTTGCTTGAAGCAGACATGTACCAGGTCCTGAACCAACAGAAGTTGGAAAGCCAATGCCAGCATGAAGTAGTGATAAAGAAGTAGATAAAATCATCGAGAGTTCTATCTGTAGAAGAGGTTTAAAGAAATAGAAAATGCTGCAAAACCACGCTACATCCATGTATACCTAAGAAATATCATACCAAGTGATCTCAGATCCCAATCACTTAGACCCCGAATGCCTCCTTGGCGACATTGAAGACCTCCTGTCTGGGCTCCACCTCGGTGCCGACACACTCCTCGATATAAAGCTTGAAGCCCTCATCGACATCCTTCTTGAAGGCATCCCTCACGTCTTGCTTGCACTGCGTAGCAAGGAACCAAGCACCAGAGGCAAAGTTGTACTTGTCAACGGTAACAGCGTCCAGTAATTTGTTCAAGTCGTCATCCGACATGCCCTCGACCGAGTCAACTCCCTCAAACTTGGGTGCGAGTTCGGGAATATCCTTTGCGTAGAGAAGGTTGTAGTTGGCCATCTGCATGTTGGCTGTACCCTGGCCGGGTCGGCCGGGGACTTGGTTTCGCTTGTACTGGAAGTCGCCCGACTCAAAGGCCATCAGGGCAAGTACAGCGGCCATCATCTTGGGGTCGTAGATGTCGTGATCCTTGAAGCTATTGATGAGGAAAGGAGCGGCTTGTTTGGCGGTGCGGCAATCAGTGTTTCCTGAAGGGCAGCTCTTTGACTTGGGGGCGATTTTCTCGATGATGGGGACTGCTGTGAGAGCAGCTGCTGAAGCACCGCCGAGGCCAAGAATGGTGGACAGAGTGATGAACTTCATGGTGTCGAGTATAGAGTATGATGTTTGCGAGTTGTGATGGTGATTGTGGATGATAAAGAGAGTGATAAACTGGGTATTTAAATATCCTCCAGGGACTTTTGACAAACAAAGGCAGTAAAAGACTGCGGTCAGGTCGTACAGCGCAGCTGTAAGCAAAGAGGACTAAAAATAGAAGAAAAGGAACGTAAGCACAGCAAGGCTGAGAAGTGCAGATGCAAGCAAATTGGTAAAAACCTCCAAAGATGATGTGAAATTTCAAGGAAAAGAAGAGAAGGAAAGTCTCTGCTAGAAGTATATATGTAGACTACATTTTGTATTAATTGCCTCCATTCAAGACCAGATGATCAACCCAATCGTGTTCCTTGCAGAGGCGCAGGGAAACGGATCGTGAAACATTTGGAGCGAGCCGTCTTTATCTAAAGAGGTTTAGTGTAGTAGATCATTGACCAATCGATCGACCTGATGGAGTCACAGTTCGGCAGTGCGGCACCTGAAAAGATGGATGTAGGGGGTTCAGCTCAGGGGGCTCCAGTTGATGAGATTACTGAGGGAGGCTGAAGGATGCCCTCATAACAGAGGAAGAGAGGGAGGGGGATCATCACCTGCTACATTCAATCCACATTCTTCCATCCTTTACCTAGGTAGTCAGTCATTCAATAATCAATGCACCAGCCACTGCCACAAACTCACGACAGACAAAAATATTAATTACTACTAAATAGTTCCATCCATGATATCATTCATACTGCATCCTACTCATCCCAAGTCACCTTCATACTTGTAGGGAACGGCCAAATGCTGCCCCAGTCCTCCGTCATATAGACAAAGAAACCACCAGGTCGAGGTACCTTCTTGAGCTCTCCCTGCGCACCCGCCACCCTCCTAAGTCCCTTCTTCCTGAACAGCGCTCTGAATAGCTCCGTCAGCGCAACCTGGCTGATGTCCCTTCCAAGACAGGCGTGTGGGCCTACGCCGTAGTGGATATACGAGTCCAGCGGACGCCGAGGATCGACTTCCTCGGGGTTGGGGAAGATGCTGGGGTCTTTGGCAGCACTGACAAAGGAAACAAAGACTCTGTCGCCAGCCTTGACAGGCACTTCGCGACCGTCATCTTCTTGAATGACATCAGCGGTTGTGGCTTCGCGGTACAGTCCAAATGTACCAGCCATGCGAATGCCTTCCATCGCGTAGCCGAGCAGAAGAGCATCTGTCTCGTTACCTGTTTCCAGAGCGGCAATACGATGAAGCTCAGGGCGATACTTCTCACCAGCAGGAGAAAGATACCAATCCAAGGTTTGGGCAAACTACACACAATTTGTTAATCAACATGTTCTCTCTCACCAATCTCGAAATAGAACATGACTTACCACCTGAGCCTGATTCGGCACCATAGCCCCAGCTGTGGGCAAGATCTGGCTCCACACGATGTCATCAATGCTCAGACCAGCCTTCTTGAGACCCTTGGCCATGTTCTCACCGTACGCAGCGAGCGGATCATCGTTCTTGTTGGGCTTGCTAGTGAACAATCCCTTAACACCAACGCTGGTCGCCAGCTTGACGTTCATCTCTATGATCTTACCCAACTGCTGCGCAACCTCTCTAGCGCCCTGCCTCAGAGGGAACGACTTGGCAGGATCAATGTCGAAGAAGATGCACACGAAGATGACTGCCAGAATCATGTAGAGCTCCTGCTCCGAAAAGACACCCTTGGGGTTCTGCTTCGTCTTGAGAGGAAGGTTGAACATCCTCGCGACAAAGTGCGTGTGTGCAACGTTGCCCACGTCGCGCACGACATCAACCTGCTTCTTGCCTGCCAGTGTGTACGACTTTTCCTTCAGAAGCATCTCGGCCGTTGTCGAGTAGAACGACTTAACCGCGTTGCGCCAGGTGTCGTTGTACAGCAGACGACCCATGCACTTGCGCTGCTGCGCGTGCAGAGCCGTGTCACCAGACAGCATGAAGCGGCCACCTCCCTCGCCCATGAGGTGCTTGAGGCCCTCCTCCCAGCAGACACGGTACTTGGTCTGGTCTTCTAGAATGTACTTGGCTGCCTTGTAGCCCACGATGTTGATACGTGTTGCTGTGGGCGCAGGACGGCCAAAGTCAAAACGATCCGCGCGCTTCAGGTCGGTGAGAATCTTGTGGTTCTCTGTGGGGATGACCATGGGGTAGTGAGCGTAGACAGAGTTACCCTTGAAGTGCTGAGGGAACGCGCGCAGGAACAGCTTGTAGAAGACGCAGCCATGGTTGATGTTGAGGTCGTAATCAACTTCCTTGTAACCCCAGTTGGTCAAGTTGCGAGGATGGTAGTCAATTGTGTAGTACCTGTCACCACGAACAAGAGCCACAGCATCCGAGAGAACCACTCGGGAGATTGTATACGTGGGAGCGATACCAACACCTGGAACCATAGGCGTCTTTGCCTCTTCGGCGACGATACCGGGGTACAATTCGACATAGTCGGGGTGCTGGTACAAGTTTCGCAGAGCATCGGCGACTTCAGGATCCGAGTTGATGTCCTCAAATGTATCGTACGCCTTGAGACCAAAGTGCTTACGGAACTCGTTCAGACCAGCCAAGTTCCACTTGCGACCGCGCATGATACCCAACATCTCGACGGGCTTCATGATACGCGGCACGTTACGGCCACCGAAAGCACCACCAGGCTGCTCAATCGCAGTGGCAAGCGCCTCGACAAGCTCATCATCGTTGAACTTGCCGTCGGGGCCTCTCTTGAAGCCGCCAAAGGTACGCTCAGAAGGCTCATCGGCGACCGAGGCCTCGAACGCCTTGAGAGCCCTCATCATGGTCTGCTGGTTCATAGGGCCGTAGTTCTCACCAAGAAGTTCGGTGTAGAAATCCTCAACCCATTTCTCGTCCATCTCTGAGAGACAAGAGTGCCAGCGATAGCACAGGTTGAACTCAGCTGAAACAACATTTCCAGTACCGCTCTCAGACAGATCCTTGGTGCCGACAGAGACACCCATCTCTTGACGCGGATCGAGAGTCCAAGTAGTATCAACACGGTTCAGGTTGATAATGTTGCGCACGTAGTCAATAAGAGTGATGTTGATGTACAATCCACTCGTGACCAGTCTCGCAGTTTCAAAAAGCTCCTCATCGCGCTTCTTCCACGCCGCAGCAGCAGCTTCGGCGTCAAGGTTAGGGCCAGGCTTGCTGAAGCGACCACCTTCATTGATGTCGGCGAGGTTAGTCGCAACGTGGTTGTGGAAGCGGTTGAACATGATGAGGAGGATGGGAACACCGGGAGGGTTGCCGATGAGACGCTTGTCAGCAAAGCAGTCGGGCTTGAGCTGACCATCCTTGAATGTGCGGATCGAGTCGCGGTCTTTCTCGGTTGAGCCATAGAGAGGAGCGAGGTCGAGGTAGGACGATGAGTCGTTCTGGTTCGGGTCCTTGGAGTTTGTCCAGAAGAGGTCTGAATTGTGTAAGTGACTGAATGGGATTCGTTGGGTGACGGTGGCTTACCATGAATGATGATAGTGGCCCAGTACCAGAGGATACTCGACACATTGTTTGGGTTCTTACGGAAAATACCTCTCGCAAAAACAGACTCAAAGATAGCCTCTGGATCAGGCTGAGCACCCAGGTTCATACCCTTGGGACGTACTGTTCTGGAGTATGGTGTTCTAGCAGCACCAAGCTGGGGAAGATAAGGGTTCTACACGGGTCAGTCAATTGCTTGCCTCGAGCTCAATTAGTGACAACTCACGTTCCACGATCCATCAGGCTGACGGAAACGATACTTGTTTCCCATGTACAGCATAGGCGGGTGATCAATCGAGTTCCAGAGCTGCGCGATGAAGCTGTTTGTCAAGGCCTCCTGGACTTTGGAATGATCGCTCAGGTTCGCAACGAGCTGGATCGTTCGCTCCATGATCATTGTCTTGTCATCCTGCTGCATTTCTCCCTTGAGCTTACTTGAGATGATCTCTAGCAATGTCTTGAGATCTATTCTACGTTAGCACCCAGCACTCTTGCTTTACAACTCTCACATCCACTTGCACGCTCACTCACCTTTTCCGCGAAGACGACGAATGTCTTGCTTCAAACCCGGACGGGTCGCGACCTGTCGGTACGATCCATCACCCATCTCTGTCGGGAGAGGTCTCTTTGAAGCTAAGCGGAGCTTCTTGATACTCTTAACCAGGCCCTCGCTCTTGTTGTGAGGCGGGGCGGGAGTTTCATTCTTCTGGCTTGAAGAAGCTGAAGAGGGAGACTTTTCCTTGCCATACCCATTCGTGGCGACAGCGCCGTTCTTTTCTTGGTTCGACGCCATGATTATTCTTAATTACTAGAAATATAGATTCGAGCAAAGTGAAGCAAGTGGGCAGGAGCTCATCTTTATGGTTTGCCTTTCTTCGCATCACAGCACATGCTAGCTGACTAGCTAGGTAGTTAGAGCTATCTCCCAAAAGTGAGACATTATCATTCCACTCTTCCTCCCCGGAGAAGATGGTTGGACAAGACAATGCGGTGGAATAAGATTGATCAGCGTGCGCGGAGTCGGAGCAGCAGATGGGTGTGCACGCGAGAGCTCAAAGCCTTTCGCGATACAGCAAAGCTCTGCATCGACAAGGGCAGATCTGCATTGACCTCCTGGTCCAGGGCGGCGCCACTTTGTACTGTATCTCTGGGTCACCGGGTCAATCCAATGTCTGGATAGTCAGACTATTGGGCTGAGATAAAGAAGAGGAGGTTGTTGTTGCTTGAGAGTAGGGCTGGTTTGGCACTGTATTAGCGGTAAGTGATCTTCCCAGGTACATAACTCTCCGCTTTGTCTGAGATCTTGTCTTGGTAGATGAGACATGAATTGAGATCTGAGCGATTGAGTAGGTGAGCAGATAGACTCAATCGCCTTGCCGTGGTCTCAATTACCATTGCATCCCTTCAATATCCCGATGCCCTCATCCAATATCAATTGATAGTCCATTACTCACAAAAGAAAAAACACCAGCACAAAACTTCCCAAGCTCCCAAGTTCTCCAGCGGTCCGAGCCTCCCTTGGCTCTATCCATCCATCGCTCCCATCCCAACATCTGCGGTGTGCACTAGTCAGACTAGGTACCGGCACTTTGTTCAGCTCTCCTACGTAGTGGTAAACCCTCACTTCTTTACAGAGTAGTTTTGGACGATCACTTTTTTCCCAACTGAGACACTGTGGGACTACGTTTTGTGTAATCAGCTTGAACCTAACTGGTCAGTTGCATCACAGCTGAAAGGCCCTTTTGGGAATGGACTGCATCTGTGCATCTTTGCCCATGCCGTGTCGTGAATTGAGGTGAGGGAGAGGGTGCAAGAGACAATGACGTGGTTTGTCGTCGTTGGATGGAAAGTACGAGGAACTGTTTTGATAAAATCTCCGGTAGTTTGTCAATACACTTTTTGGGTGCTATTGATATTGAGGTTGCTGTGATGACATACCAAAGTAACATCAACGACTCTTTCTTATCTCTCTATGCGGTGTGCCTCTTCATGACTTACCAACTAACTAAAAAGGGATAATGATTAAAGTCCCCTACCCAATTCATCCCAATTCTCAACCCGGTCAAGGGAGACGGAGAGTTCAGATTCTCAGCTTGCTGATCGCTACCCTGCATGCTCATCATCAGCCCTTTCGGGCCTCCAACTAACTTAGACTATCGATGTGCCCCGCCCTGGTCCTGCGCTAGGAAGAAAAGAGAGCAACAAGAGGCCCTCTACTGCCGAGAGCTGGGGGTGTAATCTTAATCTGCTCCCCACAGCGGGACGAGAGATCGACTAGAGCTCCACTGGTCACTGTCTTGTACTGTATTGCACTGTCAGACTGTCTAGGGCGCTGAATAATGTTGCAGGCGTGGCGTACAGAGTGAGTACTGTGAACTTTACTTTTCAAGTTCACAACTCACTTGCCATCAACTCGCAGATCCTGTTACACGGTAGCTTCTGAGCCATTGATCAGAGTCATATATTGCTTTTGTCATGTCTACTGTACTGGAAACAAGCCCCCGCATCACCTGTAAAACTCCAGCGCTATGCATGCATGGCCAGCCCACCTCGCTCATTCTTGGTGCCGTGATAATGCTTCTATTTGGTTCGCAGGTCATGTACATAAAAGTCCATCTTATCGCTTTCATACACGTGACCCGTAGGTTGACCTGCTCCGCGATAGATATTGTCAATTGAGTGCTGATGAAATGTATCCTGATGGTTACAGTTCAGGATATGATCCAGCCCTGGAGGGTGAGTCAGGCGAAAGATTCCATACCTTGACTTGTTAGCTTGGATTGGCGAAAATTCATGGTTATAACTTACGAAGGTTGGAACTTTGGGGCGCATACAATGGCCACGCTCTCGGGCATCATAACCTGGTATCCAGCATGAGTATGGAGATCTCGTGAACTCATGAAACAGGTCTGTGTCGGATGCGTATGAATCCACCCCAAAAGAAGCAAATCCTCATTCATGCAGTAGTCGAACATGGCCTCTTCATTCTCTGTCTCACATGTATCCGACGTACACTTCTGATCGGGGATCAAGAGACATCTGACAAACAGCGCATTATTGATAGGCGTACCGCACAGCATGCCACACATTTCGAGTCCCCGACGCGTGTTATCAGCAGCGATATCGAGGAATTTCTGCCGGAGGTTTTTCGGGAGGAAGAGAGATCGTATTGGATCGCCATTCTCTAGGTATGCGCCTGGTTTAAATGTGAGGCGTTCTTTTTGAGGAATTGCTGGTGGACCGGCTTCTCCAGTTGGGTTGAGCGCCTCTTTGCGAGGAACTTCAGGTCGGTCACTGGCAGTTTGGGGTGATGGAGACGGTATAAGAGGTGCATATCCTGATAGAGGCACCTTTTGTGGAAGGCTTGGGGGTAGCGGTTGTGAAAGAGTTGGGTGTAGGGGCTCTTTCGGTGGTAGAGCTACAGGTTCCTTAGGCGGTCGGCTTGGTTGTATTGATGGAGCCGTCGGCGTTGTACTTCTCTCATACTTGAGTGGCCGAGGTCTGGAGATGGAAGGGTAGTTGTAAGTATGCGATGTCGGTCGGAAATCGTCGTTGCTGCGTCTCTCGTGCGCCGAGTCAAGGGCATGCCTAGTCGCCTCCATCTGCCGCCGTAGATCCTCATCGTCTCCGATTCGCACGCCGTCCCATTGATCCCATTTACCCCCTCTTCTCCTCGACATAATATCCTCGTCGGTGATCCCAGAATGCCTCGTCGCTCTCCTTGCTGTATCTCTCCTTGTCAATTCCTTCTGTGCTAGATCAACTGCCAAGTCCTGATGGTCGGAAGCATCCAGAATTCTAGCATTGCCTGTCAAGGTTGGATCACGAGCTGCGAATTCTTCATATCGCGACGAAGGGGCTGGTGTTTCGTCAGCCGCCTTTGGCGAAAGAGCCATTCGTTCCCACTCTTTGACGGCATTCTCGATTTCGGGTTTAAGCTGTTCGAGGTCTTGGATCACGCGCTGAATGCGCTTCGACAGCACCATATACGCCTTCTTGTTCTCGGGCTCTTTAAACTGTGGGTGTGTCGGAAGGTACTTGAGGATAAGGAGGGAGTGCCGATACAGCATCATGTAAGCTCGACCGAAATCGCCGTCTGAAACCGCAAAAGAAGCCTGAACAAATTAGCTGACATATCATGCGGAATAAGAAAAGTGCAAACCTCTTGATACAGTGTTTCTGCTGCACGCATCCAGTGCTTAAAAGGGATATTCATATTGAAACTGAAATTCTCGGCCTGAGCTACCAGTTCTTTGACGGTTTGCGGCCGGGTAGGCCGCATCGCTATTCTCAAGTCCATGTTGGAAGACTTCAAAGGAAAGAAGTAAGGTTTGGAAATGACTGTCGCAGAGTCGTCAGAACACTTATATCCAGTTCATGGTCGTCAAGTTCAAAGTGCCGCGTGGCTCGTAGGCGACAACTTTATGAAGCTGCCTGGAGATGGAGAAACTCGAGTATGAAGATGGAATCCAATGGGTCGGGTCCTGTGACGACGCGTAGCGCCTCATGGCTGGTGTCGGTACCTTGATTGCCCCTCCATGCCCAATGGCGGGGAAGGAAATGGCTCTATGCGGTATAGAATGACGAAGCAGGATATATGCATATAAACCGAAATTACGAAACAGTCATGGAGCCTTGTGTGGCTGAACGCCTCATCATGATCAGCCACACTTTCTGTCCTGTATCATGCATGGACTAGTCGATGGCGTGTTTTCTTTATGAGAATCGTACAATTGCAATCTCCATGCAATGCACTCCTAATTCTGTCTCACCGAGCCGGAACTTCCTTGGCAAGGCTCCTCAGTAACTTGAGGCCTTACAGGAGCTTGTCCTTGCCTCTTGCCCGATTTGTTCCGAGAACTCACAGTCAATGTCGGGATAAATCGCCTTGAAAATACATCCATCATCCATGTCTGGAAGCTTCAGGCTGGGTTCGGGGAACTCGGATCATAATCCCTAATGAGACTACCACAACAGGAAATACGACAAGACGGGAACTCCAGGACCGATGGTAGATGCAGATTTCAATATTACGCCTAGGCTCCAAACTTGGTAGTGGGATCTGATCATGATTATTACGGCACGAATACCAAGAGATGTACAACTCAACAACCCAAAACAAACTCTTGGGCTGGGGTCATCATGATCATGATCATGATCGCGTCGCATTTTATGGCCGCCACTACACCCAGTCGGTCATCCCACGGTGAAAGAGGCCCCCCAATGGTCCCACGGTCATCGGCCCATCTATCCACGCCCATGACACCGCAGGTAAGGGGGCGTTGACCACGGTGTGGCCATGAAGACCTTATTATGAGGTTGCCAGGATATGCTGGATCCTCAACAAGTCGGGCATCCAAGTAAAGTTTTTCCAAGGGGCGATTGAGTTCAAAAGCCAGCCTCCCCCAAGTCTCGTGCTTCAATTATTTAGTATTAAATTTTACGTTTTACAAATATAGTCTCAATTTATTCTGTCTCCATCATACCTCATCATACCTCTCAAACACTCAAACTCGCTATATCCTTCTACCTCACTTACAAGACCATGGATACCATCAAGAACAACTCCACCATATCCGCCGTCGAGGACAAGTCCTTCGATGTCAACGCTGCCCGTGGATGTATGTAGCAACAAACACACCCCGTAGATCAACGAACTAACGTGCATAGCCGCCGTAAACACTGCCGTCGAGATCTTCACCATTGATCAAGGGCATGCCAGTCTCCCCAGCGACCTCACCCCTCTGGACGTTCTCTCCAGCATCTTCCGTAGTGTCTCGTCTGTCTTTGAGCTCGACGTCTGCGCCGACCTTGACCTCAACTGCCGCAACATCCTCCACCGCATCCTTCAATCCATCTTCGACACCAATACACAGCTGCTTCTGGAACAGGAGACATCCGAGTTGTTTGCGCACCTCAGCTCAAAGCAAAAGGCTCGCATCGCGGCCCAGGCCATTGCTGCTTTCACAGTCATCTTCCAGCGTCTGGCGCAGACAGGTGAGAAGATCAACTATGGCGTTCTCAACCGCGAGGCCCAGTTGTTCACCGAGAGCGATCAGCGGCCTTTGATGAAAAGCCTCATCGAGGGCGACAGCGTGTTTGAGAATTGTACGAAGAAAAGCGACATCGCTGAGGCTATCCTCACTGCCATGGACGCTGATGAAGACGCCGCGACGCCCCAGCCCATTGCCGCCGACGATAAGCAAGACTTTATGTTCTCACCCAGCGCTGCTCTGGAACACAAGAACATGGGCGTTCCCTGGGGTTTCAGCATCATGACGATCAACTAGATCACTTCACGAATCACGACTGGCGTTTCGGGTAGGCAACGGAACACTCCCATTGGTATCATTTAGCGCGGCATTTGTAAAGTGCCAGGTATTTGTCTAATTTGCATTATCTTCATCAATGGTTCTTGTAGAAATATAACTCAACTCATGGTCTATTTTTTTGTTAACCCATTCCTGTCTCCCTTTTTTCGTGAAATCACTTGGAAGCTTCCTTGCCCTTGCCTTGAGCAGCTGCTTGGGCGCTTTGTTGGAGCTGAATGATCTCTGTCCTCTTCCTCTCGAGCTTCCCTTGGGTTTCCTTGATTGTGTCTTCTAGTCGGTTGCTAAATCGGGTCAGTCAGACAAGGGTACAAACCTTGGAAGAGGATGACACTCACATTTCACTACCAATGTAGTCTAGACGACCCTTGACTGTGTTCTCGGCCTCAAACTTGTCCTGCTTGAGTAGCACGGGACCAGAAAGCTTGTAGATGGTCTCGCCCTCTTGTAGCCGTTCAAACTCCTGAATTTTGGGTTAGAAAACGTTTTTACTGTGATGCTTATGTCAAGATGACCAACCTGTTGCACACCGACGTTCTCCTGCTTTTGACCCTCGAGCTTTTGTCGTGATTCGACAGCACTCTGAAGTTCTATTCTGCGAATTAGCACGTGTCTTTTGTTCTAGATTGAATTGAACATACCGCCTTGAAGCTTCTGGAAGTCCTCGGACAAGGCCTGGAGCTGCGCTTGAGGGTCCGACATGGCGTTTGGAAGATGATTGGTGATGATGAAAAAAGTGGTAAATATCACTAAGCACCTAGGTAGAAATGTTTCTGCCTATTTTGAATCGTTCCTATTATTTCTCCTTTCTTAGTTATCGTCTAAACTGCCAAGTCATCGAGAGCCCAGACGATACAGTAGGTAAAGTTGTGCAGCCCCTCTCTGCCCCGCTATAAGCATCATTTGTCAAGCGTTCCATATGGATCTGGGCCATGTTTCCCCGCCAATCGGTCCCAGTACTGTACAGCCCGCCCAGCGCAATTGACTGTTGCCTCGCCTCAACCAAGCCCTCCACCATCTCGATAACGACTTGAGCCTTTGCAAGTGATTGCTACTACTCGATCCTCGCCTTTGTAACCTCCTTATCCCGACGGGGAGTTGCACAAGACCCGACACCTTCGCCCTCTGACGTTCCAACAAAACCCCCTCCCCCACGTCTCTCCTCGATCGACCAACGTCACCATGTCGACCAACTTTCGCGACCGCGCCATCGCAGAGGTGCAAAAGGCCATCACGGCCGATCACAATAAGGAGTACCAAAAGGCTTTCGACCTCTACATGTCTTCCATGGAACTCTGGGTCAAGGCGCTCAAGTGGGAGAAGAATAAGGCTCTCAAAGTCACCATGCAGGAGAAGATGGCCACCTACCTCGACCGCGCAGAGAAGCTCAAGCAATTTCTCGCCAACGAGAACGATACCAGCGCAAATGGCAATGGGAAAGCTGCTATGGGCGCTAACGGCGCCTCCACTAGCAAAGGCAAGCCTCCAGCAGGTGAAGACGACGATAGCAAAAAGTTGCGCAATGCACTGTCAGGTGCTATTCTCCAAGAGAGGCCCAACGTGCGGTGGGAGGATATTGCTGGTCTTGAGGGTGCCAAGGAGACATTAAAGGAGGCTGTCGTGCTGCCCATTAAGTTCCCCAGTCTGTTCCAGGGCAAACGACAGGCGTGGAAGGGTATCCTGCTATACGGCCCCCCAGGAACAGGTAAAAGTTACCTCGCCAAGGCTGTTGCGACAGAAGCAAACAGTACCTTTTTCAGTATCAGCAGTTCCGATCTAGTCAGCAAATGGATGGGTGAGAGTGAAAGGTGAGCTTTCCCCGCAGCGATTAGTGACATGCTGTATCTAACTACGGTCTTGCGCAGATTGGTCAAGCTCCTCTTCTCCATGGCGCGCGAAAACAAGCCTTCGGTTATCTTCATCGACGAGATCGATGCCCTGTGCGGTCCCCGTGGCGAAGGCGAGTCCGAGGCTTCGCGCCGTATAAAGACCGAGATCCTGGTTCAAATGGACGGTGTGGGCAACGACAGCAAGGGTATTTTAGTTCTAGGAGCTACCAATATTCCCTGGCAACTCGATGCTGCTATTCGACGACGATTCCAGCGTCGTGTGCATATTGGTCTGCCTGACCTAAACGGTCGCGCACGCATGTTTAAGCTGGCCATTGGCGACACCGACACTGCACTCGTGGCGAGCGATTACAACATTCTTGCTTCCAAGTCGGAAGGAATGTCTGGTAGTGATATCGCCAACGTTGTTCAATCTGCCCTGATGAGGCCTGTCCGAAAGATTCTACAAGCCACCCACTTCAAGCCTGTAAGTCCAACTTGATAGTGTAAGTTTTAATGTCCTACTAACAACACTAGGTTATGAAAGATGGTAAGCGCATGTTGACGCCTTGCTCGCCCGGCGACCCAGAAAAGATTGAGATGACGTACGACGACGTTTCATCGGAGGAACTCATGGCTCCAGACGTGCAGCTAAAAGACTTTGAGATGGCGCTTGACGACTCGCATCCAACTGTATCCAAGGATGATATCGCAAGGCAGATTGAGTGGACCAACGAGTTTGGTAGCGAAGGTGCATGATGAAGACATGGATCGAGTTACAGCAGTCACTTGTCGTAGATACATAAGGCGGAGAGGGATTAGGAGGCAGCGAGTTTCCAGAATTGTCTCTTACAGCATGGCGGCGTCTCGTGGAGTTTTATTTATCTTGTAGCTTGGGCATCCTGACGTGGGAATGAAATGGAAGAAATGTTGATATATACAAGTTGATTTGGTTGGAATTGCTCTTTGAACTGTGAGGATGACAACAACACTATTTTGTGTACAACAAGTCTTGAGTTAGCAACTTGTACCTGCTCACTCGATGTAGGGTAAGTGGTATCTTGGTTTTGGGGTAAGGATTGTTTACATGTAATGCTAGCTGTTGTGACCATATTGCTTAACGACAGTTTCTTATGAGAGGTTAAGGTAAGGTTCTCACTGGTAACTTTAAGGTTCAAGTTGGTGATAGATCGCTGGGAATGGATTGAATTGACATTGATGATGCGTAAGAGCGAGAGCTAAGCTTGAGTGCTCCAAGGTTTTCCCACCTGCTCTCACATTGACGATACAGATCTGGCCATATGGCTGAGTTTTAGAATATGCAAAGTGCCCATAAAGTAGAAAACAGTCATTACAAGAGGTAAGCAAAGATCAGTACCTACTATCAGTCCATCTATTATTCTCCATCCTAGGTACTTGTGCTCATTAAAACCCCGCCAAAACATCCCAGCTTAATCTTATCTTATCCATCTAATCTCAGCGGTCAATCACGGCAAAACCTAGAATTTCCCATCTTCCATCCAAGCATGCCATCATTTCACCCACTTTCGATGACCGCTGTACGGCTGAAACATAACGAGCGTTGCAAATCAAATGTTCATCGCTAGACAAAATGCGCGATCGACTCTTGTGCGGCCGTTTCGGCGCACGACGTCATCCGTTAAACTTCATCCTCAACTCCGCTACCTCGTCACAAGTCGACTCGTGAACGAGAAGCTCGTAGCAAGTAATGAATTAGCACAGCAGCTCAAGGACACGGGACTTTGGACCCCTACTCCGGGAAAGAGGAATCCACTTGGAGATAGACATCGTGTTAGTATCGTTAATCAAGGCCTTTGTGGTGAGTTTATTTGTTGGCAGCCCAAGTGACTTCGCAGCTCATCGTATAAATCGTTTAGATGATGTCGCCAATTACATTGGCCCTTCCCTCGAACGCCATCGCGGTTGCGATCTCGTCGATATAAACCCTGGCGCCGGTCTCTGGAGCAAGACCCTCCATGAGCTAGTCCAGCCTCGAAAACACATCCTTATGGAACCAGATATCGACCTCTACAAGCCCTTCCTCGGCGACTTCCTCAACAAATCCAACGTCGAAGTAGTACCCAAGGCAGGTATCCTCTGGAAAGAACTTCAAGAGGTGCTTGAAAGCGTTGTCAAACAAGCAATTCGCGATCCTGCCGCTGAGCCAGAGCGCAACGACACGCTACTTGTCAACATCAACCTTTGCTATTGCCCACCTAAGAAGTACCAGATGTTCGAGTGTGTCAGCACAATGGTTCTCTACCAACTTATGTCCAGTATCCGCACCGCTTCGCTTTTCCAACAATACGGCCTTGTGCGCATGCTTATCTGGATTTCGGATGATGGCAAGCGCAGACTCCTCCCACGAAGCGCAATCCGTCGCAAGCGCAGCGCTTTCGAAGCCGAACTCGCCCTCGAATGGCTCCACGAAGTGGCAGGCCATGACACCGAGATTGAAGACCGCTACGAACTCCGCGATGAGTGGATCAATATGGAATCCGGATATCGCACGCTCGACCGCATGAAGAAAGCTGGCCTTGCCATGCCCTCCGGCCGCGAAACAGCCCTTTATAAGAATCTCACTGCAAACCGCGAGTACGCAGGACGGTCTCTTGCAGGTGTCGAGCGCCCAATCCATAGCCGACCTTTCCGCCAAGAGCTCTTAGACGCCGAGAATGAGTTTGCAAACTCGGGGAAAACGTCACCATCCGAACGTCTCAAAGCGTTGCGCTTCCGTCAAAAGTACGACAATGCGGATTCAACGCTCTACCTCGAACTCTTGCAAGAGCGCGATCGCCTCAAGAAACTGGGTTTTGCATCTCCAGCTAAGCTCCCCGCAGCGGAAGCGAAGTTCAACGCGCGCCTGAACAACATCAAAAAGAACACGCGGAAAGAATGGGCAATGGTTCGTGATAATTACCAGCTCTTCAAACAAAAGGATCCCGTCCTATTCTGGGATCGTCGACCCTTCGAACCGCTCGCCACGCGCGAAGAGGAATTCTTCCCCAGGATGCCCGGCGCTCTTCTAGACCTCCAACCCAAAGCCATGAACAAGTACATTCGCCAGCACGGCCCCACTGCCCGCAACGGCACCATCTCAGATACCATGCTGCGATACTGGTGGCAGCACATGCTTAAGCCCGTCCCCGAAGCGATGGATGGTCTATGGCCTGGTTTCGGCGATCAAGCACCTGGTGTGGCCTCTATCTACGACCCAGCGCAGGGAGGCTCGCCCCTAACGAAGCACGGGGCGTTGACCGCAAGATGTGTGACGGAACAGCACTGGGCGGATATCATCAAGGCGTGGCTCGAATGGCCGTTTGCTCCCAGTTACACAACCCTCGTAGGACGCTTAATGGACGAGTACGACTTCGCCGCCCCTACGGAGGACGACGATACCATAAAAAGTGGCGCAATGGGGGTAAGTGGAAGTACCTTTTAAACAAAGGGACTAAACTGTATAACTAAACTATTACTAAACATATGTACCAAAAGCATAATACGGAGTTTTTTGGACGGTCATTTACACCACTCTGGTAGAAGACGGAAACTCATGTCATGATTTGATTGATGTAATGAAGGCAAATAGTTCAGATTCCCGCCAGGTATGATGTCTTTTACTTAGCACCCGCTGTCCATGCAAGCCATTTGTGTAGTTCTATATGTACTTGGAAATACCCCGTCTGCTTAATCTCGCCGGTCGAGAGTCCGTAGACTGTCGATATGCCATCATCCCAGATAAATATCGCACGCCGTAACGCCATCGCCCTCCCTTGAAATCAAGGCCAAACTCCGTAATGATGTTAACACACTTGTCTTGTCGTTTCTTCACAAGTTGAAGCTCTCCCATGTCTTTTCGATGGAAGGGTCCTTTAGGGCGTCATCTACCCAGCCCATTTTATCTCTGTCGTCCGCAATGACACGTCCATACTCGAGAAGCAGTCTCAGAACATAAATCTGCATATCCTCCTTTCTTAACACCTTGTTCGCCCACTCCTTGCCCGCAAGCGCAATCTTCTCGGCGGCCTTGTCGTGGCCAGCAGTGTCGGCGTAACCGCGGAAGTACTCCATGATGCCATAAAAGTCCTGGAAGCGGTTGTCCATGGGGACGAAGTGCACCCATGGCACAAGCCTGCTGTCGTGCCACTCGCGGAAGAGGGTCGCCTTTATGGGAAGGGAGGTTGAGTTGAGGAAGCCGAGGTAGCGGCCTGAAAAGGAGTTCCCGTCGATATCGGGAACGTACTTGTAGGCGAACTGCTCGTGCATGTCCATTCCGTCGACCTTGGCGAAGTAGTGGTCTGTGTACCAACATCTGCCTTCATCTTCGCTAGGCGAGCACATGAGATCAACGAAGCCAGCGTCGGACCATTCGCCTACCCAGTCACCAAGTCGTCCCTGAGCCTGCGCCTGGAGATGGTACTGCTCCGATGGGAGGACAAAATTCTCTGGCTTCGCAGTGCCCTTTTCCGCTGCTGTAAGCTTTGTAGAATTGAGCATCGAGACGAAACGATGGCGATGGAACCCGCGCCAGTTCTCTGCCTTGTTCTTTCCTCCCGTCGCAACACCTCTCCAAACCACAGTGCTGCCCTTGTCCTTCCATTCAACGTTATCTTCGCCACCTGTGAATCGTTCTTCCGCCTTCCAGTAGATCGGAGGAGGAAGGAGAATCTCGTTGTTGATGGCAAGCTTGGAACCACCAAACATAGGAAACAAAACCTTGGTGGACGATACAGAAATGGGGTTGATCAACAGTCCATTAAGACCTTGAAGATCAGGTTGGTGGCAGATCTCGCTCGACTGGGTAAAATTGGACACGTATCCGGCGTAGGAGTGCGGTTCAGCGTTTGAAATATCGATTTTGGGAACTTCGTTAAAGGAATCCTTTAGGGGGGCCTGACGGGCTGGACTATCGGGCGGGCATCCTCGACTGGCGATGGGCCAATAAGGGCCTATGACATGTTAGCATGAATCATGAAGCTCTCTCAGAGGCGCGTACTGGTCTTTTCCCATCGTTTGAACGGAATCTTGACGTTTCTGTCATGTCGTCCCGCTGTGGGTAGCTTCTGAAAATCCGAGACTACTTCTTTGGCTGACCACAGTTTGCGCGATTCCGCTCCCTTGGTCATATAGCCATTGATATCCTCCCAAGGTACGACAAGACGAGGCTCGTCCATGGCGTTCAGCGGCATATCCAAGTCCGGGACCATGTGTTCTATAGAGCGAATCATGTCGAGCCAAATCAGCGTCCAGAACCAATCACTCGTGGAATTGGCCTTTCCGTTTCGAATGTGAATCGACATCTCAAAGCTGTATGCCTCCTTGCGAATCACGGGCTGAGGAACACCCCAGAAGGGGTCGATATCATGGTAAACCTGGTCCCAGAACTCTTCCACAACGACAGCATTGTTCTGCTTAGCAAAATCCCACCATTTATCGAAACCTGGAGGCGGATGACGCCCACGACGTTGGCGATAAGCTTGCGCAGCGTCTTCTAGAGTGTAAGACTCCCTGGCGAGCTGCTCCTTGTGTCGCTTTCCACCATCGTGTATGAGCTTATCAATTGGGTGAGGGCCCTGTACAGGTTTGTCTTTTGCCAACTTTACAGAAAATGGTTAGCAAATAGCACACTTAAGGGGCTCTCTGTTCTCTTTCACGTACAGTTTGTTGCGCTGGCTCTTTAGGGGGAGGGGGGGGAATTGAGTCTGAGCTATCGGCAGGCTGTTGTTGCGACTTGTGCAGAGGAAGAAGTTGCGGCGTGGGAGCGCGATTGCTAAATGACCAGAAGGCGAAGACAAGGAGAGTAGCGAGGGCGCCGAATCGGATGAAGGAAGAGGTGCGCCGTGTCCTGAATCCAGGCGCAAGCATCTTGGGCATATCGTCGGAGGGATTATTATTCGATAGTATGAGCCCGAATTACGACACAGCGCAAGAGGGAATTCTGACGCCAGCGACAGAAAGCGTATGCGCGGCCAAGTTTTTCGAATCGAGGGCGAGGTGACGAATTCGGTCGATCGCGGGGCAGAAAGTCGTTCCGAAGACGATGAATATAGGTAATGAAACTCGCGAGGAAAAGAAAAAGACGATTCGATATAATTAATAGAGTTCGCTTCTTCACCGCATGATTAAATCGTCCTTATCGGGTGTGTTGCTCGCGGGCAAGAGATAATGTCGAGCTGTCGTTTTCCTGTACTGTAGGTGCGATGCTGGGAAGGGCAAAACGTGGGGAGAGTGGGTTGGAGAGGTAATAGAGAACGGACAGACAAGGATTGTCAAATAAAGGGGGTCGAGGAAAAAAAAAGAAGACGAAATCGAGAATCGATAATTTGCAATGCCCACGGGAGGTAAGTAGAGAGAGAGGAAAGAAGGTGAAAGTGAGGTTTGATAAGGAGGAGATTTATTAAACAGGGAGAAATGAAAAGCATGAATCGTAACGTTGGTCAGTCAGAATGAGGAGAGACTCAGAAGAACAAGAAGGAAGGAGCTTGCTCAAAGATTTGCTAGACTTGCCCGTCATCAAAAATTCTAGACTAAACACTACAGTTGCAGTTACAGGCAGACTAGTACAACCTAAAATGTGGGATCACCAATTTAGCTGCCGGGCAATACATTTTTGATCACCATGAACTGGTGAGAGATAAAGTACCCTCTCAGGGGCTGCAAAATGCCCAGGGCGGGCGATTTTGGAGAAAGACCTTGATCGGTGGGGCATGGGCCCTGCTATCGGGGTCTTTCTACAGGGAACTTAGCCGCTTAGATTTAGGAATTGGGGACAATCAGGGGCCGATCAGACACTTTCCACGCGTCAACTTGATTGCGTTTACAACAGTTGTACTGTATTTCTTTTGTGTGATGACAGACGTTCCATTCTGATCAACGTTACTTCCGAATGAAGCCGTTATAGAAGCTTCACGTTTCCCTCTGGACAAGTACGTGTATGAGAAATTTATTGGTCAATGGCAACTGTCGAGAGACAAAGTCAAGGGAGAGAGAGACAGAGTGCATAGTGCAAAGGAAAAGATACAGTGTCCTCTTTACAACTCCCCAATTCTGAGACACTATTTTCCTTGGAACAATGAGAAGACGCGTGTCAGATGGGTTACAGATTACAGGGATCTTGATGAAGCTAAATCTCAAAGTAAGCCTTGGACAAAGCAAATGGAAAAGGCTTGGCTAACAATTAAGGAAGGCCTTGTTTCAAGACTGGCGGTCCCAGCTTTTTGAGTGTCGGCTGTCTAATAGATTTCGATTGCCTTTGCTCCAATGTATTCCATCCATACTTACAATGAAATGCCCCGTTCCAATCTGAGGGCTGGGAGTAATTACACCGAATATTGTGCCTTGCTTCTACTCTAATTATCGAATCCGCAATCCAACGTCCCGTCCCACAGAAGCATCCTCCTACCCCATGCAAGGTACAGTAAAATCCACTGGAAACAATAGCATTAACGTCAAGTCAACTTCAAACCAAAAATCATGACTTCAAACATCCTTTCTAAAGTAAACAAAAAATGTTTCAATCTCTGGCCAAGACGGGAGGATCATCTCTCTTGTCTCGAATGGATTTAGCTGTGAGCCATAAATAACTCGACAGATGCACTCTCCTCCTGTTCCCGGCGGCGCAGATACAATACTTTGGCCCAAGGGGGTAATTGCCTTGAGTGGTGTGGCTGCTGGGTCTAGCCTGCATCTGGCCTTGAATAGTTTAATAAACCATGGATGTTGAATGAGATCTTCGCAGTGGTGGATATCAGATTTAATTAAGACGGCGGTTGTTTGCAAGCACTCCCTGGAATGTGAACGGGAAAAGACGGCAATTCAGATTTAATTCTCGCAGTGATACAAAGTGCAGAGTATGTCTGTACGAATGATTGTTGGACGCAATCTCACGACTTGATTCAATGGACATTGAGTCTAAAGCAAATACTACCCATAACAAATCTGATATGTCTACAAGTAACACAAAGACCATAGATCCTTACACGACTCACATCTGTTGGGTTTATGGAAATTGACAGCTTGGCATCCTCGTTGACGGTGGGACGAAACAAACAAAGCAATTACCAGTGACATTTGTCAACATCTGCCATGCAATCCAGACCATTCCTCTAAGAATGGCCCTCTCAAGGTCTCAAACACTCTCAGGGTTTGACATGATAAGCTTTTGCAGTGGAGAACCCGTCTGTTCTAGCCGCTCCGAAACAGAGGCGAGATCTAATCAGCGATTCAACATAGTATTAATACGAGCTGCTCCGGTATTCCAGTCAGCTGACGTTTGGACACTGTACTACTGACTCAGTTGAGACGTTGATCATGACTCTGACTCTAGAGGAGAGGAGACAACACAACTGCTGGTCGAGTTGAGTCGAGATAAAGCAAACTGGAGACGTGAGTGGTTTGACAGACCGAGTGTGACTTTTCGAGCATGATCTGACAGGCCAACGTCTACTCGATTCGTCGTTGGACAATCCAATAAGGAAAGGAAAACGTTGCGAATGCTTGCTCTCATGACCTCGAAGCTTGTCATACCCCAATGCCAACAATTGCAACCATCCGCTTATGACACTGCCTCAACTGTCAATTTTCTTGTTCACATTTTTGCACACCAAAACGAGCTGTCAGTTTCGCCAACAATTTCCATAAGTACAATGTCTTTGTGACCTGCCTTATCCGTCTCGAGATCCGTGTTTCGTCAGACTGGAGATCATGCCTGTACTGCCAAGCCTATACGCTTGTCCATTTCGTAATCCCAGTCTCGAGACTCACTCGCTGTATATTTGTTATTTCGAAGTAAATGGGTGAATAGTGTGGGAGTAATCTATTTCGAGCCCTCTTTTTCGAGAGATTCTGAGAGAATAGCACTGGTGGGGTTCCGAGTTGCGGCTCCGGAGCATTTCCCCAGCTCACAGGAAATAAACCGGCCAGTGAGCAAAGAAGGTGAACTTCTGGGCTATGCCATGGTACGCAACGTGGAGTTTTGGACGATTCCACGAGTTATCAAGGGAATGCCTGTCCGCGAAGATACTCCGTAATCGGTGAGGAATGTAGGTTTCGCGTTGATCCATCTCGACGGGCCATCTCGGCCCAACTGAATTCATATTTGGTAAAAGAACAGAAACAAAAGATAACAGAAAAGCTGGCTTTTCGCTGCGGGCGTCACTGCGTGGGACACTTTTCACAAAAAGACCCAGAAACCTGAACCTAGGCAGGTTGGCAATATATAGAGCTAGTAACTTAGGGGTAGGTTGCAGAGACAGCTAGTAACTTAGGGGAAGGCAGACCCGCGACTCTTATGCCCGTTTGCTCCGAGGCTCCAGCGAGCAAAACACAGCTAGTAACTTAGGGGTAAGGAGTGCCGGGTCATCACCCACGAGCATGACCATGGACAAGAGTCGGAGAGAGCAATGGCTGTTTGCCATTACCTAACATTACCTAAGATCAAAAGAGGGTTATCTGCGGTTTGAGACGGTCATCCCACGCTTTTTGCAAGATGGCGGGCGTTGGGGTCTATACACGAAAGAGGGCGAGGTAGAGTCTTTTATAGAGACGTTCTGTACAACTTCACATGGCAAAAAACATAGGACGGTTGACAGCCGGCACTTGACCATAAGTGGAGGTGGAAACGAGCTGAGCTGCCGTTTGGGGCGGGCATTTTGGTAAGTGAGAGGTGAGAGGGAAGCAAAATAGGGCAAATTGAATGGATTGGATGCGTAACAGAAACCCCCAGGACCCAGATCAGCGGGGATCCGCGCTATCTCTTAGTTGTTGACAGCCAACAGAAGGCGTTGGATCTAAACTACTTTTGTCAAGTGACTGGGTTGTCTGATGACCACCATGGTTCATCTCCAAGCTGTTATTGACAAAGAGAGCAACTCATGACATGGAGCTCTCTTGTTGATACGGTAGTAGTCGAGTTAAGTTTGACTCTTGTAGGTATCTTGTATGTAAGAGAAACCCCCGCCCGCTTGCAACCGAAAAGCCGACGCTATTACTGTACCTTATCCATCGTATTCCGCTCTCAGGGACTGGGACCCGGCCGATTGCAGCCTATCGAGAAGGTGAAAAGACGCCGAGAAAGATGAACGGCCAGTACCATTAACGTCCGAATACAAATGGAGGCTTCTTTCTCACAAACTTTCCTTTAATGTTTTTCTCTTTTCCTCTTCATCTTTTATCAATCTCTTCTCTTCTTCACTCTCTGTTCTCTTATCTCTTATCGTAGCTCTACGTCATCTTTCACACCCCCCACATTCCGCCGCTTCACTTCCACTTACACCAAACCGCCAAGATGAACACTGGTCTCGTCAACAGCCGTTTTCTCTCCAAGCCTGATGAGGTCGGCGTCGTCGCTGTCGGTTTCTCAGGAGGTCAGCCCAAGGCTGGTGTCGACATTGGCCCCGCTGCTCTCATCCAGTCCGGTCTTCTCACTGAGATCCGTGATGAGCTCGGCTACAAGCTCTTTGGCGACGAGAGCGTCCAGCAGTTCGAGGATCTGATCCCTGAGTCAGACCCTGACTTCCGCGGTATGAAGAAGCCCCGCCACGCATCTACAGTGACTCGCAAAATCGCTTCGCACACCTATGAGCACTCACGCGAGGGACGCATGACTCTTACCCTTGGCGGTGACCACAGCATTGCTATTGGTACTATCGCCGGAACTGCCAAGGCTACCCGGGAGCGTCTGAACCGTGAGATCGCTGTTATCTGGGTTGATGCGCACGCCGATATCAATACTCCTGAGAGCAGCGACAGCGGTAACATCCATGGTATGCCTGTTGCTTTCTTGACTGGTCTGGCCAAGGAGGAGAAGGAGGAGTGCTTTGGTTGGCTCGAGGATGATATGCGTCTGAACGTTAAGAAGCTGGTGTACATTGGTCTTCGATCCGTCGACATTGGCGAGAAGAAGATCCTCCGTGAGCACGGCATCAAGGCTTTCAGCATGCACGATGTTGACCGGTATGTATTTTTGTCCTTATGCTCATGATCTTTACTGACTTTTAATTTGTAGTCACGGTATTGGCCGCGTCGTCGAGATGGCCCTCGCTCATATCGGCAACGACACTCCCATCCATCTGTCCTTCGACGTTGATGCCCTCGACCCCATGTGGGCTCCTAGCACCGGCACACCCGTTCGCGGCGGTCTTACTCTTCGTGAAGGTGACTTCATTTGCGAGAGCGTCCATGAGACGGGTAACCTTGTTGCCATTGACCTGGTCGAGGTGAACCCTCACCTGGCTGATACCAAGCAAGCTGAGCAGAACACAATCCACGCTGGATGTTCACTTGTGCGATGCGCGCTAGGCGAGACCCTTCTATAAACAGATGGGACAGTGTTTTCTTTTGCGGTTCTGGAAAGGACATGATGATTTGGACAAATGCATTGATGCGGAGTACTATCTGTGTTTGAGGGCGGAAGATTGATGATATCCTTGAGTTGAATGAATGATTGATTGGGCCAGTTCATACTATGCATCTATATATAAGCGGACTGCGAGATCACTCTCGAAATAAAATGACTTCTTTCCTCGGGATAATTTGTTCCATGTGAAATCTGCTATTCGATTCCAACCATGAGCCAATCCGACACATTCAACACCAAAAGAAAAGTGATACCCAAGATCTCATGAATATAATAATAATCAATCCCGATCTTCTGATCGATCGAAGGCTGGGCTGGATCCGTTACTTTTCGACGTGTATCCATTCAGAAGCTATTGCAGTGTCACTGGCCCCTCTAGCCCCTGTTGTGTCGTGTTCCCAGCCACACACCCAACCTCCTCACGAAAGCCTCACCAAAAATGCATTGGGAGTAATTTCAGATGGGCTCATCAACTGGACGGATTTTCTGGTGTTGGAACTATTCCTTGTCTGTTGACTTTTGTCCTTTTTCAAATTTATTTCTTCTTTGCTTTTTCCACATTTTATTGCTCAACGCCAACGTTGGACAAACCGTTGCTGTGCTCAAGACTCGGAATCGTCAATCATTATTAATTCCACGGTTCATAATTCGATGTAGTAACGCCCAAGTCGACACCTAATAACATCTCACCCTCCCGTCGATATTTTGTACAAAAGGCCTCCATTCTATTCCTCTTCTTGGCGTATTCGACACCCGACGTCAGATCTTTTGGCAGTGTACCTGGCCTGGCCAACGCAGCAGAATCTCCACCCCCGGATCTTCCACTAAACACGACGCGAAAAACCACTCTCCAATCGACAAAGCGAAACGTGAGGCATCGACGCAGAGTCCGCATTCTGACGGCATCCGATCTCAACCACCCTTCTCTGCAAGCCATCTCGAATCGACAGGGCGATTAATACGCGCCGCGATCGGCGGGGCTGCTGTCTACCTACGTGGCAGTCTTTGGAAAGGCAACGCAAGAAAGGACCGGTACCAAGTGACGCGTCCGATAAGCGATCAAGGGAGAGACTCTTGCATCTCTGCTGAAATCTCGATTACCGAAGTTTACGGGTCCCATATTGAATTCGCGCCTGCATACCTGGGAGATCAAATATACAACCATGGTCGCCAAATCAACACTTACCGGTTTGACCGGCACAACAGGATGGACCGGAACTACAGGAATGACTGGAACAACAGGATGGACTGGAACAAGCCATACCAGAACGTCCATGACCTACGACGGTCCTCCTCCATCTACACATGTGCGAACGTATAACTGGCCGCCGCTGCAGCTGAACTTTTGGATTTTTGTGATCCTCCTCGCTTCGACGAGCATCATTGGCGTTTTTGCGACATTTATCCAGGTCCAAAGTCAACTCGAACTCGGCATTCCTTGGTACGGCCTCCAAACAGTTAACTTCAATGTTGAGATGCTAATAAAGTGCAGGTACTTCCCCTACTTTATCACTGTCGGCTCCCTCTCGATCCTTTTCATCCTCGGTATTTTCTGGCTTATTAGCCAGCGACGATTACTCCCTGCGATAGTCATGGTTGGCGGCTTCATGTTCTTTATACTATGGCTTGTTGGACTTGTCGTGGTTGCGATACAACTGTTTGGTCCTGATGGGTCTATCCAGAGTGTTTGCGACGTACAAGTTTTCGGACAGAATCCTAAGGGCACGAGCGAGGCTACTATGGCGTGGCTCCAGCAGCGAAATATCTGTATGCGCTTTACTACTCTATTCTATTGATGATTTCATGCTAACCGGTGCAGGTCAATCTTGGCAGCTTGTCTTCGCAATGGCTCTTACGGGAACCGTTTTCTTCATCTGGGTCATGATTATGGCCTACCAGGTGTTTGTCAACTCATAGGCCAGCACAGCTGATGTACGTTGACTGAACACTTGCTTTAATAACGAAATAACGACGCATGGCAATTAAGCCAAGGAGTTGAATGGTTTAATACGAGAAGACGGGGTTGCATTTGAATGGAGTTGTTAATGATTGAACAAAATGAGAGTGCATTTACGGGCATGATTTGCATAATTGGACTGTATAGACAGGATTCGATGACTGGTTGGTAACATAGAGTTGCTATTGATGTTGCACTTTTGGGTTAATATTGTTATGGTTGTTACTATTTTGAGATGCACTCTTTAATGATGTAAAGGAATGCCAAATCATCATAGAGTTCTATACGTGTCAGATAAAATAAGCCCGGTCACATAACTCTTTGCCTTTGTGCCCATGATAAGATGTTGCCTTGCTCAATTGAATTTATCTATATCTTTGTACCTGTGTACCTATGATAAGATACTACTGTACTGTATTGGGGTCGGGTTGGCTCCCTCAGAGCTTTTGAGCTTCTGTGATAACGGGCCGAGACCTTTCGTTGCATGACACCTTTCTTGTTCTTGTTTAGCTAGCCACGACAGTGTCAACTAGTAGTAAGACCGTCCCTGCAAGCGCAGTCACTTCAGCTCCCTCAGCACGGCGGTGTCGCTAGCTCACTGTATTTCAGCTTCCATGGCAAAAGTCTAGAACCAACAAGTCTTTATTCTCCACCTTAGCTTCAAGTGGAGCTATAGTATCATGGTGACAATCACCGAAGCTTTCTGGCCAAGAAAACAAGAATAAAAATAACAAAAAAGCTGCAAAGTTGAAGCGCTGAAACGCCCATGATGGAAGCCCAGAGACAGGGTCTGCCGAGATTCCCGGGATTGACGTGCCGTTCGGTAGAGTAATGGGAGGAAGAGTTGGTAGCCGGTAGTTCAGGGTCCAGAGTGACGTAGCTTGTGCCCCTAGAGAGTGGGATGACGAAAGAGGGTTGGCAGGAAATCGAGGAGATCTGCGGGTTATTCCACCATTTCTGAAAGATCTTGGACCAAGTTGGAAGGTTTACACTATTCTTAGATCGGTTGCTGAAAGGTATAAGAAGGGCGAGTGCTGCTGCTCGAGATTGCTCCTCATCATTAGCATCTACATCTACAATTCTACCTCACACTACACCAACCAAATCTACTTTTCTTTACCTTTCACAACAAAACTTCACAATGGATTTCGTCAAGAACGCTATGGGTGGCAACAAGGATGGTGCTTCCAAGGGAAGCAACAGCACTGGCGGTGGCGATGACTACGTCGACAAGGGTATGATACTCCATTCCATACTGCCACGACCAATTGACTGACTTGACCAGCTTTCTCCGCCATCAACAAAAAGGCTGGCACCAACATCTCCCGTGATAACCAGGAGAAGATCACCGACTTCGGTCGCAGCGCTTACGAGAAGCAGACTGGGTAAGTTATGCACGCACGAATGGCTTAAACCTACACAAGATCTGTGGCTAATAGTGATTGATGATACAGAAGCAAGGTCGACCCCAAGTACTCTAACTAAAGAGAGAAATAATTTCTAATGAGATAAATGGATGGAAGCTCTCAAAGCGATGAAGAGCTAGTATGAATTAATATGACATAATTATCAATCCACATGGATGAATGAGCTTGATGAGTGATACAGTGTTTAGCATGTGAATGAGATTTGAATTTAGAGAGTGACTGCGATAAGCTCTCGGAGTAAACCCACAAAAGTACCGCGATATACCTTGCACTTGGGAATGGTGCAATTGCTCGTTTACGAATGAATACTGGATCTTTCACAACTGAATAACCTACCCCAGATCTGATGCTGGCACGTCTCGTGTTGGAGAACCGATTCTCAAGACGTTTCAGGTCTTATGTTAATGAATACAAAACTGCTAACCATCCACAAATAAATCTATGTATAACTCTTATGTCTAATGCGAATAATAAGAAGCGACATTACTTGCTTGAACTCAATTATATTCAATGATATTCGAACCATAAACCCAACTTGCTCTGTGCTGGCAATGGTTGTCCCCAGCAACCAGCCTTGAATCTTAGAACTACGGGCAGGTAGTCAAACTCAAATCAGCCACGAGGAAGCCCCGCTGTTTCCCCTCGTGCCGCTAAACAGCACTCAAGATTGAATAGGAATATTTTATTGGCGGATTCAACCAACCATTCAACGGTGTCCAGCGCGCGATACCAATTTAGTGGTGTCAGGTCCTGTCAGGCTTTATCTTTTAGTGGGAGGTGACGCCCAAGCAGCCATAATATTCAGCGGGCACTCAGTCCAGGCCAGCAGGGGACCCGAGCAAGATCCAATCCAATACCCGGCCATTTCCATTTCTATTTCCATTCTCCCTCCCTTCCATGGGTTGACATCCACTGTATTGCTTTGACATCACCAACCACAGACAGCCACGCATCGCATCGCATCGCATCCGCGGTCGCTGCAATGCATCATGGCCAACGATGAGCAAGACCACGGCCTAGGCCATAGCAGCCAGCCTTCGACCCCGATACAAACCAGCAATAGCAACGACGGCTCGCGTCCACAGACGGCCCATCGCGTCTCACACAGAGATGATTACCACGAGGGCGCTGAGACATCAGACATAACAGACAACACCATCGGTGATACTTCGCAAGCCCAAGAAGAAGCCCAAGAACAAGACCAAACAGACTCAATCGAAGCGCCATCCCCCCACGATATTGCCATAAACATTGACGATACACATGCAAAATCCTTGAACCGGAAAAGCTCCAACAACAATAACCCCCCTACAACTCACCAAGAGTCTATGCTGCATCGTCCTGGACGTTCAGCCCCTGACCACAGCTACTTTGACCCTATTTCTGTCGATCTCACCCGTGCCCACGACGATTCATTAACCGAGGAGGACGTTAGGCGCCACTTGGGAGACGTGGAGTCTAGCTTTCTGCCCGCCTTGTCGCCTATTCCCACCGCTCACACAAACCAGCAGGGAGGCATCGACGACACGTTCCAGTTCGACTCGCCTACGAAAAAGCCTGCGCCTCAGCCAATTCAGCAGCGACAGCAACCGCAGAAGCAACCGGAGCAAGATTATGAAGATGACCACGATGTGACGACCTCGTCGGCAAACACTTCTGGATTCGAAAACTTTTCCTCTTCACCGACTGCAGCGGCCACTAGGAGGACTATATCGCGTGCTGTTAGCATGGCAAGTCAGCGAACGCAGGATCACAGCGCAACTTATGACGAGACCGAGAATCAGGATACCGAACAGGAGAGCTCACAAGTGTCTAGTGCTGGCGATAACGACGCCTCCTTATCTACAATACAGTCACAATCCGAGCAGGCTGATATTGGAAATACTTCTGGACAATCCTCGCGAAGCCGCCGGCCTAAGTACCTGCGCAGTCGTTTTGGAAGCCAGCGATCGTCGACATCGTCATTTGCGACCAATCCCGAATCCCAAGAAGGGAGTGACATGACCGTTGGCCTTGGCGCTGATTACGCTCTCCAATCTGGGGGCGCAGTTCCATCGATGGGCATGCTACGGAACCCAAGCAACCCGATGTTGCGGACAATCAGTATTGGCAGCATGGGCAGCGTCGGGTCGGCCTTTGGCGCTGAGGATTATACTGATAATTCGCTACCGCAACTCGAGCCGTTACCCGAAGTCGATAGTCCCGAACGGAAGCGACCACAAGATTTGCTCTCAACACCAAGACCCTCTAAGGAAGGGTTTACCACAGCACCCACAGACACCGTCATCGCACGACATGTTAGGAACGTTCAGGTACCGGAATCTTTAGCTAAGGAGTACAAGTTTAAGGGTGGCCTGGAAACTCCTCAAAAGCCTCCCTCGATTGCCATGGGCTCGGTGAATACAGCTCGGTCTGGAAGGAACCTGACCTTGAAGGAGCAGAGCAGCACAATCGAAAGACTGTCAAAGGAGAATTTCGATCTCAAACTCAAAGTTATGTTCTTAAGCGATCGCCTTGACAAGCTTTCGGAAGAGGGTATCAAAGAAATGATCTCGGAAAACGTTGACCTCAAGACCGGTCTTGCGGTGCTACAGCGAGATAATAAGGTTTTACGAAGGAGGGTCAAAGAGTTGGAAAAGCAAGTCAGGGACGAAGGAGAACGACCAAGCACCGCGCACAGTGGTACATCATCAACGGGTCAAACCGCTCGAATGGGAGAAGAGGAAGCCCAAGAGCGGGAGGAAGAGCTTATTTTTCTACGCGAACGGGTTGAAGAATACGCCACTGAGATTGAGCGGCTACGGTCGGAAAGCTTAACCAAGGAGAACGAGAGGCGCAAGTTTGCAGATATCGTTAGATCGATGGGCGAAAGGAATAGCGACAACATGGACCGACAAGAAGAGGCTGATGTATGGAAAGATCTTCTCGAACAGGAGACCGCCCGTAGAGAACAGGCCGATGACGAAAACAAGAGGCTAAGAGAGGAAGTGTTTAAACTGAAGCAGGACCTGTCCGGTGGACAGGGAGGCATGCACCACACGACAAACATTTATAACATCACTAAGAAGCACCGGGATGGCAACATGTCACCAGGCCGACCTATTTCTGGTCTTTCTGGTGATATGGAAAGCTCAAACGGCAACTTCAGCCAGGCCACTACCCTCGCTGATGAACTACGCCGGGAGAGCGAGCAGCTCCGTCACGAGAACGCTGAACTCAGACGTGAGGTTGGTGCGCAGACATCCATGCTGACGTCGAGGAACCGCGAGAAGGAGCGCCTCTACCAGGAGATTGAGGATCTCAAGATGGCTCAGCGACGAGGTCGGCCGGCTCCCTCAACCATTGACAGTCTTCTCGAGCGATCGGCTTCGCAGGTCGGCGGTCGCGACAGGCCTCAGTCACGCGGAAGTTTTAAGACACAGACGCAGATTGATGAGGATGTCGAGCGAGAGGAGATTGAGAACAGAATGGCAGAGATGCGCGACAAGATCAGCGAGGTCAAGCTGCAGAATCAAGAGTTGCAGCGCGAGCTTGAGATTTGTATGGAAGATTTTGAGACAGCCGTGGACGGCAAGCGACAAGCTGAAGATGCAGCACTGACACTCCAGGAGGATCTCAACAACGCCATGAATGACCTGGTAGCCTTGCAATCTGAACGTGACGAAGCTCTCCGCGAACAAAGCGAGATGGAGAACGAATTCGAGTCGCTGAGGAAGGAGGCTCAGGAGGAAATCGATGCGTTGGAAGCAGAGGCCGATCAACAAGCCGAAGAGATGCAGCGGGTGCAAGCAGATCTTCAAGACCGCTCAGAAAACTTTGACGCCTTACAGGAAGAGATGCGCAAGATGAGCGAGGCCTTGATACGACTTGAAGACGACCAGGAGAACAAGCTACGACGAATCCAACAACTCGAGCAGGAATTGGACTCATCTAACAAGGAGCTTGAGGATTTGGAGCAGAAGCTTATGGAGGCCAACGACAAGAACCAACGCCTCTCTGTGCAGCAGGAATCTTCTCAGGGAGAGATTGCATTCTTACGGGAAGAGCAGGAGACGGACAAGATTCGAATCGGAGACCTCGAGGCTGCTGTTGCCAACGCCGAGCAGAGCATACACGATGAAAAGGAACGAGTCAAGGAGCTGGAGAACCGTCTTCAGCAAGAGCGACACCAACGCGAGATTGTGGCAGATCAAGAGAAGGAAGAGGTGCAGCAGTTCGTCAATGAGCTCAACAGAGAGGCATCGGCAGCCAAGGACGAGGCTCGTCGTTTGCGTAAGAACCTGACATCGAGGGAGGTTGAGGCGACAGAGTGGAAGGAGAGGCTGATGGAGCTGGAGAATAACCTTCGTGAAGCTCTGGGTGATCTCAACGGTACCCGATCTTCGCTTCTCAAGGTATGTTGTTTCGTGGTTCGAGAAGAATGCCGACTAATGTTTTCCAGTCCATCGCCAAGCTGCAACGTGAGCTTGAGAACACAATTCGTGACCTTGACGCCAGCAAGGCAGCGCTGGTTGAGAAAGATCGCATCATCAAGCAGCGTGACTCTTTACTCGAGTCGCATGCTCTGGAGAGCCGCAAACTTTCTGAGCTGCTTGAAAAGGAGCGTATCGCTCACCGAAACACCAAGTCGCAGTACGACACGTTCCAGAAGTCACATCAGCACCTCACCCGTACTGCGAGTAGCCAGGATCTTCGTATTGCTGAGCTGGAGACCAACAAGAGTCAGGACCGCAGGAGGATTGCTGTGCTTGAACAAACGGCGCGCGATCAATTGCAAGAGCGCAATGAGCTATTGCTGCAACTGTGGCATAAGCTTAGCAAACTGTGTGGCAGAGAGTGGGTTCACGGTAATTCACTTATCGACCGCCAGGTCCTGCCATCGGTTGAGGTCATTGCCAATCGACTACCTAGTTTCACCAAGAACCTACTGGCTGCTGTCAAGTCCATTGAGAACATGGTCGCATCATTCGAGACGCGCATCAAGTCTGTGGAACGAGACCTGCACCGTGAGTACCAGACTCTGGAGAGCAATCTTGAGGTGCGGACCAAGAAGCTGGACCGACTGGAGACGATGGTTAGAAACTCTATCTCCTCTGGGTCACTAAGTCACGATTCTCGATATAATCGTCTAGAAGAGGCGTACCGCCAACTCAAGGTCGAAAACGCGACTCTACGCACAGCTAACGACGTGCGAGCGCGTGCAGCCCACTCGTCGAGAGAAAGCTCCGACGCTCTCGTCACACACTCACCATCGCCTTCTGTACCCCGTGGTCCTGGCGAGCAAACCCGCGACCGTAGCAGCCATTCCAAATCACGCTCCTCCACCATGACAAGAGCACACACGACGACCGCTCTACCGGGCTCTTCGGCCGGCGGTCTTGGTCTACGAGACATGACGGCACTCAACGAAGAGAACAATAGTGGTGGAGTCGCCAACGACAATAGATGGCTCTTCCGTCTTCGCGATATGGAGTATAAGCTCAAGATGGAGCGAGAAGGACGAAACCAGGATCGGCACGCAGCGAGGCAGAGACTAGGTGGCTTGGAGATGGAGAATAGGGACTTGAAAGAACGGATGAAGAGGGCTTTGGGTGATATTGATTGATAAGAAAAGCAACATAAGCGTAGGAGTTGGGGGGCCACCAGGTGATGGATCAGCAAGGGAATCGAAGCCATGAACAAAAAAGAGAGGAACTAATCATAAATGGAGCCAGGGTGTTTTTCTTTTCTTGTGTTTATTGAGTTGGTTTGAGTTTGGGAGTTGTTTGTTTTTATCTGTATCTTGTATAAAATACCGTTACAGGTATTCTCGTATTTAACTTGTTGTTATGGAGGGGCGTGAATGGGAATGGAAGCATTTATTCGAGGGGAATTGACTTGGTTATTTATTTGTTTCTTAAGATGTTATCTCTGTTACTTTGAATTGGCATGAGTGATTGAGGGTTGGTTAGTACTGTTGCTGTATATGATCCTGTTGGTGTTCTCACATCTTGTAAATTGACTGGCAACTTTGGTGGTGTGATGATGAAGCGATCATGATGGAGTGGGGTTAAGACAGTCGTAATATGCAGGCTATTGAGCACCCATAAACTATTGGCAATGCTAGGTACACAATCTCTATCTGCAGTAAATATACAAGAAAAAATCTACCGACAAGTGTAGAGTAACTACATACCAGACTTTATCGCTAAATCTGTCTAGCCAAGGACAGACAGATCCAAGGAATGTTCCTTTGCAACGTTGTAAAGCGCCAAGAGCTATGTCGTACAGTAGCGAACAAGCAAGCGAGCCAGAGTAAAAAAAACCTGGAAATTCTCCGAGACTGGGGGTTGATCAATTAAACATTTCTTTCTCATGCGCGGACTTTCCCAATGGGGTAGGGCCGCGGTCTCCCTCCTCATGACGAAGAGTATAAGTAAGATGTGACACTTCAACGAGGGGTCAGTAATCCAATTCATTCTAACTCTATTCATTCCATCATCTACTTGTACTTCATCTTCTATTACTATTCAATATTTAATCCACAATGCTGCGCGCTTCACTAGCGAGATGCAAGACTCCTCCTAGTCCTACCACCTGTCTAGGTTTAAAGCGACACATGGCCGTCGCTGCAGCTGCAGCCAAGAAAGAAGGTGACATCTCCGACGCATTCACTTCCCTCTCCGGTGCTCAAAGAAAACCTCTTCCAGATCGTTTTCGCATTAGAAAACTTGATCTTGTAAGGGGTCGAGAAGAACAGATTGAGAAAAGCTGGAAGTCGTTGCTACGTGAACTACGCAAAGAGAATGAGGTCGTTGCCAACAAGGGACCGAATGTCATTCCCCAGGTTGAGTATGATGATTTTGAACAAAGTGCTGGAGAATTAAAAGAAGAGATTCGCAAAAGAGGTGTTATCGTTGTTAAGGGTGTTGTTCCCGAGGATGAAGCCAGGGCTTGGAAGGGTGAAATTGAGGACTATGTTCGCAAGAATCCTTCTACAAGAGGTAAATTTCCTTTACACAGGTTCCAAATATAGATCACTAACACAAAGTTTACAGCATTCCCTCCACACGATCCTCAAGTCTACGAACTTTACTGGTCTGCCCCCCAACTGAAAGCCCGCTCCCATCCCAACTTCCTCCACGTCCAACAACGTCTCATGTCCCTACTCTGGCACTCTTCCAACCCCTCCACTCCCATATCCCTCTCCCAGCCCTTCAGCTACGCCGATAGACTTCGTATCCGCCAACCAGGCGACGCCTCATTCGCTCTCGGTCCGCACATCGATGGCGGGAGCGTAGAGCGTTGGGAGGCAGAAGGGTACGGTCGCGGAGGCGTGTACGACGCTGTACTAGCTGGCAAATGGGACGAGTACGATCCTTGGGATGCGAGCGGGCGAGTACACGCTGTGAACAACCTGTACGATGGACTAGGTGCGTGCTCCATGTTTAGAATGTGGCAGGGTTGGATGAGCATGAGCCATACGAAGCCTGGCGAGGGGACGTTACTGGTGAATCCGCTTGTAAAGCTATCCATGGCTTATGTTCTCCTCCGACCCTTCTTCCGCGTAAAGAACCCGAGCGCAAGCGACTTTTTGGGTGTGGATAACTGGGAGTTTATGGGAGGGGAGATGGATAGTGAGTTGCAGGGTGCGACGCCAGGGACAGGACAGGAATTGACGGATGAGTTGCATCCTCACTTGGAGCTGGAGAAGACCATGGTTCATGTCCCTGAGATCCGACCTGGTGATTTTGTAGCATGGCACTGCGATAGTGAGTTTTCTCTTGTATTGTCTCTCATTAACTCATGGCTAACAAATGCAGCAATCCACGCAGTTGACAAAGTGCACGGTGGAAAGACAGACTCAAGTGTCTTGTACATCCCGGTGTGTCCTATTACGGAATTGAATGCTGAGTACATGGTCCGACAACGGGAGGCGTTCAGACAGGGTACACCGGGTCCGGATTTCCCGGGCGGCGCGGGGGAATCGGAGCATGTGGATCGGCCTACGGAGGATGTTCTGGACGGAGTGGGAAGAAGAGCAATGGGTCTTGAGGGGTTGGAGGTCAAGGGTTTGGGGAGTGATGGCGAAAAGGAAGCAGTAGAGAGTGCTAACAGGGTCTTGGGGTTCTGAGGAGGGATGCTTGTAAGTAAAGTACCTGACTGAATTGCAGGTGACAAGTTCAGAATATTGCTCATAATCAATTAGGTGGCTGTCCATATAGTCATAAACACTTCCTGGATTCCATGACATGTCTAGGCAGAATTGAGATGGCAGTAGTTGTTAAGCACAGACGGCTCAGATCAACGGTGAATGGATCATAAGTTCTTTTGTTCAGTGTCGGCAGCTTTGCCTCCTTTTTTTGCCCATATTTGCTTTTTCGTTTTCACAAGGATGATTTATATTCAGTAGCGTGAAGAACTTGCATAACAGCCAATTCTAACACGATAGCTTCGTGTTATTGCCAGTTTATTTATTGGAGTATAAAACACATCGACTCCTCTTGAGGTACCTGGTAGTACTGAGATCGTTGTCTCAACAGCTGCTGTTTCTTCGGTCGAGGATACCACCCTCACTATCAGTCAGACCGAGAGCAGCACTGAAGCTTCTGCTCTCTCAGAAGATTTTAACACTACCGATATCCCGATCACTACTGCTGATAGTGCTACAACTACAGAAGCAACCATTACCACCACTGCTGAGGCTATGGTAATGTGTTTAAGTGAGGGTTTGATAACTCCACCTCGTTCGGAAGTTTGTAAGGTATAAAAGAAGGCTGAGACGAACTTGGTTTTTGTGATTTTCACCATTCGACCTACAATGACTATATAGCGATGAAGAGTTCATAGGGGGTTACTTGAGAACCACGATAGTCTATAGTCACATCACACTGCTACACATCTTTCTATTGACCGCGTGGCAAGAGGAAACTACGCTGATATTGATTTCTTTGTCACATATTCGACTTTGAATTGACAATAGGATTCTCAGCGGTGTGACTGGTATGTATAGATTATCGTGTTGGCTGTTCACTACTCCACGGGCAGGGGAAAAGTTGCATGAGCAGTCAATATATTGGCTAAAATACGTGACAAGAACTTGGGAACTACAACTATTGTACTTACTATAAAGGTCTTTAGCCTTTCTTTTCCAGGGGTATTGGCTGAGCTGGCCACGCTCCAGTTGTCCATACCGCTTACAGCATTCTGCCATTAAAGAATGCAGCTCCAGGTCCACCAAATGAATGACTGACCATTTTTAACCGCAGCTGGGCATGCCTTATACACGTAGCGCAAGTGTCAAAGAGCCGTGACTTGTCACGAAAAGCCTTGTCCTCATGCAAGACTAAGTCCGTAACCTTGCCTCTATTTGGTAATGATCGTACTGGTTTCCACAGTGGATGATGTTGGGCGGCTATTTTCAGCTCCCCATTCAGCTCTACAAGGGTGTCTGCAAGCATATAAGACCTGGATAGGCAATCAACATAAAGTTCACCCTCCAGCGTTGAAAGTCACAATTCCTCATTGACAGTAATAAAGCACTCCAACAAGGCAATTCTGCCTTCCCCTCACAAGTTCTTCCAACATGTCTTTTACCGGTGTTCCAGGTACTATACCCCTCCTCCGAGTCAACATTGTTGAATCCTGATCAAGTCCAGACCATGACACTTTCTGGGGAGACACAAACGACGACATGAAGGAAAGGACAAGGGCTTATGCCCAGAGAGCCTGTGAAGCAATGGAGGGGCGTTTTCTTCTTGAGCAGTATTGGCACCCATGGCGTCAAGACATGGACTATGAAATTCAATTCGACATCAAAGTCTTCGAGTTCATGGGCGACCACTGTGGCCTACCCGAAGGTCCAAAGATGTTCGAAGACGCGAGGGATATGATAATGTACTGGGAAAGTACCTCAAAGGTCGAGCCGCCGGAACAGACAAACCGTCGCTTGTTCATTATCCAGGACCTACATCCCAGGCTGATAGAGATACTAGGGGTTTTGCTAGATATACCTCCTGAGTTTTTTCTGGCCCATTGCGAAGAGTTTCCCAATATCAGCGTTTCCAGCGCTTTTGGTGCTCCCCAAGGTAGCTCGGCTTATTGGAAAATCCCTGTGCCTAGGCGTTATGACGTTCCACACTCATGCGGTCAACAACAGCCTGGCCCTTACTATGCGAAGCTGGGAAACTTCAACCGCGGAGAGACATTTTTGACAGAGCACACCAGGAGGATGGATGTAACAAGTATCATATCTTACTGGGGCACGCCCTATGGAAAGGACTCCTGGACATGTGAGTGACCTATATCACATCGTACACTTGCTTGTTTGTCAAACTTACTGATGAATTTATGGTTGAAGCCGTCGTTTTGATCGACCCTCACCATTGCAGACTAGAGTCTACGTCAGACTCCTCAGTGAAGCACGATCTCGCGGATTGTTCTTCTCTCCGAGACGTGACGCGTGAATTCAAGCTTGGATCTTCCTTCAACAACATGTTGCAGCCGCAGAAGCAACGGATTTTCGACACTGCTGCAGAAGCCTATGACAATTACAGCGTCGCCACCACCAACGATCCATTTTCAGCCACAATTTTCATTCGCAACATAGTTCGTTCTATTTGGAATGAGTTTGTCAGCCGAGAAGCCATAAATGTTCACGACCTTCAGTTGAATGATGAGAAAGAGCAGTCGAAAAAGAGAAGGTTGGAATCATCCCGGGATTATCATGATGCACCGAGTTATAAGAAGTACCACGATCTTATGGTGAGGAGACAAGATATTCGAGAGAAGAAAAGAGACTTGCAAAACATCATGTGGAGTTTCCAATGCAGAACGGAGAAAGAGAATCCAACATGGGAAGAAGACAATAACTCCGACTTGGTGGTGGACGACCGGATGACACAGGATGAACATGAGTCGTGGGCCATTCTGGAAGAAAGGTTGGAAGTTGCAGAGACGTCGTTGGGTAACCATCTTGAGATGTTTGCACAGCGTTCAGCATTGGTACAAGCCGAAGCCGCCAACAGGATGGCGCGAAGCTCAGGACAACTAACCAAGATAGCTACGGTCATCGTGCCATGCTCATTCGTGGCATCCATCTTTTCCATGGGAGGGAAATTTGAGGCTGGGGAGTCGCTTTTCTTTGTATACTGGACGATTTCGGTGCCTATTACATTGGTCCTACTAGCATGGGTTTTGTCCAAAGATGAGGACAGCATTAACTTTTTCAAACAGACATTATCTCCTGTTCTACGGAAGCGCAGTGGCCAGGAGACGGAGGGAAGGAATGGTATTAGGAGGAGGTGGGGTCTGTCTAAAGGAGGTGCTCGTGAAGAGGGACTTGAGCTTGGGACACCATAGTAGTTTCAGTTCCGATATACCTATAAAATTTCTCTTGGTGAGTGAAAAGTTAATCTATATTGTATGTCAGACAATTTCACTCGTCCAAGAATCATAACGGGGTTCCTTTTTATGCTAAAGAACCTAAGCCCATGTTATGCATAAATGTTAACATGATCAACATTGAGGAGTAACGAGGAAAGGGTTAAGGCAGTGGAGAAAGCCAACGTGGTATGAGGAGAGAGGTTTGTAAGCAAAGTGGTGGTTTCATGACTCGAATTGCGGGTTGCCGACTTTGACAAGTTGGTTTGTAAGCTATTTTTTGACATGTCAGACTGTCACTTGAGAGAACAGTCGGTGTCTCATCGGTAGTGAGACGATGTATGTATCGTTTCGGCAGTTGAGCATGATCCATCCCATCAAACGCGCAAGTGAATACTCTGTAGACTCCCATTAGTTATCATACCATCAGAACTTGGTGACACAATCAATTCTTGTCTGATATTATCCCACTCGCTTCGGACCGGATGTCGGTTACCGATGGCCCGGAATCCACTCGTGCCACTCAATTGACACGCATCACGTAGCGTCGTAGTTTCGATTCAGTGTCTCCACGACATTACTAATCTGATTTAGTATGTAGCGAAGCATCTAGCAAGTTCGTTTTACTAGAAAGAGTGAGCGGTGAAGGGATAGTGGAGTTGGATTGAACGTGGCAGAAGAGGAGGGGCATGGTGGATGTAGAAGGAAGAGGAAGCAGGACAACAAGGTCTTGTATATCCGTGTCTCTACCTATATATATGTATATAAACCACCAGGAGATAGAGTCATAGTTTAACTTTAGCACGCAATTCTCTACCATACTCAATCCATACCACATACCACACACACACACTCAATCGCCCATCATGAGCTACACTCTCTACGACGCTGCCATCCTCCACACCAAGGAGGCTCTCCAGTCCCTCTCTGCCATCCTCAAGAAGGCCGAGTCCCACGCCAATGCCTCTTCATTCCCCGAGGCCAAGCTGGCCCCCGACATGCTCGACCTGAACTTCCAGGTCTTCTTCACCACCGATACCGCTCAGAAGATTGTCGCCCGCACCACCGGCACTGAGCCCCTCACCCTCTCCCGCGACGACTGCACCAACTTTGAGCAGTACCAGGCTCGCATCGCCCAGGTCCTCGAGGTTATTGAGAAGGCCGACAAGGAAACCGTTGAGAAGCGCGCCGCCGAGGTCGTCACCATTGGCCTCGGACCTGGAAAGAGCGCTGACATGAAGTGTCGCGACTATGTTCAGGGTTACGGCATTCCCAACGTCTTCTTCCACCTCACCACTGCCTACGCTATCTTGAGAAAGGAGGGTGTCGACCTGGGCAAGCAGGACTACATTGGTCCCTTCATGGGTCAGTACCTCCAGTAAATTTAGAAACCTGGGAATGAATAAAAAGCAATGATTTACGTTTGAATGAAGTATTAATTCATAATCAGTCACCTGTGAATAATTAAATGACTTGTTCTGTTGTATCTCATGCAGTCATGATCATGACACTTTGTACCTATGGTGTAGGGTAACTACCAATCAACTGTAATACAAGGGTCTTTGTAATAATCTTTGCCACGACCCCTCCATCAATCAATTACAGGTGCATCTTATCTCCAATTTCACCACCCAAACTCTCCATCAGCATCTTCTATTGCCACCAAAAATGGCCGCGCACTGGTGGCTTCTTCGTGCAGTGCAGTCCCTAGAGGTAAGCACCTCTTCTCGCCCTTTTTCTTTGTCGCAAACACTAACAGACGCTATTACAGGACCACATCGTCGCATCCGTACGCAAACAGCCCTTTTTTCGCATTGAATCACGGTCGCTTACACCCGTCTAGATCCTCCGTCAACCCGGCTTCCACCGCGCGGTAGGCCGCATACACAAAACGATACACGAGAAGCAGCACGGAAGAAACCCTCACGAACCGTTGGCTCCTGGCGAAGCGACTGGTACGTTGGTTACGCCAAGTTTGACGCATTCACGCATGGCTGATGGGATGAACACAGCGGACCCGAATTCTATTAGCAGGAACGAACGCTTCGCGAAGCACTTTATCGACGAGATCAAGAACCAATTCAGAGGAAAGCCGACCGAGTTTCCGGGCGATAAGACTAGAAAGTGAAGTGATATGATACGGCAAAGATGGATTGATTGGATTGCGATGTTATGATACCCCTTCGATTACCGAACGAATACTCCGCTCTTGATCATAGGTTACGAAACGAAAAACGGTGGGAAATTTCGAGCATAGCCTTTATACAAGGTTGGAAGAGATAGAACATGGTTTATTAGCATGAAGCGGCATGACTACTTGTTTTGGGACTAGGTACCATGAATGCAACAGGGCGCTGAATGCAGGAAAGCGATGCACCTGGTAGCGTTGGCGACCTCTACAGTGGCGTTGTACCCTCCGCCGGTTTCTGTGGTTCAAGCTGATGAGTTCGAGGTGGAAAGGTTGACTATATGGAATCTTGGCATATCAGTCAAAGTGAACCATGAAATATAGCACTTAGAACAGAATCTTGATCGATTAGATGCCACGGCGAGACCAGATGCCACGAAACAGGGCACCAGAATTCTGTTGCTCGACTCTCACCCGCTGTGCCGGCAACTATTGTTGTGGAGAGCTTGAGCTGACCATGAATTACACATTACATTACAAGTATTTCTTCATAATGCATCAGGTTCCTTTTCCCTTTGAGCAAATTTGATCCACCAGCCGCTTTACTATCTCATAACACTTAGGCAACAACATGTCCAATGATTGCCATCGCACTGAAGTCAGATGATCGTGTATCTGATCTTGACTTCCGCTATAGACTGCATGGTGCACAACAACCCATCAGTCTCATGTCCCTGCTGACCAGACCACAAAGTTGCCCTAAATCTTTTCGCTTCACTCTATGGAGCCTCAATCGGCGCTGATGCCGTATCGGGTGCTCAGTTCGTGTGTCGGTCGCCGCTCCCTGTTCATTGCCAAGAAGGGCGGTAGTCTCGCTATCAATATGTTTGGAGGAAGAGTATTTGCACATCACGTTGTAGATAATAATCAAGAGATGCGATCCTTCTGCAGAGATCAGGGCTGTTTTATAGCTGGGTCTTTAGTGATATCATGCTTACTGGCGGTAAGCTTTGTTGGCATCTTACTCAATGCCACCTGGGGTGGTCAGAAAGCAACATCATGACAATATAGCCGCGATGACAAGTGCCATGCCGTTGGAGAGAAGGTCGCTTTACCACCCATCTTAGTAAATGACTGGTCTGCAGCAACTCTCAAACAGGATCACACGCGGCACAGTGACCTATGATTCGAGATCGGCGGCTGACGAGATACTATTGTGGTGGCTCGTCGCAAACGACTGGCTCATGATAGCGTCGCATATTGTCCCCAGTCTACCCAGTTCATCGGAAGACCTATGTCCAGATTCGCCTCGAGTGCGTCTTCCACAGCGTTCAGATTGAAGCTAGGGTCTATAGCCCCAAAGACATCAGCACCTGAAATAGCGTCAATGAGCGAAAAGTCGACAGGCTGTTCCACACTAGGGACCGAGTTGATCATGGTGGGGTTAGCGACCGGGACAGACACGGGAAACTCAGGTGGTCGAGGAACAGGCTGTGAGAAAGATGAGGGTACGGAGTTGGGCGTTCCCTCATGAGTAGGTGGTGTCGATTCACGAGTAAGAGTATTGGCAGCACGTTCCATCTCCTTCAGCACCCGTTCACCCAGGCCGGCTACCACGTTGGCGCTCCAGAAGTAGTCGCCGAATTTTCGGAGCATTTCACAGTTGCGACGAAAAGCGTGCATGGCGCGGGCGCGGAACATGGGCAGTCGACTATGGCGCATCTTGCGATATTCTACGCTAAGCGCGAGACATACTGCGTAGGGGACGATGGGCATGGGACTTAGATGATCGCGAAGGACGGCGCAGGCGATTCGTTCGGCTGCGAGTGAGCGGCGGGCATTGGCGGATGGGGGTGGGAGTGTTGATGCTGCTGTGAGTGTGCCTGGACGAGGAAGACGACAGGATAATATGATGACGGCGTGGTAGAAGGTTTCAATTGTTGCTGTTGTTGTTAGAATTAACCTAGAGCGGAGATATTCAGTACGAACCAATTAGTGGGCTTGGGACTTTGAGGGCGTCGGCGTTGACGATCATGGCTTCTAGCACGGGGAGGTCGATGTACGCGACTTTATCGAGACCCGAAGCCTCAGCACTTGGCCCAGGGCGATATAGCTCAATCACTTGATCAAGCCACTGTATCACAGAAAGGAAAAGTCGGAAACAAGGTGGTCTTTTCTTAATGCACCCATCAAGATTGGCGCCAATGTCTCTCTCGTGCATCAAGCAGGGTCGTCCATAAGCAGCAGCATTAATTCGATCAACAGCCCAAACGGCACAAAATAAAGTCTCGAGTTCTTCACAATTGGGCGCATCGTACTTAAGAAGGTGAAGACCTAGAGTCTGGATGTGGTGGATCGCGCGACCGCCCAGTTGAGCTGGGAGATCGGCTTCCTCGGAACTGCTGGGCTGGGTATACAGGGAAAGCATGACGAGAGCTCTGATGTGAAGGACCCTGTCGGTGATGATGCTTGTTTCGAGAATGGCGCGCACAGCGGAGGAGAGGGATTGAATGAATTCCTGGCACGTCAGAAGCTCGTCCCCCCGGTTTTGTAGGTGAAGATGCGACGACATGGACGGATCGGTAGAAGCGGCCAGACAGACCAGCTGGCGAAGAACAATGGTTGCTGGATCATCACCCAAGGGAGCGACAACGTCCAAGCTTGATTCGGGAATGATGGGTAAGATGGGATGAATCCTGTCCAGATATAAACATCTCAACTTGCGAAAGTCTTGCTCGGGGGGTAGGCAGGGTAGACAATGCTCTTTGACAAAGGGGAGTAGAAACTGGTCCATTATTGGCGGTGGTCTCGATGTGATAAATTGTGACGATGAGCCGGCTTGACCTTGCGACCCGCTGTTAGTGGGTGTGGTCGATGAGAGCCATATGCCTACGTCGCCCTTTTGAGAAGTCTCCCGAACGGATGCTGAACCTGTTGCTTCCATGAACATGCCCTCTGGGTTGAGGTCGCCTACAAAGCGGGATGACGATGACTGTGTTTTAGGCGTTCCTGCCGATTCACGCCTCGGAGGCGTCGGAACAGTGCCATATTGAAGGTGAAGTGATGGCTGGTGTGTAGATGGAGATGTATTGTGGTTGTGATCAGGCAGTGCTGTGCGTGTTGAAAGCGGTACATTCAATGGAAGAGATCTGAATCGCTTTTGTTAACCTGAAATCAACCCAGATCGACCAAGGTTCCACTTACGCAGACCGGGATTGTTGGTGTGTTTCATTCTGAACTTGAGCTTGAAGCTCTGGAGGCGAGACAGTGTTTTCCTCAACAGCATTTTCGGCGTGAACGCATCGTCTCTACCATTTTGTCAGCTCAGAATTTGAGGGTAGGTATGATGGGGAGACGACAGACTTTTTTCTTGCGGCATGAAGCACATGCGTGTTGGACTTGCTTACGCTTTACTGGGAGACCCCCGCGAGAAGGATCAGATGCGACGAATTTGACGTGCTTAGAGGAGGAGGAGGGTGTGGGCATTTCAGCAGTGCGAAGGGAAGAGAGAGGAGATATGATGAAATGTATTTAGTTTGTTCATGCCATGAGTGAGCGAGTGAGTATGTGAATATCTGAGTCAATGAGAGTGAGGCGGGTGGAGATGGGATTAGACAGCAAGAGTCAAGTCAAAGTCAGTCATTGGGTGAAATTTCAAGGTGAAGGAAAGACGCGTCTCGGTGAAGAATGGACGGGGCATTAGTCAGCGAGCAAACAAGGTTTGGTTTGGTCTAGTCTGATCTGTTTCGGCAGTTCAACACTGTAATAGCTCCATCGCGATGATTTAGATCGTTTTATTCAGACTGCAGTGCAATAAGAAGAGAAACTCCATCTATATATGCAAATATTATTGTGTGACATTGCGATGGGCGACATGCGGAATGTGCGTCATAGGGTAGGTACTGTGATGGGCCTCTACTGCAAGCAATGAGTGGGTGACAAGGACAGGTACCCCCTCCTGTGCTGGAACTGAATAGTTATGGCTTCAATTACCCTGTCAATTGCATTACTCGGCTCTCTAAATACCAGGGTCTAGCTGACAATCATCCATCGTGTTGGGTACCTGCACATTGACACTCCACTGTATGTAGGTACTAAGTAAAGAGACATTGCATGGTATTCGGAGTATCCAGTCAATCCCATCCAAGTCCAGTCGAATGCAGTATATCTCAACGAAAGACAGATTAATGTTTTCCTGCTTGACATGACAATAACATAAACATCAGCGTAAACAATCTGTTATGACCTCCCTACCGTTGCCCCTTCAATATCGCTAATCCCCAAAACCTTCAGTGGATCCAAACAAACTACCGTGAATTCTCCAGACCATTTATGCGGCCTTTCACACCAAAAACAATACCCCAAATTCACGGTCGCACCCTAAGCAAGCTACCTCCACTTCCCATCTCCAGAGAGGACCGGCTCGTTTTGCGAGACCCTGCATCTTGAAGAATCGGTTGGCTCTTGTTTTCTCCAACAACACGCGCTAACGCGAATCGGGGAATAGGTAAACATGATGCCCGGCATGAGACAAGGGATTGATCGTGTTTATTTAGTTTAGTTTAGGTGGATGTTGTTATTGACATTGACAAGATGTTACTTTTATACTGCATTGCTTCCCTGTATCTTTGATGTCTTTTGTTATTCTTGTAACTTACCAACTCGTTCATTGTTGTGATTGAACCTCGTGAATTCATTTGTCCATCCTTCCATCCATCATCCATCATGGAAGACCTACCAATTGCTGTAAGACGCTCGCGTCGCAGCAGCATCAAACCAGAACCATCAGATATTCCTTCTTCCCCAATGCCTGCCAAAACACCCCGAACAGTCTCGAGGAGAAAAGTCCGCTTCTCAGAGCCAGGTGTCTCCAGCGGTCTGACCCCAATGGTCGGTCGCTTCTCTGTCGCGACACCCAAACGACGTCGCCATTCTTCTGCACCTGTGACAACTACTCCGAGCACCACTCGCTCGGTTCCCGCGTTGCCGGAGAGTGGCGATGTCACTTTTCTTCCCCTGCGACAAGTTCTTGATGGTCGCGTCCAAAGGCGCATTCGCCGCAATGGACTGAGTGAAGAGATGAACGTCATTCAGCAAGAGAAGAGACGGCGCTCAATTGAGGCCAAGGAGGAAATCGAAAAGCTGAGAGATCAACTCAAGGCGCGTGATCGCGAGATTTATGAGTTGCAAAATGCGACAATTGTCATTGACACGGGTCGCATTTGGGACCTCGAGAAGCAGATAGAGGACCTGCAGGATGAACTGACAAAGAGATCTGGGCGCTCCCTGAGTGAGAAGAGAGGGTACAACTGGACACTGTCAGCGCGTGAGAAATTTTCGCCAGAGTATATGGACATGGATGAGACCGAGTTTGGCGAGGAGACTATGGCGCAGTTGGTCTGCAGTACGCCTTCGAGAGCGAGGGCAAGAGAGGGAGCGAGCACTTCATTTATGGATATGACACCTCCTGCTACAAGCCCGACGATTCCCGGAACGCCCATGTCTTGGAATCCCATTTCGTCAACATTGAGTGCTGGTGTTCAGGCTTGTTTCCCGGATCCTCAGCAACAGCAATTGGAAGAAGAGGTTTCGTCGCTGCAGCTCGAAGTCACAAAGCTCACCGACACACTCGAATCATACAAATCTCTCAGCGGTCGCTTATCCGACAAGCTCTCCGAATTCGCGCCAGCTGTTGGGTCAGAGTCAACAACATCACATCATCACCTCGAGGCTCAGATCGACGCCATGCTACGCACAATGTCTGACAGAGCATGTGCACTTCAGCAACTCACCACCAACATCACAAAACTCGGCTTTCACGGTTCTGACGCAAGCGACATGATCACATCCCTTGCTTCTGGCTTCCGCGCCGCCCGCTTGGAGCTGGAGTACCTGACACCCGGCGAAATCAACCTCCCTTTGTCATCCCATGGTGCGGAAGTTCTGGATCTCATGCTCACGCGTTTGCGCGACATGGCTAAGCGCGCCAAGGAAGACGAGGATGCTATCGATGAGTATCACGAGATTGAGCAGTCACTACGAAAGCAACTTGACGCGCGCGTCACCGTCATGGACGGCCTGAAGGCAGAGATGAACAAGGCCGAGAAACTCATGAGCGATAAGATTGCACGGATCCGCGAGCTTGAGGTGGCCAACACTAGGCTTAAAGGCGCTGTCGACGGTTATGTGCGCGACATCTCGGAGCTCGAGAACCTCGTCGAGCGAATGGAGCGCGATGCGCATGATGCAGAGGATGAGTACCACGTGCAGTTAGAGGTCAAGCGGAAGGTACTTAGTCGCAAGGAGGACAGCATCGCGGAGCTGGAGAAGCGATTATCTGAAGCGCTTCAACGGTCGGCAGATCTTCAGCGCGAGGTGAAGGAAGTCCAAGAAACCAAGATGCGCGATGTCGCAGAGCTGAACAAGCGACACGGCGCGGCGCTCGCAGCGGGTGACGCGAGCGTGGTTAAGTACCGCGGGGAGATTGATAGAGTAAATGCTTCTCTTCGCGCGGCGCACGCGACGATATGTAGTCTGCGAGTCGAGAATGGCGGATTGAAGAGTCAGATGGAGGAGGAGAGGACGAAAGCCAAGGCGGTGATTGACTCAATGAAGGAGGAGCTTCAGCGGGTCGTGCAGATGAGTCAGGAGTTTTTGACGCCAAAGAGCAAAGCGCTGAAGAGTGCTGACTCTGAGTCAGAACCAGGATCTGGGTCATCATCTTCGACAGTGAGCGCTAAGAGAACAGCTTTTGTTTCTGTAGATGGTAGCGCAAGAAGGTTGAGTAGAAAGAGACAGTGTCGAGGACGTGATAGTGGGATGGGTCTGTTGGATGAAGATGAGGAAGAGTGCTTTTGAGTCAGTGAGGGAGAGATGCATGGGACGGCGTTACCAAAACATTCTTTTAGAATATTTTCCTTTGTCTCTAACAAATTTAATCTGTTTGTTCAAAGTATTCTTTGTCTTGAATTGATCGTGGAAACTTGGCTCTTTTCCCCAGGGTTCTAGTTCTAGTTCCCGAAGTTGATAGCCGATAGATGCCGATCTTTGTTCCCTGGATAGACTATCTTATCCATCTCCTTACCCGAAAGGGAGTAGATCTCTGCCTCGGCCACCCCGTCCGAGTTCGGCCGCCGCTAAGACCCGTTTTCTAGATTCGCATCTCATCTTTAATTTCGCAGTTTCACAATTCCATCTCCTTTTATTCTCACTATCATTCATTATCATATTATACACTCAATCACTTTATACAATGACGATACATATCCTACGAAATGCCTTCAGGAGGCCAATCAACTTAAAATTCTCTCACTTACAACGACGCTTCCAGTCATCCAAAAAAGTAGAAGAGGCTGTCCCTGTCCCTAGCACCGTTGCGCCGTTACCATTGTGGCAACGTTTAGGACCGCTCACTACTGCCGCGCAGGCGTATGCGCGAGCCCAGTCCAAGAATCCTTTACGGACACAAGTCGCTACTGCGGTGGTGATTTACATTGCTGCGGATTTAAGCGCGCAATATGTTAGCGGCAATGAATATGATCCTAAAAGGACAGTGAGGAATGCTGTTATTGGAGGTGTTGCTGCTATACCCAATTTTAAATGGTAAGTTGAAAGAGTATGAGAGTGAGCTTCAAAGACTGACTGACGTGATAGGTTTTTATTCCTCTCTCATCACTTTAATTATTCATCACGTCTTCTCTCCATCGCTACTAAAGTCGCTGTGGGTCAAATCGCTTTTACACCAATCTTCAACACATATTTCTTCGGCGCGCAGGCTTTGTTGTCTGGCGAGAACATCTGGGGCACGATTGAGCGAGTCAAGGACACTGTGCCCACAAGCATCGTTAACTCGTGCAAGTTGTGGCCCATGGTCACGGCATTCAGCTTTACCTTTTTGAGCATTGACTGGCGGCCTTTGTTCCACGGTGTTGTGGCGGTTGGATGGCAAACGTATCTGAGCTTTTTGAACAGGCAGGCTGAGATGAAGGAGAGGTTGAGGCATCAAGGGAAGACGGAGGACGTTAAGACTATGGGGTTTTCTGTGAAGCAGGCTGCTTGAAAAAAAAGTGCATTTTTGAAAGAATAAAATAGAATTGTTTTTTTTTTTTGGGGGGGGGGGGGACTATAGATGGACATATAGAGGAGTTCTGGTTCTTTGGGCCAAGTTTTGCTTACCAAGATGCTTCCATTTCTTAGCAGTATATTCCTCATATATAGTATTTCTCTTTGTCCATTAGAATAAATCGAAAGAATTACCTAGAACAATATTAGATATATTCTGTAGTCTGAACAGTTTGAATATTGAGAAGCATGTTGTATCTAGCCATAGTCTGTTTCTAGGGGCCTTTGGTGCAACTTCAGTTCTCAAGAAATCCTTTGTTTGCTCTTAATATTGATACGAAATAAGAACCGTTGGTTTGAATATTAATTGAATCCCTTTTGGAACACTTTTCGGATTTCTTCTTGTCCTCTACTCAAGTTGTTATAGAAGTGTTTCTGATTGGCTGCTGACACCTACATTCAATCAACGAGATAATTGGTACCGCTCTTATCTTATCACCACAATCTTATCACAGCCCAGACCCTGAACCTCAGGAACAGAAAACCGCTTCCCATCCCCATACCAACCATGAAGAAGTCAATAGCATGCGGTGCATGTCGCTCTTCCAAGCGCAAAGTAAAATATGACAACTCCAAGTCTATCACCCTTGCTGATCAGTCTTGTAGTGTATCCACTCAGGCGGCCCTCCCTGCACGCGTTGTCGCGACCGAGGTGATGAATGTATCTTTCCTCCCAAGGGTACTTCGTTCATCTTCAGACGCAGTCGTTTAGAACGTCTCTCAGCCGATAATAGAGATAATGATGGTCTTCGATCTGACCCAACTGTTACGCGGGCCGCGAACCTGGCCACGACTGATCCGTTTGGGTTCTTGACTGATGAGGTAAAAAACAGCTATCTGAGATGCTCGTATAAGTGGTCGTTTCATCATATTCCCAATCTTCTCATCGCCATTAGGGAAAGGAGATTGGACTCACTGCTTATTTGGGCTATGCTGGCCATCACAGTTCGGTATGCACATTGAGACTGTTTGTTCACTCGTTATGCTCACCTTCTTGCAGATTCTCGCAGGCAGCACCACCAGGATACTCAACCCAGGTTGAAGCAAGCAACACGTTCGCCGCACACGCTAGAACCCAGGTCTTATCCCTAGTAGACCAACCAACCGTCCATCGAGCGCAAGTTCTGCTTATGCTGACAGGCCATTCCTGGGGTGCCGGCGAAGGCAGGCGCGCTTGGGTTTACCTCGGCATGGCCGTTCGTATGGCTCAAGTCCTTGGACTTTTCGAAGAACTACCCCCTTCAACAAGTCGCGATGAGTTCATCGAAGCTGAAGAAAGACGACGCACAGCTTGGACGTGTTTCCTCATGGACAGCCTCTTAAGCGGAGGCAAAGGACGCGACAGGATGCTCTCAGCTGACAACATGCGTATACAACTTCCTTGCGACTCTGAGAGTTTCAATTTTGGACAAGTTGTCGTTTGTGAAAGGCTAGATGGCTCAGTAGCGGATGGGACAGGCACAGCACTGGGTATCCGCGTCAAGGGCAATCTGGGCATCGTGGCTTACAGCATGCGCGTGGCTGATGTCTGGGGAGCTGTGGCCAAATGGGCTTGCACACGGCACGATAACAATGTTCCTCCATGGCAACCCCAATCTGATTTTCAGATGCTGCTCGGCCGTCTTGAAATATGGAAGAGCTCATTACCGGATCGTCTTCGGTACGAGCTTTTCCTTCTAAGAGCACATAGTGTCTCCAATCAGGGTCAGGCTTACTGCTACATGCACTGCATCTACTTTATGAGTGTCATCTTCCTCTATCGATCTTATCTGCCCGAGGTTGAGATGCAAAGGGCAAGAATAGGTGATAAGGACTGGGATCAATGGTCAACTTGGTCGAGTAAAGAGCTTGTTCAAGTTGCCAAACAAGTCTGTGACATGCTACAAGAGATACGCGCTTTTGGTCTGTATTTCCTGCGTGGCCTTGTTCCATGGATTGGTTTCACCATCTACACAGCTGTTGGGACAATGCTCTACTTTTACCACTTTCCTAATCCCGGAGATACCCCGCTCGACATCGACAAGCGACGAGAACATATTGTGGAAGGTCTGTTGTTTCTCAAGGATATGCGACAAGCGTGGCCAATGGCTGATACATGGGTGAGATTTGTGACCTCAACTGATGGTGTCGATGTTAACTGGCGACAGCGGGAGAAAATCAAGGCAATGCAAATATTTTACAGCAATATCAAGACCGACGGCGATCTAGCAGTGACGCCGAGTGAGAGAAGAGAGATGCGAAATGCAATTATCGACTACGGTGCTCTCCAGCCCGATCCCGTACGCCAGCCTGACACTGAGAGTACAGACGAACAAGTAAGCAAACATGGAGGGATATTCGAGGATCGAAACTGACAATATCTTCAGAGCGCGACAGATGGCGAAAATGACCAAGCCACAACTAGTACAAGCGCAGAGTTCATTACCGACCCTATGAATTTCATTGCACCGGCCGATATTGACCTATTTGACACGGATTTCGCTTTCGGTAGTAACATGTATGCCACGTTTGCCGATGCTACGCAGGGTTTCTGGGAGAGTTTCCCCGGAAGTATGGATATTCAAGGTGATATGAACTTTGATCACTAGATCAGATCGACTTTCATCTTCTATTCTGTCCAAATTTCGATTCTTTAGCGTTATTCCTTTCCCTGCCAAGCCGGGAATTGTCATATTTCATGATGTGACAGGACAGGTGGGATGGACGATCGAACCCCCGCGCTTCTCCACGGCATGCATTTAGGCTAAATGCCACGACTTTCATGACGAGATATAAGAACATGCAAACCGCGCATGCCTGTCACTCCTTGTATCTTATTCAGACTCAACTCAACTCACTTCAACATTTTTAATCAAGATGCCTCAAGTCAGGAACCCAATTCTTCCAGGCTTCAACCCGGACCCTTCTATTGTCCGCGTTGGTGATGACTACTACATAGCCACATCCACTTTTGAGTGGTTTCCTGGCGTTCAGATCCACCACTCTAGAGATCTCGCCAACTGGAAACTGGTCGTGCGCCCTCTGACCCGCAAGAACCAACTTGACATGCGCGGAGAGCCCGATAGCTGCGGTGTCTGGGCACCTTGTTTGAGCCATGACGGCGAGAAGTTTTGGCTAGTTTACACTGATGTCAAGCGCAAGGATGGCTCTTTCAAAGATGCGCATAACTATATTGTTACTGCCACATCTATTGAAGGGCCATGGTCTGATCCCGTCTATGCTAACTCTTCTGGCTTCGACCCGTCGCTCTTTCATGATGACGACGGAAAGAAGTGGTTCAACAACATGACGTGGGATCACCGCTCTCGTCCACAGACGTTTTCAGGCATTTTCCTACAAGAATTTGACCCCAAGGCAAACAAATTAGTTGGTCCCAGGAAGAACATCTTTGAAGGAACGGATTTGGCCTTTGTGGAGGGATCTCATATTTACAAACGCAATGGATGGTATTACCTTTCGACTGCAGAAGGTGGCACAGGATATAGTCACGCTATAACCCTGGCTCGATCGCGCAATGTCTGGGGTCCTTATGAGGTACATCCCCAGAAACATATCCTCACCTCGAAGGATACACCACACGCTGCGCTCCAGAGAGCCGGTCATGGTCAGATCGTCGAGACCCCAGATGGCAAGACCTACGTCGTGCATCTCACAGGCCGCCCAACAACACAGAAACGACGCTCGGTGTTGGGTCGAGAGACTGCTATTCAGGAAGCTTACTGGGGTGACGATGAATGGTTGTACATCAAGAACGGTCCTGTCCCAAGCTTATACGTCGATCTCCCCGCCGAGCGTGATGATACAGAATACTGGGAAGAGAAGCGATACACTTTCAAGGACACTCTTCATAGCGACTTCCAATGGCTTCGAACCCCTGAGCCCGAGCGCATTTTCAACATCAAGGATGGCCAGCTTGCCCTCATCGGTCGTGAGTCTATCGGAGCCTGGTTTGAGCAGGCTCTTGTTGCTCGCCGTCAAACGCATTTTTCATACGACGCCGAAACTGTTATTGATTTCTCCCCTGAAGACGAGCGCCAATTCGCTGGTCTAACAGCGTACTACTGCCGTTTCAACTTTTTCTATCTTACAGTGACGGCTCACTCAGATGGCCAACGCGAACTCCTCATCCTCCGCTCCGAAGAAACTTTCCCTCTAGGTCGTCTCGATAAGCCTTTTGCGGAGCCTGTAAAGATTCCCAACGAGGGCAAGGTGAAGCTCGCTTTGACTATTCGGGGAAGCAAGTTGCAGTTCTACTACGCCCTTGAAGGACAGGAGTTGACAAAGATTGGTCCTGTGTATGATGCTTCGCTTTTGTCGGATGAGTGTGGTGGACACCCGAATGATGGAAGTTTCACTGGTGCGTTTGTGGGAATGGCTGCTTCGGACGTCAATGGACTTGCGTTGGAGGCCAAATTTGATTATTTTGTTTATCGACCTGTTCACGACGAGTCAGATCGATATGATATTTAATAGTTTCATGATATGAGAAACGGTTATATAACGGATATCATTAATATACTTGATAACCTCCGTTTGGATGAAATATAACTTACGGATCTTTGAATGAATGTTTCAGTTACTTATGTCGATCAGATACTATTGCTGCTATATCGGCTTCGAGTTGGCCGAGGTTGGCTATGAGCCGAAAGTGCGGGGTATTGTGTGATAGCTTCACGATATCGACTCGATTCGTCTTTTTGCACAGCCATCAGACATATAATAGCAAGAGAGAAAAGGACAATGCATCTTCCCAAGCTTCCTCCAAGCGCCGCATACATTCGCCTGTCGAACCCCTCAAAACGCAATGCCCTGAGTCTTCCCATTCTACGAGACCTCAAAGCTCAACTCACGACAGCGCTCACATCTCGCACATCAGGCCAGCTTCGTTTGCTCCCGCCGTTCAAAGAGCATGTTCTCTCAGATCTCGAAGAAGCATCGCGGAAAAAGGATACAGCCTCAGAAATATGGAATAAATACGGTTGGCTCGTCAGCGCCGCCGAGTGGAAGAAGGAGCGAGATGGTTTACCAGATGTTCTCGTGCTTCGCAGCGAAGGACCTGTGTTTTCATCGGGACATGACCTGAAAGAACTTTCTCAACTTGGACATGATGATGTGAAGCTACTTTTCAGTCTCTGCGCAGAAGTCATGAGCATGATCCGAAGGAGTCCTGTGCTGGTGGTTTGTCCTATACAAGGCCTTGCTACGGCTGCTGGATTTCAGCTCGCCATGACGACCGACTTTCCCATCGCGTTGCCTGATACACAGTTTTCTCTACCTGGAGCCAAGATTGGGCTGCCATGCACGAGCCCGTCGACTGCTGTTTCACGACGTTTACCACCTGGTGCGACGTACAGATTACTTGCCACTGCTGAACCTATCGCGGCTTCAGAGTATCCTGGTGCAGTTGACGTGGTCAGAGTATCGCAGGGGACGCAGCCAGAGGATGCTTTTGAAAGTCGTGTAGCCGCCGTGGTAGAACAGCTGGTGGCGAAATCGCCGCAGCAACAAGCCGTGGGCAAATGGGCTTATTGGACGCAACTTGGTATCGGGTTAAGTAGTGATGAGGGTGGTGATGGGTATGAAAGTGCGGCGCGATGGGCGGGGAGGGTTATGGCTTTGCATGCGAAGAGTGAGGATGCGAAAGAGGGGATTGAAGCATTTTTGGGCAAAAGGAAACCTGAGTGGAAGAGTAGCTCCAAGTCGAAATTATGAATTGTTTGGTGTTGATGACCATGAAGATGGTATATTTTATGGACTGATTGATTTATTGATGAGCAACAGAGAAGACATCAATGACGATAGTGTAAAGAGGGGGTCATGTTGAATATCTTGGTGTTGTGAAGCTCAATTGGCCAATTGATCATTATCAATGTCTCTTATCTTGTCGCGTCAAATGTCGTCACGAACTTTTGTCGCTCGCCCAAGACATATTCTCTTGGCAGTTGCAACATGACACGGGGGACTTTTTCCAAATGGTCCGAAACGGGCAGGTCTTGTACTATTTCACCCTGGCTCTGTTTTTACATCTAAACTGTCCTGGGAAGGCGATAGCTCGCTAGGGCCTTGTCGATCGCGAAGACCCTGGTATAAGCTTAAGTTGGGCTTTTGATTGTTTATCGTTGATGGGAAAACTTATTTATTAGACTCGACACGCGACGTTTTCTTTTCTTTCTCTTTTTTTTTAGTCCCTCACCTCAACAGTCTTTCTTTCTCCCCACGTCAATCGTTGAAAAAATGGCTGCCAAAGTCGTTCTGGCCGCTCTTTTGGCCTTGGCCCCTCTGGGTGCTCTGGCTGTCGATCCTCCTCGCAAGCCTCATCAACCCACAGGTGAGGGAGAGCGTCTCCTCACCTTTAACGAGACAAGCCCGAGCGCCAAACTGCGACCGTCTACTTTGAGTGTTGACTGGTCTTCTGCTGGCGGTGACGGAAACTACATCGTGCTCAGCGACGACGGCGATCTCGTTCTAGAGGATATCCTCTCCGAGAAGACGACCAAGTTTGTCACGGCCGATAAGCTCCCCAAGGATCTGCACGAGTACTGGATCAGCGGTGACGCGAAAAAGGTTCTGGTTGCTTCCAACTACACCAAGCAGTATCGCTACTCGTACTTTGCCGATTACTTCATCCTTGATGTTGAGTCTGGCGAGAGTGAGCCACTTGTTGAGAACCAGGTTGGCGATATTCAATATGCTCAGTTTGCGCCCAACGGAGACTCTGTTGCTTTTGTGCGCGATAACGATCTCTTTGTCCGCCGGAGTGATGGCAAAGTCGATCAGGTCACTTCCGACGGTGGTCCTGATATGTTCAACGGTGTTCCTGACTGGGTCTACGAAGAAGAAATCTACGGTGGTCGTTCTGCCTTGTGGTGGTCGCCTGATTCAAAGTTCATTGCTTTCCTCAGCTTCAACGAGACTGGCGTTGGCACATTCACTATCCCTTACTACATGGACAACGAAAAGGTCGCTCCTACTTACCCTCGCGAGCTAGATCTTCGCTACCCCAAGGTTGGCTCTAAGAACCCAACCGTGGAACTCAACATCTTGGATGTTTCCGAGGGCGAGTACAAGCCCGTTCCCGTTGAGGCCTTTGAGCCTGAGGAGCTCATCATTGGTGAGGTTGCTTGGGTCACCAAGGACCACAGCGCTCTCATCTTCCGTGCTTTCAACCGCGTTCAGGACCAGGATGCTCACGTTGTTGTCAACCCTGAGACTCTCGAATCCAAAACTGTTCGTGAGCGCGACGGCAGTGACGGATGGCTTGAGCATACCCTTTCCATCTCATTTGTCGGACCTTTGGGTTCTTCAGGAGATGAGACTTACTATGTCGATGTGAATGACCAGGACGGCTGGAACCACATCTACCTCTACCCTGTTGCCGGTGGAGAGGCTATCCAGCTTACTTCTGGCGAGTGGGAGGTTTCTACTATCCTCCACATCGACACTGCCAAGAAACTTGTCTACTTCCAGGCTTCCAAGAGACACTCGACTGAACGACATGTTTACAAGGTTTCATGGGAAACCAAGAAGCTTACTCCTCTTGTTGACGAGTCCGTCCCTGGTTATTGGAGCGCTTCGTTCTCGTCCAGTGGTGGCTACTACATCCTTCACTACCAGGGTCCCGATGTTCCCTATCAAGAGCTCTACACTTCCAACTCTACCAGCAAGCCAGTCCGCACTCTTGTCGATAACAAGCAGTTCTACAAGAACATCACTGAGTACAACCTCCCCAACATCACCTACTTTGAGCTTGAGCACCCCGATGGCTACACCTTGAACGTGATGCAGCAGCTGCCTCCCAACTTCAACTCATCACACAAGTACCCGGTTCTTTTCACACCCTACGGCGGTCCCAACTCGCAGCGCGTCGCAAAGTCCTTCCAGGCCCTCAACTGGAAGCAGTACATCTCGTCCGACCCTGAGCTCCAGTACGTTGTGTATACTGTCGACAACCGCGGAACTGCCATGCGCGGCCGCAAGTACCGCTCCATGGTTACGTCTCAGCTCGGCAAACTTGAGCCTCTCGACCAGATCTGGGCCGCTGAGCAGTTCACCTCCATGTTTGATTATGTCAACCCCGAGAAGATTGGTATGTGGGGATGGTCCTACGGCGGTTATCTCACTGCCAAGACCATCGAAGCAGACTCTGGCGTCTTTAGCTTCGGCCTCATTACCGCGCCCGTGTCTGACTGGCGCTTCTACGACTCCATGTATACTGAGCGCTACATGAAGACTTTGGATGAGAACGAGAAGGGATACCTTGAGACGGCTGTGCACGATGTGTCAGGCTTCAAGAACATTGCCGGTCAATTCAGTGTCCTCCACGGCACGGGTGACGACAACGTGCACTACCAGCACGCAGCTGCCATGATTGATCTTCTCGTGGGAGCTGGTGTGTCGCCTGAGAAGATGAAGATGTTTGCCTTTACGGATAGCGACCACAGTATCGTGTACAATGGTGCTTCGGTCTGGATCTACAAGTATCTCACTGCGAGGTTGTACGATGAGGTCAAGAGACAGCCCAAGGCTAAAGCATTGAGCCACCAGTGGAACAAGAGACGGATTGAAATTATCGCTTAGATGTGATATTCTAGTTTATAGTTGTTAATAATAACATAAGGACTTTACATTTTGAATTTCGTTGCGTGTGGAACTTAAAGGAAGTTCAACTGCATGACCTGTATCTTGGTGAAGACCCGCCAGTGCTGCACGTGCATTGGATCCTCGTCCGATGTCGCTTCTTCAGATTTGACAGTTTTTCTCCCAGCATCCACGATGTAGAAAATGACGCACTTTAGTTAGTAGTTAGTCGGAAACCAATAGTCTGACCAATCGGTTAATAGCCACTCTGGCAATTGCATCAGCTCAGATTTACAATACGTTTTGTCTTTCATCCCTGATCTGAAGGGGGAAAGGGGTCCAGTCAACCAACCTGAAAGCCATTGATCTATCGATGGCATCATTTGTTACATGTAGATCATGTGAATTGAAGAGAGCGGAAACAATTCCTATGTCCAGACTGTGATCTCAGACCCTTCTAGATTTCTGGCGGGCGCACAGCAACGGGTTACCATCCAGATCTGAACCACATGGCCGGGACATCAGGGGTTAACTATCCCATGTGCCTCTCAGCTACGTATTCGTTCGTTATCTCGCGTTTAACGTTGAACTTGGAAAATTAAAAAAACGCCATCGATTGTTTGATGTGCCTCGAATAGGTAGGTCGCCGATAAGCCACAGTAAACAGTAGTCAACCCCCTTTTCTCCAACATGACAGAAAACGAAAAAGAATTAGTGTTTGGTAATTATTACCCCGATGGATCCGCCTTGACCAATAATTATTATATGATTTTTTTGTCATTATTATTAGCACAGGCTAATGAAGTGATACGTAATGGTGGATAAATCCTTCATTTTGCCCCGGTCATCGTCTTCCGACTTCGCAACGATGGAATTTCATTGATTCTCAGCTGGATACAGTACCTTGTGAGCACGGTCTCGTTCTCCAAATATTGCAACAATTATACATCAGCTGAGCATACTACCATGTAGAAATGGAAGCTCGTCTAATTGGACTGGATACCTATCTTTATCAGGAATATTCTCAAAAAGGCATCTGGTCCGCAAGTCCATCGAACCGAACGTTGTCTCCTGGTAAATGTGGCGTACCTAGTGATACCGGACTCGTCGGCTAGTTCTTCTAGTCAACCGTCTTCGAATCTGTTTGGTTGGAGAACCTCTTTGACACTTCGGTTAGCTTCTGACTCGGCCTGCCGCTAGCAAACTTTATAACTGAACAACCATGTTCGATACCATCGTGAAGCAGCCAAGACATCTCAGATCTAGAACGCTTCCGACATTTGACCGGGCTGAGGCTGATCCAGATATCCAGTTTTCCCACGTGTGTACCCTGCTTGTGTGCAGCACTGATGGACACTTAATGCAGGTGTTCTGCCCACCCCTGACCTGGACCTGCAGATCTCTTTACTTTCTTTTTCTTTCTCTTTTTTGGTTCCTGTTGTTAATGAGCTCTGTTCTTGTTTGATTGGGTCAAGACCCGTTCTGTCTGTTACCGAACATCTGGTATACCAACGAACATCAGCAACCATGGCTTCACTCGATACGGAGATGTGGATTTGGTATGCCCTGACGCTTGTTGTGGTCATATTCAGAATGTACGTGCAAGTCAAGCTTGAGGTAGATCAGGGTCTAATTCGTCATAGGACCTCGCGTCGAATGTTGTTGGGGTCATTCAAAGGCTTGTTGGCAGATGACTACCTCATGACTCTGACAATGGTAATTTCTTTTCCTTCTTCACATCTAAACAAATGTTGATGCGTGCAGATCACATATACCGCCCTCCTGGCAGTCGTCAGCGTCCTCGGTCACACGCCAACCAATCTCATCGACCCAGCTCTGAACTTGAAGCTCACACCAGAGGACATCAAATTACGCGAATACGGATCGAAATTAGTTCTCGTCACTGAGCATATGCAGATGATTACCCTTTGGGGCGTCAAGGGATGTTTGTTATTAATGTACAGTCGACTTACGTGAGTTCGCTCCTACAATGTAACCGAGTAACAAGGACTGACTGTTATTAGACTGAGTTTGAAACAAAACTTCTTGGTCAAGCTTGTGGCTGGATATGTAATTGTTGGATTTGTTGTCATGCAGATCTTGTGGTTCGCTGCTTGGTGCCGACCTTTTAACCACTACTGGCAGGTCCCTCCAGATGACTGTAAGAACCCAGAGAAAGACCTTGACGACCTCAACTAATATGATTCCAGTAAACTGTTCAGCCGAGACGAATCACATGATTACAAACGCCGTTATCAACATTTCCTCTGACATCATGATCATCATCCTTCCAATGCCCGTCTTTTTGCAATCTCAACTACCACTCAAACGCAAGCTCATTCTTTGCGGTGTTTTCGCATTAGGAATTTTTACTGTAAGTTTCACCGTTATTCTAGGATCTACCAGAGTGACTGACGATATGCAGATTCTAGCAGCAACCATGTCCAAAATCTACAGTCTCGGCGACCCATATGGCACGGAATGGTCATACTGGTACATCCGCGAAGTATCAACCGCCGTCATAGCAGCCAACCTCCCTCTCACATGGACCCTCCTCCAACGCGTATTCCGTCTCGGTTCCTTCAGCGCACGCTACGGCTACGGCAAATCATCCAATCAGCGCACTGGCGAAGCCGGCACATCGCGTTTCCGATCTGCTTACGGAAACCTCAGCAGTATGGATCGAAGACCTAAGCGACAACCCTACGTCGAACCCGGCATGAGCTTGAACGATAGTCAGGAGGAGATTAACGGAAAGGGAATCCCTTTGAAGATTTACCAGAAGAATGAAGTTACGGTTGATATCACGACTGAGGAGGTCAAGGTTAAGGATGATCAGAGGACGCCTTCACCGCCGGGTCGTCCGGAATTTCTAAGAGAGGCTGCTTCGCATAGTAGCTTGGAGGGAGACAAGCCAACTAATGAGATGGAGCTTGGAATTTTCACAAAGGTTTATCATGGAGTTTAATGGTTGACGATAGAAGAAGAAGCATAGACATAGATACTTGGACTGTCAAGATTAATTACAACACAACATAAGCGTTTAATCAACCATTGTCTTATTCTTAACTACCGTAATAAGTCCTATGACTGCAAAGAATTTGGTCCAAGTGTATTAGTTACTGCTTTGATCCTTATTTGTAAAGCGCAATCTTGACACCGTTTTTGTTTGAAGGTCCAATACGCATAACAGGTGTATACGGCGCATCGTCACGAGACTCGATACGGCTGAATTTCTGCGCCATTCGGTAAAGCATATATCCAGCCTCAGTTTGAACCATCATTTGCGCAGGGCAACGACGAGGACCACCGCCGAAAGGTAGGAAATCCCAAGTACCCCTCAGACCATCGTGACGCTCGGGTCGGAACTCTTCGGCGTCAGGACCCCAGACATCTGGATCGCGGTACATGACTGTCTTTGTGACCGAGACAAGATCACCCTTGCGGACGTGCAGGGGTAGTTTACCGTCTGGACCGCCTCCGAGGGGAAGGACGGAGTCGTTGAGGGCTGCGCGGACTTGGACGACGTTGTTAGGGGTGAGGCGGTGGGCTGGAATTGTCAGTTCACTGTGATATTAGGGTTCTTCAAAAGAGAAACTTACTCTCGTTCATGACACCGTTTAAATAAGTCATATGACGGAGGGACTCAAAAGTAGGTTGTTCATCACCACAAGCAAGAACCTCCTCCCTCAACTTCTTCCAGGCCTCGGGGTGTCTTGACAGATGCCACAAGTTATTGCTAATAAAGATGGAAGTGGTATCATTGTTGGGCACAAAGACCAGGCAAAGCTGCGATCGCAATTCTTCCTCTTCCGGGACGTTGGATGCCATGAACCACAAGAGATCAGTCCTCTCAGGTCCAACCTCTTTACCCTCGGCGATGAGCTTCTTGCGCTCTTCAATCTCGGCATAAGTGCTGTGGATGTGCACGTTGACAAAGTCGTGTACTTTGTACACGGCCTTGAGCCACCAGTTCCAGTTGAAGGCCCAGAGGAAACGGTAGAACTGGATGCGGAGACGGCCACCGCGGAGGACAGTGAGCATTTCCCATGTTATGTCTGCGCGTTCGGGGAAGTCCATCGATTTCATGGACTCGCCAAAGATGAATTCGCTAGTAAGATCGAGAAACTGGGCAATGTCAGTTCTACACGGGGATACTAAAGGGATAAGGAGTAACGTACCCATCGCTGGATGAGAGGCTGGACATCAACCTCAACACCATCTTGCTGAGGCAGTAGAGTCATGAACTGATCAACATAGGGTCTGATACGATCAATGCTCGCATAAACCTCACGGTAAAAGAAGGGCTTGACGAGATATCTGGCAAACTCCCAGTTCTTTCCATCAGTGGTGCTGATACCCTTGTCAGCAAAGGGCATAGCACCCTTTGTCCTGCGTCTCATGGGTTCCAAACCAAAGTCCTTGAAGTTGGTTGCCTGGATTGCCTTCAAGTTCTCACCCTCAATGGTGCAGATCTGCTTTATACCAAAGAAATTGATGGAAAAGGTCTTTGGTCTGTTGCGATGTAGACGACGCAGCCAATCAAGATAGTAGTCATTTTTGAGAGCGCGGATCTGGCTGTAGACCATGTCTAGGCCATAGAAGGGATCCCATTGGAAGACGCGGGATGCAGGAACGCCCTTTTTGGAGGTATCAGTGGTAGAGAAGAGACGATTGATGAGGATTATGAGGGTGACGGTTGTCAGAGCTACAATGGGGATTTTGTGCTCTGTTGCAAGCGCAAGGGCATGATCGAGAGTGATCATTGTGACGGTTGGAAAGGTATGGAATATGATGCGTCTATCTTGATGGGAATTGGGAGGATATCAGTTGCAGATTAAAGAAGGTCATTTTGTCAAAGTTTGGAAATGTCGAGTTTGACCTAACAAGACATGGTATGGCGATTGTCGGAAGGATCGGTTGCGTGTTCATAAGCAGGATTTCCCGTGTTTGACAGCTTGATTGAATCTGTCTTGGGGTTACATTGCATGGTATTTCTCACCCCAAATTTAGTTCTCGGGGAATAGAATTCCTCGCTAAGAAATTTCCGAGACCCTCACACATGATGGTTATTTTCCGAATCCCCGCCACTATCTGGAACGTGTGGACGCAAGTTCGTTCTCGTTCTTCTAGACTTGGTCAGAATGAATATGATATGTTAATCTGTTGATGGGTTGGGTTGAAGTGATAATAATTCCAAGTTCGAAATTTCCCTCTCGTAACAAACTGACGCAGTAACAATGGCTTCGTCAACAAACACAACAACCAAGGATGAACAGTCCATTCCAAACAACAGCGCTCTGCGTAATTATTATGAATCATGGGATTCACGCATTGTCTACAAAGTCATCATGGGAGGGACCCAGCATTTTGGATACTGGGACAGGGACACATACTGGCCATTCCCACTAACACCACAACTTCGACGGTACGTTGATGTTTGATAGATGTACATCACAAAGCTGACCTTGATGACTTTCAGGATGGAAGAGAAACTACTTGAAATCATCAATCTCCCTCGAGGCTCCCAGATTCTCGATGCAGGATGCGGTGTGGGTCATGTCACTCGCTACTTTGCTCAGAATGGCATGCGCATGCTCGGAATTGATATCATCGACTGGGCGATAGATGATGCTCGCACCGTCGCCCAAGACGCAGATCTCTCACCGACTCAGATGCGGATTGAGAAGATGAACTATCATGACCTGAGTTCCATTCAAGACTCTTCACTGGACGGTGTTTACACAATGCAGTCCCTCAGCCACGCCTACGATCCCAAGCGTGCAATGGCCGAATTCTACCGCGTCACTCGTCCAGGAGGCCGTATAGCCATGGTTGAAGTTGAGCGGAAAACACCAAACACTCTTGACGACCCCAATGATCAGTTGACGCAAGTTATGAAGATGGTGAACGAGTATACCGTCATGCCTACCAATGAAGCAGCGCATTTTGATTACTTCAAAGGACTCCTCGAAGAAGCGGGATATACGAACATCGAGGTTAGAGATTGGCAGTCTAACATCATGCCCATCATCAGATTATTCTATGTCCTCGTGGCGGTCCCGTATTATTTGCTTAGGTCATTTGGAATTGAGAAGTGGTTCATTAATATGATCTGTGCAGCGAGTGCGTTTTTGGGGAGGGATAGATGGAGGTTTGTTGCTATTACTGCGACAAAGCCTGGTGGGAGGGTTGAGACTGCCAAGACTAAGTAGATTTGATAGACCTTGATGCATTATATTATTCAATATTTTCAATATGATTCCCGCTACTACGATATAATTTATCTGACTTGACATAGTTGTACATGGTCTCGGGTCATTCTCATAAAAGCTAGTGAACCTGGATTTCTCGGCGTTACTATCACTTTATATCAATGGGAGATGGAACTGGAGGCATGTAGGATGGATTGAGTTGAATTAATTTTATCCTTCACTTTATTCTTAGGATACATTACATCTACATGGTTGGAACCAAAAGCTTCTCAGTTTCAACCCACTAAATCCGACATTTTAGCTTATTACTTCGTTCATCAATCCTCCACGCTTTCACACAGGACTGTTGACAAAATCATCTAATACGCAGATATTCGAGTATCTAAAGGTAATTTGGCGGAATACAGACATAGCCAGAGTTATTGTCACAACCCCGTGAAAACCGTTGCGTATACAGTATATCCTAGGCTTGGCGTAGGGTAGTCCACGGAGAATTCGTGATGAGACCCACCGCATCTCGGAATTCATTTCCTGTCACCCGGAAAATTCAATGACAAGCATCTGAATACCGAAAACCAAATTTGGCCCACTGGCCCAAGTATTACATCCGAACTGTAGTATCGGACAGGATGGGACACTTGGGGTCAAACAATGATGGCACGCACAATCCCCGTCTCAACGTGAAGTCTATGGACTCAGAAAACCTTACGTTCCTTCAGTCTTGATCATTTCTTATTCTTGCCGCGATAATTCAATATAATGAACAAGTTTGAAAGTAGCAAGCCAATTACTTTGACATGCGGCTTGACACTACCTAATCGGTTGGCGAAAGCTTCCATGTCTGAGAACATTTCGACTGCTCAGTCACTTCCCGACGACAAGATTAATAATGTATATCGGCAGTGGGCCAGAGGTGGTTGGGGCTTGATAATTACAGGTATGTCCTAGAGATACCACTAACCACTTGATTTCACACTACTGACATGTAAACACTAAGGGAACGTTCAAGTAGATGACCGGTACCTGGGAACCTCAACAGACCTGGCTCTCAACTCATCCCTCAGTGACGAAGCAATTATCAAATCATGGTCCGCCTGGGCTCAAGCATGTAACAACCAAGGCACACCGGCAATCATGCAACTCAACCATCCGGGTCGTCAATGCCCAATAGGTGCTGGGAAGCACGGCCTCCTCACCAAGAATCTCGCCCCAAGTGCAATTGGTTTGAATATGGGCCCGGGCCTCTTGGCTCAATCAATCTCAAAAATCGCCTTTGGTTCACCACGCGAGATAGATGAGCAGGAAATAGACCTGATTGTCGCCCAATTCGCTCGTGCGGCTAGGTTAGCTACAAAGAGTGGCTTTGCCGGTGTCGAGATTCATGCTTCTCACGGATACTTATTAGATCAGTTTCTGTCTAAGCAAACTAACCTGAGAACAGATGGTTACGGAGGCGATGCAGTTGGCAGAGCGAGATTATTGACCAAAGTTATCGCTGCGGTTCGCAATGTCTTGCCTAATGGAAGCTGTGTCGGAGTTTTGGCCAGTGCGGTTGATGAAAAGGATGATGGGGAACTCCTAGACCGCCTGAAGCAGTTGGATACAATCGCTCAAGCTGGTGTTGATTACCTTCATATCAGCGGTGGCACTTTTGAGAAGCCAGCAGTACGTCTATGTTTCAAGCCATATATCGTCATACTAACAGGCTCCAGATGTTCCTTGGCCCAAACCTAGGCAAAGACGAAGAAAAGTCTGGAAGAATGCACCCGTATTTCCAATCCTTTTCTCGTCTGGTCAAATCTAGATTTCCAAATATACCCATCATTGTTACAGGAGGTTTTCGTGACAGAGCAAGTATCGAAAATGCCTTGGTATCTGGAGACACAGACATGGTTGGTATTGCTAGACCAGCCGCTGTTGATCCGCATCTTGCACTATCCACGATTCTCAACAAAGAGGTTGATAAAAAGAGTGCTACTTTCCATCATCGCAAGGTTGAGGCGCCGTGGGTTGTGAGACAAGTTGGGGTCACAGCTTTGAACGTTCATATGGATAATGTGAGTATCCCACTTCTCAGAGATGCAAGGGAACTATGAGCTAATATCTGGTTAGGCTTGGTATCTGGGACACTTGACAAAGTTTTCGGGCCTGGCAGGATGATTGATATGCAGTGCAAAGGGAGGTTCGGAAGAGAGGTTCTGGGTTAACGGCAACTTGAGATTCTGTTTAGCTCGAACAGAGTATTGGTAATGGTATCCAGAGTAGCCGTAGATGTTGGTTCATGACACTGTTATGTTCATATCAAGTTTCAATATAAGCCTAAAAATAAGAGTGAGATGCTGTAGGTGTGACTGGCCACGTATCATCAAAATGGGTTCATGTTACAGGGCGCCAGATTTCTAGATGCTTCAATAAGCAAAAGGTAAATTTTATGACAGGCATAGCGCCTTTGGAGGGGCCCATCTCAAAGGCTTTAGCGCTGATTGTGGAATGCTTTACGGATGAAGTGTTATTATCAGGCCATGGAAACAGATCAAACGTGAGTGTGAATTAAATGTTGCGAAACGAGGCTCACATCACCGATAAAACATAAAATGAAGATAGCTTGAAAATATAATTATGATCTGGGAAATGACTAATACTGGAATGAAAAAAGTCGAAGAACACATAACAAACATAACAATCGACCCAATATGTCTCTAAACTCCAGTAATAACCCAAATAGTCCACCTGTACATGTGACTAAAGAAACGACTCATTGAACATTAAATACCACCAGAGCAAAAATTAGTTTCTTCATTCCCGAACCAAAGTAGTCACGAAGTCCTACTAGACGTATTGGTCTAGTTCGCCCATGTAAGGAAATACCATGGGGGCATCATTCTCAAGAATGCCCTCCATGTAAGCTGTGATGAGCGGATCCATGCCAGCCTCAGCAGCACGATCCATCCATTGTCTCAATTCGAACTCCTCGAACTCAACACCATAGGATTCCTGAAGGTGCTCGCGTAGCTTGCTAGCAGGGACCTTGACACCGCTGGAATGATGTTTGAACTGGACCGAGGTGACATCTCTAGATTGACCTTGCGCAAGGTTGATTGCCGATTCGTACAACTCAGCGACAACTTTACCGAGTGGTACGAGATCCATGTAGCCCTCAACCCTATCAAGGCGAGGCACGCAGCGCATAGAGACGGAAAATCTCAGGATGGCGTTGAGCGCGTCAGAGTTCGGAGCTTGGTCACTAACCACAACTGCAGGACGATGAATAGACACTGGCCAAGTCGAGCCGGTGGTCTGAACATGCTGGACCAGGTTTTCCAAAAAGGATTCGCTGGCCCATCGTGTCATCATGTGACCCTCCAGGCCATCCGTCGAAGGGTGAAACTCAGACACCGATGAAGGAGGTGGTGCCTGCTTGCCAGAAAGAAGAACCACGCGGTTGGACGAAAGGAAGAGGAGGGGGATACGTTGTGAGGCGGCTATGGAAGCTAGGAAGTGAGTGGAATCGACGTTGGGAGTGCGAAGAGAGGCGTATGTGTTTAAACAATGTCCATTGGATCCGGCATGAATGATAACATCAACATTGTTGACGAGTTGTTCGCGTTGGTCAGAGCTCAAGCCCAGGGTTGGAGATAGAAGGCTCCCAGCGTAGTGTTGGAGCTTGTCGTGTTGCGGCAGAGAAGCCTCATCATCCGCTGGAACAGCGATGCAGTGGACCTTACCAACAGCTTCAGAAGCGAGAAGTGATTGCAAAAGGTGCCCGCCAAGGAAGCCAGTGGCGCCAGTCATCATTATCTCAATCCCATTCGTTTTCGGCTGTCTTCTGCTCTGAGGTGATGCTGCTTCGTTAAGTTGCTTGACAAGCCATGGTGGAATAGCAGTCTCAGCATCCCAATTAATCTCACTCTGGATGCTTCCCAAAGCCGCTTCTTGACGAAGCTTATCAATAGCCTGAGCCATGCCACGAAGGGTACTGGCTTGGTACAGAACACGAGTTGAGATAGGCACCATCATTGTCTCTCGGATAGCAGCCTGGAGCTTCATGAGCAACAAAGAGTTACCACCAAGAAGGAAAAAGTCAGAGGATGGAGCAATGCGAGTGGTCCCAAGGACACGTTCCCAGAGAAGACGGACTTCACCTTCTCGGACGGTCATTTTCTCCGCAGGAGTGGTAGAGCTGGACTCAGAAACCGGGGTAGAAGCAATAGTCTTTCGATCAATCTTGCCGTTGGGGGTCATAGGGAAGCTAGGAAGCACCGTGATTGACGAAGGGATCGAGTATTGAGGAAGCTTGACGCTGGAGAGGATCTGAGTCATACTCTCGTGGTCGATGTCCCCATTTCCTGCCGTGGTAGTGACATGTGCAACAAGGATATCGCCACGGCGAGAGACCACAGCACCTGAAAGGAGTCCTTCCGATGCTTTGACAAGGGCTGCCTCGACCTCCTCAAGCTCAATACGTAGACCACGAAGTTTGATCTGTGTATCACCTTCGAGACGACCGAGGTAGAGGAGTGTACCATCAGATAAGAGACGGCCTTGATCGCCAGTTCGGTAAAGCCGTTGTTCTTCAGCATCGGTTACAAACTTGCGACCAGTCTCGGCTGGTAGGTCGAGGTATCCTATAGCGACACCAGCACCGCCGATGCAGATCTCACCAATGTGACCAAGAGGTTGAGGCCGACCAGATGTGTCAAGAATACGGATGGAGTAGTTGGGAAGAGCTTTGCCGACAGCAGTATCATCATCAGTGTTGTCGTTGTCGCTCAATCGGATGGTCTGGAAAGTTGCTGCAGCAGTAATCTCAGTAGGCCCGTAGCAATTGGTAAGTTCCAATCCTCCATTACCAAGACGAGCGAACTCGTTCTTCAATTGACGCGTGACCTGCTCACCACCCATGCAAGCATGCTTCCATCCTCGGTTACCGACAAGAGAAGTGTAACCGTATCGGAACCAAGCGAGGTACTCGGTCGGCGTGGCGATAGTCAGAGTTACTTGCTCTTCGCTGAGAAGGTTAGATAGTGCGACAGGATCCCGTCGAAGATCCGAGGGTGCAACAACGAGACGTCCACCGTTGGCGAGGGCACAGAAGATCTGGATGAGCGACATGTCGAAGCCAAGAGAGCTTTGTTGAAGAACGGTTTCTTGTTCGAGACGAAGAAGATCACTCTTAAGAGCGAGGTGGTTGACGAAGTTGGCTTGTGAGAGAGTAATGCCCTTTGGCTTACCAGTTGAACCACTGGTGAAGAGGAGAACGGCGTGTGCGTCTTCTTCGGCAGTGCAAGAAACGTGGACAGACGAGTCGTAAATGATGCTGTCGAGGAGTACCTCCCGGAACGGCACATTGACCACAGAGCGCAAAATACTGACACGACCCTCTGTGGCAGAGTGGTAAACAAGTAGAGATGGCTGGCCTACTTCAATCATGGACAGATGCCTTGATGTCGGCAAGCTGACGTCCAATGGCATATAGATACCACCAATATGAAGAATGGCGAGCATGGACACGATGAAGTCAAGACAAGGCTCACATATGATGGCGACACAAGAACCCTTGGTATACCCACGTTGGAGAAGAGTATTGGCAAGATTTTGAACGCGGCTGTTGAGCTCAGAGTATGTCACCTCTTTTGTAAAGTCTTTGACAGCGACTCGGTCGGGATATAGTTGGACGATGTCCTGGAAGCGCTGAGACAGAGTCTTCGCCCAGTCATACTCAACCACAGGTCCATTTCCCAGTTCAATAGCACGAGCAACCTGAGTCTCTTCGTGTATAGAGACACCATCAATAGCGCAATCGGGAGTCTGAGAGAAGACGTCTAGCAGATGGATGTATGACTCAAGAATAGTGGCACAAGCCTTCTCACCGTACAGGGAAGCCAAAGCATAGAGCTCAACCACGCAACCTGTGGGTGTCTCAGCGATACCAAGACTCAAGTCATACGGGTTATCAGCATCCTTGACATCGGAAAGCTTCATCTGGGCGTCGCCAAATGGCATCTCCCAAATTGATCCCATGCGGTAATTGAGTGCAGCCTGGAAGAGAGGCGTGCTGGCAGCTGACCTAGGCACCTGAAGCTTATTGAGAAGGACGTCGAATGGTAGTGCTGACTCGCTGAGAACGGATAGGGCCTTTTGAGAGACAGTACGAGCGATGTCAGAGAAGCTGGAATCTTGACTAATGCTGGCACGAATTGGGAGCATGTTGACAAAGTATCCAACAGTCTCTGCGAACTTCGGATCAGAGCGATTGGCATCAACGATACCGATACAAACATCCTCAATTCCAGTGTATCGGGCGAGAAGTACCTGGAGAAGTGCAAGGTGGAAGTGGAACTGGCTGATGCGAAGGCGTTGACATGTCAGACTCAGCGCCTGGAATTGATCGAGCTTGAGCTCGCGATATTGGTGGTGACAAGCGTTACTCGTGTTGTCCGGGCGGGTGGTAGTATTGGCCATGGGGAGAAGCGGTAGTGGTTCCGGGAAGGTTGCGAACTCGGACTTCCAAAATGACACTCGCTGTTCAAGTTCGTCGTTGCTGAGCTGAGTGGAGGAGTAATCCAGGTAAGAAGCAGGGTTGCGATCGAGGAGCTTCATCTGGTAGGACACATTGAGGTCCCGAATGATGATACCGAGACCAACAACGTCCATGAGAATGTGATGGTAAGCGATGAAGAGTTCATGGTTTTCCGAATCGTGACTCATCAGAACAAGCTCGAATGTGTCTCCCCGTTCGAGGTCCCAAGACCGATTAGAAAGGCGCTTCATCTCGTGGTCTACATCTGCGTCCTCTCCAACAGACACATGCTTGAGCTCGACGTGGGGAGATGCAAGGATACCTTGCATGGGCTGTCCATCTCCAACGCGAGTATAAAAACAAGTGCGTAGGGCTTCGTGGTGATGGGCTGTGGTGGACAGAGCGTGACGAAGACGGGTGATGGATACCTGGCCCTTGACTTGGTAGCGGAAGACCATGTTGTAAGCCGCTGGGTCATCGCTATGTTGGGTGATGAACCACATGCGAGATTGAGCGTGAGACATGGGATGCTCCTGCACGAATTCGACAGAAGCACTCTCGCTGCAAGAATCGTTAGTGAGGATTGTGCTAGACCTTTTGTCTTCCTTTCCGATGGATGTATCTGATCGAGAAGTTACTGAAGGCGAGGGATCTCGCGAAGGACGAGACGATGCGATGGACTGCGAAGATGTCGACGGAGTAGCTGACGATGACAGAGGAGCTTGTATCGTAGGGACAGAAATAGGCGCAGCTTTTTCGAGCTCTGGCTTTGCCTTGACTTCCTGCGGCTGTGAGGCCTTCGTCTCCAAGATCTTGGCCATCAGCTTCTTGGTGGCCAGCGTAGAGACTTGCTCAACTGTGTCACCACCAAGGATCTTGACGACGGGAATATCAGCGCCAAGTTCTTTGAGGAACCAAGTTCGAATCTCAACCGCCACAAGAGAGTCAATACCAAGATCTATGATGGGACGCGAGACATTGACACTGCCAGCAGCAAGTTGTAGCATAGTCTCCAGTTTACCACAGAAAGCCTGTATGACAGCTGCGACAGCTTGCTCATCACCATCAGCGTCCTCGACACATTGTCTGACGTTACCAGTGGTACCAGAAACACCATTCTCTTGCTGGGAATGGACAGAAGAGGGAGGTGCAAAGTGTCCGAAACGAGGGTCCTTCATCCAAAGTGGTTGTTGATCCAGTGGAACAGGCTCAGTCAAAGGCTCAATGCCCATGATGATATCATGGCTTCCAAAGACACTATCCGGTCTGCCCCCGCGGATGGCTTCCATAAAAGCATGATGCACGTCCGTCTCTGAAGTAGGCATGAGGCGAACCTTGCGGAAATGAGAGTCTAGCTGGCGATCGCGCTCCTCACGTGTGACATAGCCCACATCCGTGACATACGCGATGTGGATAATGGAAGCTGCGAGACCGCGGGTGCGACGTTGGTTGATGAGGCTGTCCATGAAGAGGTTGGCTGCGTGGTAATTTGACTGTCCGACATTGCCGATAACTGAAGCCACAGAGCCAAGACAGATGAAGAAGTCCAACTCAGTATCGTGAAAGATACTGTCGAGATGCTCTGTTCCTAGGACCTTGGCTGCGAGTGTGTTGTTGAGCTGGTCGGCATCCATGTCTATAAAGAAACCATCCTTCAGAACCATGGCTGCGTTACAAACACCAGCGATCTTTGGCATAGACTCCTCAATCTCGGTGACAGAAGCCTTGACAGAATCTTTGTCGGTGAGGTCCATGGGCATCACCTTGACAGTGGCTCCCAGGCGACGTGCCTCCTGGAGGGTGGCAGCGGGAAGTTGGGGATTGCGGCTGGTGATAACCATGTGCTTTGCGCCGTTTCGAAGAGCCCATTCGCAGATAGAGAGACCTAGACCGCCAGCCATACCAGCCATAAGATATGTCCTGTCTGGTTTGAAGAGTGTTTGCGGTTGGATAGGTTTGACAGTGAGAGGCAGAGCGGTCTTGTCGGTCCAGTTTGTAATGAAGGTTCTGCAGCCAACGGCACTGGCAATGGAGCCTGCGAGGGCGGAAGCCGAGATGACTTCAAGCTCGGTGCCCTGTTGAGTAGAACCTGTCTCGATACACTGACCAAGGAAAGTAGCCGTGGTCATCTTGGAAATCTCGAGAGCTGAAGTGAGAAGCCCAGATCCCAGGCGATATGTTCGGCAGCTGTTTGAAACAGAACCAGTGAAAATGGAAGTCAGAGAGGTGATACTGTCAGAGCAATCTACGAATACTGTCGCGTTTCGCGGAATCGCTCGCTGTATGGCGCGGTGCGAAGCAAGGGGATGAATCTTGATCCAGTCTTCGGGTGTTTCGGTTCTGGATGTAGCAAAGTGAGCTTCAAGCTGTCTTGTTTTAAACTCCGACTCAACAACCCTAGCGAAGGCTTCATCGGCATTGTAAAAGAGGATAGAAGACCCGGCAGCAGACACCATAGCGATGGAGTGGGCGAGAATAGTGGATGCAAGAGAGGCGAGTTGGGAAAGTGTACCAGCATCTTCCGTCACAACGACCATGGATTCCGAATTGAGATACAGCACGGAGCCATTCGTATGTGACAGACCAACTACCCAAGAATAGTCGGTCTTACCAAAGACGATATATACACTCTCGTCATCGAAACCAGGAAGCTGTAGAGTAGAATGGACATCCACTCGAACACCATCGCCTACATCCTGCTTGTCAACAGAAAGAATAGCCACTTTTCCATCAACAACATCAGTGCATACAGCCAGCTCGGTCGCATCAACAACCTTGTTAATCACCCGCTTTGAGCCATTATATGTCTCATTGAGTGTCATATCAGGAATGACTCGCGGGATGGCCGTCTTGCCATCGGCTGAGATCTCGAGCTCGGATTCTTGAGCCCAGAGGATCTTGCCATCCCTGGCAACATCCTCGCCCTGGATCAATCGCAAGAAAGCCTCAACGGTGTGATTGGCAGCAGAAATTGCGGTGTGCTCCAGCGGCATCCCAAGGAGCTGAGCGTTGAGATGGGGAAGCTCAGCTGGGATGACACGCGTGATGCCCTGGATGAGACTTGAACGGGGGGCATGAGACTTTCCTGTTGTTGTCACCCACAAGATGTTCTTCGACCTCATAAGAAGGGCTTGGAGATTAGTGAGCTGAGGTTGTGTGATGGTAGTCGCAAAGACCGACTCGTCTGCGTCTTGGAGAAGGATGACATCCATGCGCGACGGCAAATTGTCTCCATCCATCTTTTCAATGCTCTCAACTAGCTTGATCTGACGCTTCCAAGATCGAGGAAGAAGCTTCTGAACTTCTGAAATGACCTTACTTGTCCAGAGCTTCTTACCACCGATTATAACAAGGGGATCGGTAAGAGCTGGGAAGTCAGACTTGTAGGATAAGGGTTCCCGAAGACGCAGAAAGTCATCATCGATTGCTTGGCTGACAATGACAGACGTGCAATGCTTCGCCTCATCAGGAAGATCGTAGACAACTGTGTCGGCGCCCGAAAATCCCGAGCCCTGGAGGACATTGTCCCACTCGACAGCTGTGACGAGCGGAGTAAGTCTTCGACCATCATCACCACCAAGCCACCATCCCTCAAGACCGCCCATGATGAATGTCGCACGAACGCTAGTGATACCAGTGAGTTCCAGAAGAACCAGATAACCACCTGGCTTCAACAACTTGCGAGTGTTGTGCAGTGTTCTCTTCAAATCATGGGTAGCGTGCAGAACCAACGCAGCAACAATGATATCGTACGAACCTTCCTCGAAACCCTGGTCTGAAGGCTCATCTTCTACATTGAGGACCTTGAAGACCATCTTGTGCGAGAAAGAAGAGAACTTCTCGGCAGCATTCGGGAAGAAACCGGATGAGATATCAGTGTAGGTGTAAGAGTCGTATGCATCGTCAATGGTGTTGAGGATACTCCAAGAGGTACCACCAGTGCCAGCACCGATTTCTAGGACCTTGGCTCGTGGGAACTTGAAGGTGAGTTGCTTCATGATGTCGCCGACAAACCTATTGGTAGGAATACTGGCATAGCCTTCCATGTAGAAACGGTTCAGCATGTCGTCCTTCGTCATAACCTCGAGTAGTTGCTCATTACCGCGAACAACTTCAGCAAGGTGACCCCCAACAGCGTGGAGAAGCTTGATGTCAATCTCTTCTGAGTATTCGGCGTCGATAGATTCCAGGATGGAAGGATCGTCGTTAAGCCATTCAGGCTTGATGATGGGATGTTCGCCAGCTGCAACAACACGAACGTGTTCTTCAAATGCCTCAAACATACGCTGATGATACCAGATAAAGTCTCCACGTTCAGAAGGTGGGATCTGGTCGACGATGCGTTTGACATAAAACATGGCCACACGCTCAACGGCGTCTGCCATCTTCATACCCTTGGCATCCTGTGCCTCATTGCGCTTGGGGTCAATAAGGCCGAGTGAGGCATCGTTACCCCAGATTGTCCTAGAGAACATGGACCGATCGCTTGCACCTTCAGCAGCCCCGACCATGTTCACAGCTAGACCCTCAACTTGTAGGAATGTTGCGCCTGACACACAGTCGTAGATATTTAGATCACCGCGAAGGGAAGTGGCAGTCTGCGATATAGCCCACGTCTCGATATCAGCCTTGGAGACGTCGGGTCCGACAATCTGAACGGACGGGTCAACTCGGACACGGTCGATGTGCGAAGGAAGAAGGGCGGAAGTGATCTGTCGACTGGCAGGATGAGCCTTTGCGACAAAGAGTGTCTGGAAAGCGACATCAAGAACGGCTGGGTGTAGCATGTACTTGTCGCCGAGGGAACCAGCTTCCCAAGTGCTCGTGGTGCTGGCGTAGTTAAGACAGCGATTGATATCGGTGATGCTCCTAAAAGCGCCGGTGTAACTGAGACCGATACCATTGAATAGAGAATATACCTGCTCAGTGCTGATGTTGGCGAGGTTGGGGGGAGTTTGGTCCCTTGGCGGGAGGGCGCAACCCTCGGCAATGGCATCAGACTTGACATGAACAATGAGGTCGCCCATACAGGTCTGCAGCATAGACCCAACGGTCTCATCGGGACACACGTAGTACGAAAAGCGCGCTTTTATGACGTCCTTGCTCTTGTCGGTCAGCCGAGCTGTGAATAAAGTCTCAACGCCGGTATTGTTGTCGGGTACAACAACAGGTCTCAGAATCTCGATGTTCTCGACCTCGACAACTCCCAAAGTTTTCTCCGCATCAGCAGCCAAGTGTCGGCCAGCTTCGACAGCGATAGAAACGTACGAGGCACCAGGAAGAAGAACCTCGTCGAGAACCGTGTGTCCACGCAACCAGGGCATCTCACTTAGCTTGAGGACGTTGCGCCAGCGCAGTTCAAACTCGTTGTCATCCAGAGTTCGACGACCCAAAAGCTCATGGCTCGTGTCTTTGCCTAGACGGTAGCGTCGAGACATGCGGCCTTCACGCCAATAGACCTTGTCGTGGTCCCACGAGTAAGCTGGAAGACCCTTGATCATTTTCACAGAGGGTGCCGTGTTGGACTCGTAAAAGGCGTTGCGGTAGTTAGTGAAGTCGACGAATCCGGGGCCAAGTTGAGCCCAGGTCAGACCGATTGCGGCGGAGAATGAATTGATGGCAGTCTTCTTACGATCAAGCACTCCAGTGTAGACCGGGACTGAGCCATAAGATGCCTTCATGACTTGCTCGGTTGGACCCTTCAGTGCAGGATGAGGACCTACTTCGACAATGAGGTCGTAAGGACCACCATGCCAGATTGATGATTCAATGGCTTGAGAGAATAGGACAGTTCGGACCATGTTGTCCACCCAGTATTGGCCCTTGAGGCTACTGAGGTCGCCACGCAGTAACTGGGTGTCACCGCGAACACTAGAGTTCCAGACGCACTGTCCCTGTTGAGGTAGCTTGACCTCGATATCACAAGCTAGAAGATCTCGCAAGTATGGCTCAGCACAAGGAAGCATGTGATGAGAGTGATACGCCGTGTCAACCTTGAGTTCACGCGCAAAGATATTGTCCTTGTCAAGAACATCCTTGGCCTCAGCGATGGCATCAAGATCCCCCGATAGGGTAACAGTACGGGGAGCGTTGCATGCAGCGATACCGATACGACCCTTGAACTCAGGTCTTGCGACAAATTCCCGAGCTTGCATTGGTGACAGACCGGCTGCCATCATACCGCCTGGCTTGCCATCGGTTCCAGAGGCGAGCTTTGCATGAAGACCACGGTAGTAGGAAATCTGCATTGCCCCCTTGAGGGTGATGATACCGGCTGCGTATGTAGCGCCAATCTCACCCGAGGAATGACCGACGACAGCGTCGAACTTTATACCAGATGCGCTGAGAAGGTTGAGAAGGGCCAATTGAACAGCTGTGCAGAGGGGTTGGGAGATAGCAGCCTCTGCGACACGAGAGCTGGAAGCATCAGCAGTAAATTCCTTAACAAGAGACCATTCGGGACGATCCTTCTCAGGGAGTTCCGCCAGAACAGCTTCACACTCTTCAATAGTACGTCTGAATATGGGCGATGAATGAATCAGCTCGCGGCCCATGGCAGGCCATTGAGCGCCTTGGCCAGTGAAAACACCAAGTATACCCGATCTCTCGCGAGGATTGACAAGTTTTGGAACATGTCCTATGTTGTCACCCGTGGCCTTGTCAAACTTGGCGAGGAACTCTTCCATGTCGGATAGGATAGCACCGCGCGAGGAGCCAGAGAAATGGGCTCTAACACGATGTGTCGTACGTCTCTCCTGGAGAACTGCGCTGAGGGCGGCGATGTCCAGAGTAGGGTTGGACATAATGTGGTTTCTATACGTCGCCACCGTTCGAAGAAGAGAACCGCCTGACTTCGCTGAGAGGATGAGCGGGCCCAGAATGCCCTCGTTCTCAGAAAGAGGCTGCTCAGTGGGAGCTCCCTCGTAGCTTTCGATAATGACATGAGCATTCGTACCGCCGAAGCCAAAGCTGTTGACACTCGCGCGAGCAGGGACACCGGCGGGGAGTTCAGGCCAAGGGATGGCAGTGGTGGGAATCTGAAGAGGGCCATAAAAAGGCGCAACAGAAGGATTGAGCTCGTTGAAAAGCAGATTAGGAGGGATAACTTTGTGCTTCAGAGCAAGGAGGACCTTGAGAACACCGGCAAGACCAGCACCTCCTTCGAGATGGCCGATGACAGTCTTGATAGATCCCACGTAGAGAGGGTTCTCGACAGACATGTCGCCTCCAGTAAAGGCGTCGCTGATAGCGCGGGCTTCGACGGGATCACCAGCTGGTGTTCCTGTACCGTGGCACTCAAAGTATTGAGGACGGTCCTTCTTTGGGTCCAGACCAGCACGAGCGTACGTCTTGCGAATGAGCGCTGTCTGAGTGGGAGCAAATGGCATAGTGATACCGGGGCTCTGACCATCAGAGTTGACACCGGTAGCACGAATAACGCCTTCAATATCATCACCGTCTTTGACGGCCTGACTGAGCGTTTTGAGAAGAACTGCGCCGGCGCCTTCACCACGGGCGTAGCCGTTAGCAGCTTTGTCCCACATTCGAGACCTTGAGTCGGGGGACAGCATATGCAGCTTTGACTCGTTGATGTATGGCGCTGGATCAAGGATGAGATTGACACCAGCTACGACAGCCGTTTCGCAATCGCCATTGAGAAGGCCCAGAGCTGCATTGTGCACGGCTACAAGAGAGCTTGAACATGCCGTGTCGATTGTCTCGGAGGGCCCTTTGAGGTCAAAGACGTATGAAATGCGGTTCGACATGATACTGTTTGCTGATCCTGTGGCGTTGTATTTGGAGATGGTCTCTGTGTCACGGGCTTGGATGTTTGCCCAGTCGGATGTCATGACTCCAACATGAACAGAAGTAAGAGATCCCCTCAATTGTTCAAGCGTGATACCAGCTGCTTCGAAAGCCTCGTAGACTGTCTCGAGAAGGATTCTCTGCTGGGGATCCATACCCGCGGCTTCCATGGGAGAGATACCAAAGAAGCTCGTGTCAAAGAGTCTGCTGTCCTCCTCGAGAAGGTATGACTTGGCGGCTACGTCTGTAGAACCGTGGGTGTCACCACTTTCATGGTAGAACCTTGCCAAGTTGAGCCTTTCGGCGTCAAAGGTCTTGATGACATCGCGGGGTTGATGGAGGAGGTCCCAGAGCTTGGATGGGGAAGAGGAAGAGCCTGGAAATCGACATGATGAGCCGATGATAGCGATCGGTTCGCGGTATTGGGAGTCTTGGGACATTGTGGGGGTATTCAGAGATGTGAAAGGGAAGAATAGCGTTCCAAGGAAGAAGTAAGTAGGTTGAATATACTCGATGATATTATTGATGCTCAACCGATTGATAGACAGTTTTTAGAGTACTGGATAACGAGTGTTGATCAAGCTAACAAGCGGTTGCGGGAAACTATAATTCTCAAGCGACCTTTAAGCGTGCAACTCGTGTATATGAGGTTGATAAAGTACCTAGGACTGGAGACTGGAGCACTTCGTTTACACGGGCCATTACTTGAATTACATTTGACATTTCTCTTCATATCTTATTTCTCCGTCCCTTGACGCTTATTCCTTTGCCAATGATACGGCATTTGCAATAAGCTGCCGGTATTAGCGTAAACAAGGAGATTCCTTGACCAAGACCCAAGAAATGCATTAATTGGACAGGAGTATGCCTCAGCTGTCAATGGTAACTCTCATCACTTTCCCGTAACACGATGAGCCTGTTCTAGAAAATGCCAGTGAATTCCGAATGGTGGCTGAATGTCTTGGATCAGCTTGGCTGTTTGGTATTCCAACCACATGTGGTCTAGACTCGAAGTCTATGGAGTCCATGCAGTTACCTTCTCTTTTCGTTATGAGTTAATACGCTGTTGTAGATATCCCGTAGTGGCCAAAACTCCCAGACAGTTGCCTGCCATGTGAGGACTGTCTAGTCTAAGACATGGAAGGATTTTCCGGCATTGGAAACTCCACTATATCCCGAGCTGGAGGTAGTAGTCCAATAGACGCCAACACCCACCCTTGTCTGAGATACCCTGTCATGGCCCAATTTCCCGAGGTCCCCGACTCCACTGCCTTGTAAGCTATCTAGTCTTGATCTGACTTGCTGATGGATTCTCCGCCTCTCTTGTCTCTCGGCAGGCATTTGTCGTATCACTCTTGCATAGAAGCTGAGCGAGATTAAGCATTCAATGGCGCGGAGAATCTCGCGTGGCTGTTTATGCAACGTAATCAGCGGCATTCTATTCGCAAACAGGCCATGCATAAACTCTAACGTGAGATTGACTCAAAACCAGTTTAGACGACAATTTGACAATCGAATGACATGAATTTTGGCCTAGAGTAGCCAGAGGTCGAGACAAGAGGAAACAAGATCAATGGCCTATTCCGGATAGATTTGATAGCTGTGTTTTCCAAGACTTGCATGATACTCCAAATTGCTCGGTTTACCATCAAGATTAACATCAACCTCGCAATCATCTCATACCCACCATCCAGATTCTGTCATCTTTGCCATCTTCACAATGACCGTCAAATCATCCCTTCCCCCTTCGCAAAACGCCCTCAAGACTCAAGGCTCAAACAGCGTCGCAGTCATCACGGATGCTCCTCTCCCCAACATCGAGCCTCATGATGTGCTCGTCCGTGTTCTTGCTGTCTCCATCAACCATGTAGACGGCAAAGCAGTTGACATGTCACCTCAAATCGGCGCGACCAGCGGCACTGACTTCTCTGGCATCATTGCAGCTTTGGGCTCAGCTGTCGAGAGTGATTCTTTCAGAGCTGAGCATGGCATGAAACCCATCAACATTGGCGATCGTGTCTTTGGAGGTACTTTTGGGAATAACCCCCTCAGACCGCATAATGGTGCTTTCGCAGATTATGTAGCTGTTCCAGCACGACTTGTCTGGCATGTTCCTGACGGGATGGACGTCAACACCGCTTCTACGCTTGGGGCGTCACTGGCTACTGTTGGGCTCTCGCTGTTCAACTACCTTGGTCTTCCTCTTCCCTACAGCGAAAGTCTTAAGAAAGATGAAAAGCCGACTGTCTTGGTGTATGGCGGTGGTACAGCAACCGGCGCAATTGCATTGCAAGTGCTAAAGGAAGCGGGTATCAACGCCATAACCACATGCTCGTCCAACGCGGCACCCCGTGCAACCCGTCTCGGTGCCAAGGCCTGGTTCGACTACAAGTCTCCCACTTGTGGTGCGGATATCCGCGAGCACACAAACGACACTCTGGCTTACGCGCTGGATTGCATTACTGATACATCTTCTATGGCAATCTGTTACGAAGCCATCGGCTCGTCGGGCGGTCGCTACGTTGCGCTGGATGCTTTCCCTGTCCGAGGACATACGCGACGAAGCGTTATTCCTGAATGGGTTTGTACGCCTACGCAGTTTGGACACGCGATTCGGTGGACACCACCTTATGATCTTGAGCCAAGACCGAGAGATTTGGAGTATGCGGAGGAGTGGTATCCCATTGCGCAGCAAATCGTTGACGAGGGCAAGGTTGAACCGCCTGCAGTTGAAGTAAGGAAGGGTGGCTTGGGTGCTGTTTCAGAGGGCATGGAGCAGGTCCGCCGTGGTTTGATTCATGGGAAGAGGCTCGTTTATCCTATTGCTAGTTGTTGATCACTTGATACTGTGTTACTTTCTCCATGGGTTAGATAGTAATCCAGCTTATTTCCTTCTCTGTAACTTGCCTATCCATTATTAGTCAAATATTTGGTTGAATTGTGCCACTTTTAAACATGATGAATCGATACACTTTCTGATTTTAGCTTTACAAACTAAGACCGGAACAGTGTATTGTTGCCTTACAAAGGTAGCAATTTAATATATAATCTGACTATTAGCTTGAAATTGTACGCTGAGCCAGCTACCGTTCATTTTCACGAAATTAATCGAGGTTCACATCAAGCCCAAGGCAGGTCATCGGATATTGCCGTCTCCTACCGTGTTCTGACCTTCATAATCCTTCACCAATAAGGCATACAAACTCCGAAAAAGTCAACATCAGAGCTTTATCTAGAGTGCAAGAACTTTGCAGCCAGGAGACCTACCCTAGAGTGGCACAATTATACTCTTGTACTTCAGGTAGCTGAGTGTTCAGCATACTAATAAAAGTTATTATTAACACTATTGGTTGCTCGGCAGTTAAAATTCGTTCTTCTAGGCTTGTGCATGACACCATTACTACCATTGAATGCTTAGGCGATGATGAGTGAAACAAGCATGGCCTCATCGTCCCAATTCTCTCGGCATATCGGCATTGCTGATTTTTCACCGGCTCTTTCTGGACATCAGCGCTAGGTTAGCTGCAAGGCAGACATACCGGTGCAGCCCGGTCTTATGCTGGGAGTATCTCATCAGTGTACGTATGACGTCCGTGAACAACCAAGAGATTACTAAGCCTCTTGGTTCATTTTCGGTCTGACTGCTCACAATGAAGATCCTTTGGAACTAAAATGGCCAATCCAAGATTGGAACAACTATAGCCTAAGGCAACTAAACTATTTTGATTCGTAAAAAAGTAGATTTGAGCTACTTTTAATAACAAGGACTACGGTAGTGATATCGGCGGTTTAGGCAGGGTTTCGGTTTTGTCTGCCGAAGGATCTAGATAGATGCGCACTAAGAACTCAATCTGCTGAATCATTTCTTATTAAAGCCAACAAATCATCTTACCATAATAAGGAACCTAAACATAAAGGATGATGAACAAGTGTAAAGTTTGCCGGGATACTAACAATGGGCTAGTCTAGTTGCTGCCTACTACCTAGTAGACCGTGGAGACTCTGAGACGATGAATGAATACATACCTTCCCGTTCCGGTATCTCGTCTATTGTCTGATTTTAGAAAGATAAGCGAAGTATGTATCGAGGCTCCGTTGATCGGATTGGTACTTAGTCTAGTACGGATGTACATATATCCAAAAGCTACGCACAGCCTGTGGATACATACGACAACATCCTCTTGACCCTGTCCAATTGGTTACCTATAGGTTAGACTACATGATACTTTCAAGGAAATAGAGATTGCCCTAGGCCCACGGGGTAGAGCTGAAGGATCACGCTAGATATCGTGCCAATAGGAAGATTACGGATTGTATGTACATGGATAGTGGCTTTAGCGTGAGCGTGAGGCCCACGGGCTTTTTGTAGCCTTAGGAGATAAAAGAAATGGCTCACCTTTGGCCAGAGGCGCAGCAAGCTATGCCCTTTTAAAGGGTCACTAGAGTCAAAATAACTGACTAAAAAATTGGCAATGTACCTAATAGATCCTACAGGCCCATCAAGGCAAGGTTGCCCAGGAATTGGTATTAGAAAATACGACACTGTGGAGTTTCACCATAGCGATGATTTGAATGCCCGGTGATTCTTTTAATTCCCGTGCAGGGAAGCCATGCAAGGAGACTCGTTATCGTTCCACTGTTGTGGTTATTCAGTGGAGAAGGAGAAGAAGAAGCGCTAAAATGTGGCCAAGCTTTTTGTCATGGGATGGATCTGTCAGGTTGGGACGCCCGCATTGTTGGCTTGGCTTATTATTGGCATAGATGCATGGCATGTAGCCAGGTCCAATACTAATGGACAAAGACCGAAACATGTCTTGATTCGACATGATGACAGTTGGAGGGACGGGCGGGAGCTGCCGGGGAGGGAGGAAACGGTCCTAGAGATTATTTATGCACGTCTGTCTTATGGGATATGTGCAGATAAATGTCAAGTTCGCATGCGCCTCATACATGACAATTGGTTGATTATGGCGCAAGGCGTGACGATCATGTTCAGCTTCTGGTTACATCTTGACCATGACTGCTTTCAGCTTACATGTCTGTGGGCCTTCGTATTACCACGATGCCTTCCAGTCGTGCTGACCAGGATGACTTATGTCAGCTCTCCGCGTTTGCTCAGCGGCTTTATATGAGTATATGCACGTATAACGGTTATCTGTGAGATTCCAAGAATAATCAATGATCCTTCTCACTTGATAGATGCTCCGAACACAGACGGGGAGGCGCATCGAGATGCATTTCATCATGCTTTTTGAACCAAATCCAGATTACATGCACGTGGGGGGGCATTTCATGGTGAGAATATAGATAGATATCAAAGCGTAGTGTACGTACTCCCTCCGACTGAAACTCAATTAACTCAATTCTAAGCCGTAATCCCTCTTTGCATAAGTTGGTCAAACCTACCGAGGTATGAGACGATAATTGTGCCTTGCCTCTCTAGTTTAATCCTTCCCTTGTCCTCCTCCTCCTCCGTTGTTACAAGGGACGGTGGGGGCGGATACGATCCACCTCACCTGTGGGCCTCGTCTGCCTGCCCATGCCATAACACTCCCTCGGGACCGAAGCTAACACGACATGAGAGATGCAGAGGCAACCTAATCTTGCTGTTGAAAAAAAGTCACCTTGTGGTTCGTTGATCCCATCGTACAATCAGTCGTCTCAGGTTCCCTTAAGAGAAACAAGCCCCCAACCTCCACCTTGAAGGACACCGTTCCCAATCCTGTTTTTATCTTTGCCCTTTGTTAATCAACAATCAACACATAACAGTGTATACATACTTACTACATAGCACAAGGACAACTCTAGTCTACCCCGCAGACAACTCATCACCCACCAAAATGGATCTCGGACCCCCTTGGAAAAGACGTAGACCAGCTACGGCCTGCAACCAATGCCGAAGTCGGAAAATTCGCTGCGACGGCGCAACCCCGTGTGGTCCGTGTAGTAGATCTCCGGGCCGTGAATGCGAGTACAGTCCGACTCCCTTTTTCGAAAGCAAATCTAAGACTTGCGCGGTTCTGCCATCACAATCACATCAACGCTCTCAGTCACACACACAGAGTCAACCCTTTTCTCAAATCGGAAATTGTCAGTCGTTTGTGTCAAACGATTACACCCACAACCTGCAACTATTCGACCTGGACGGTACCGACCCACAGCAATTTGCAGGTTATCAGTACACTATTGACAACGACTTATCATCTTGCTTTCCTATACACGACATCTCTGTTATGTCAGAGATCCCTACCGAGTTACCCTCCTTGACTCATGCCCCTTCCACAACATCTGGTACCAGCACTACCTCCAGGTCCACCTCGAGTCGAGGCGATAACATCTCCTCTTTTGAACCTCTGACTTTAACGTCACGGACTGACCCCGATTTATCATCAGAACCTACAAGGATGAGAACCTCTTCACTTTCCCAGCATATGCTAGACCACGATCAGGATTACTGGCAAAGAAGTCTCCAAAAGTGCGAAAAGCTTCTCTTTCTTAGCCATGCCTTTGGTGGTCATGCAACCTACCAGCCACAGCAGGAAAGATTGCGGCCTCATATTGAGCGCTTTGTTAGACTGGATCAACTGCAGTCAAAGACTTCTGGTCGCCTTTCGCCAACACTATCTCCCACAGTATCTGCTCGGGACCTACTTCCGCCACGCTCATCCTGCCATATCCTTGTCGATACTTACATCAACACCTTTGAAAAAGTGCTTCGCATCTTACACATACCGACCTTTCTTCGTGAGTACGAGCATTTTTGGTGTCAACCTCTGACGTTTCGCGCTCTCGAGGTCGACGAGCCTTTTTTATGCAAACTTTCCATCGTCTTGGCGCTGGGGTCAACTGTTGTCTCTGATTCCTCGCTAAACTCGGCATCACTTCGAAATCAGGCTTTTTCCTGGATATCATATGGCAAGAAATGGCTTGCGAGACATATGGGCAACGCCCACCGATCTGATATCAACATGGCGCAGATTCTTTGTCTTCTCGCTCTTGTCCGACATGTACACGATGACGATGCAGAGCACTCTGAAGGCTTCCATATGCACCCGGGGAACTTTGACCTAGCGAGGATAGGTATGCAGATGGGCTTCCATCGCGATCCTCTACTACGGTCTCCAGATATGCCGGTGCTTGAAGTTGAGACACGTCGTCGTCTATGGGCGACCATGGTTGAGTTATCGCTTCAGCATAGTCTGGACGAAGGGTTGCCTTCTTCCCTGTCACCCGAGAGCTTTGACTGCAAGCCACCCTCTGATATCACTGATGAAGAGTTGGAGTCAGGCCTCGTATCGGTGAATTCAAATCACAAACTGGAGACGCTCACAGCTTCTACCATTTTGGCACTACTGTCACGAACTCAGCATCTTCGTCTCCAATGTCTGCACCTGGCTAATTCGCCACGGGCATCAAAGTCATACAACGATAGCAATTATCTTGCATCGGAACTTCACTCCGCACACCGGGACAATACTAATATCCTGCGAGGTATGGACAAGAAGCCTTCCGGGTTCCAGCTCCAATTACTTCAGGCATATACCCTGGAGTTCATCCGCGCCCTTCACCAGCCTTTTGTTCAACAGGCTACTTCTCAATCCCCATTCCACTACTCGCGAAAGGTCGTTATGGAGACGGCGATGCGTGTCCTAGCTTGGCCACCCAGTCTAGGACTTATAGCTGGCACAGAGGACCGAGACTCGCAGGTTCATGAGACAGACCCTTGCGCATCGCTTCGGATCCACGGTCAGGGCTACTTGGGTCGTGTCCAACGACAGGCTGCGGTGTCGCTATCGGTGAATATCATCAGTGATCTAGAAGACGGGGTTTTTGGTGCTAGCTGCGGTGCTTCGTGGAAAAAGACGCATAGTGTGATTCATGAAACTTTGTTGATAGTTGAGCATCGAGTTAGGGTGTCATCGGGCGCTCATGGCAGGAAAGAGCTGCTTTTCTTGGCCGCTGCGGAAGCTTATATAAAAGGTCTGCTGAGTGATCTGCAGCAAAAGGATGTTGAAGATGCGATATACCAAGCTATAGATAGTGCAGTTGGCTTGTGTTACGAGGCTGTTGATCAAAGGTGATGGCTAAACAAGAAAGCAAGTCACTAGTATGTATATAATTCCAAAAAGAATGCCAACATTGAGTCTACATCATTTGAAACCAGTTTATTTATTTCATTATATACTATCAAATCCGCGTGACTTCACTTGGCGAGTTTGGAAGAAGCAACTGAGATATCTACCGCGCTGCCCAATGTCGTGAGCCCGTACGGTTTGATCCACCTCTTCTCGCCGCCAACTTAATTACGAAAGGCATAGCGGCATTCAGAACCTCCCAAGCACAAGTCTCTTCGTAGGTCGGGAATTTCAACACATTCCCAGGTTTATACCCCCTGTACACCTTCTCAACATCGCTCATGGCGAAAGGCCATAGCTGGTGGAGGAATACACTCTGGGTGGTTTGCATTGCACCCAGTTCGTCCCACACAAGACTGCCTAATACTCGCAACGTACCCTCGTAGGCAGGAGACTCATGGTCTTGTTCTCCTTTTTCTACTCCTTCTCCTGATTCATATTGTGCGTCAACGGCAAGAACGAACTTGGAAGAGTTGGGTTCAAGATATGACTTCATAGTGGCCTCATCTATGGCGAAGAACATTCGGTGATGGAGGTGGGGGGCGCCATCTGAGATAATACTGTTGAACTTTCTGTACACTGGTTAGCTGCCAGATATTCCACATCCGTCCGTGTGGGCACAAGCCTCATCGATCGATCAGGGCTTCGTTGTTGATGACATACCTTCTCGCAGCCTCTACAGACTCTTCCTTTCCATCGATCCAGTGGATCTTGCAACCCTGCCGCACGTCGTGAATATCTTTCTTTCCCAATCCCCAATCGGCAATGTCAGCTTCGAATTTCGTCTTAAACTCGTTCCACTTCTTGTCACCATGCTCGTAACACAACCGAAAGGCAGCGAAGCCTTTGACACAGGGCTGTGGCTCTTGAGTGTACTCAATCCAGCGATCTATCATCCGCTCCGGGGTACCCCTCAGTTCGTATCGGGCTGTTGTCTGCGCGTCGATCTGGCTGATGCATGCGATAAACAGGCCCTGGGAGTCGCCTACAGATATCGCATATGAGAGGCCCTCACGCTGATAATAATCGTACTTCTCTTTTCTGGTGAGATACCGGACCCGTTCTACGTAATCTGACCCTCGCCGGCTGAGATTAGCAGACCATGAGATGGGGTCCTCGCGAAACGGTGCTTTTTGGGCGGCTGTTAGCGGCTCGCGCTCTTTGGCAGGGAGACTGTCGCCTTTGTAACCGTCGGTCGGCATGAAAATCATGTAGTCCGCTTCGGTTACGTTCTGGCCTAGATCATGGATCTTGTCTGCCAACTCCATCTGCCTAGCATCGATTTCAGACTGGTCAGGCTGGTAGTTACCGATCTCAACTACTATCGGTTCGCGGATACGATCAATGTGCTCAATAACCCACTGGTGAGCACTATCACAAATAAAATCGTAATGTGCCTTGATGTATTGATACCAAAGACCAGTCACGGAGACTTTTTCGTACTCGTCGCTCTCTGCTCTTCGCTTCGCGTTGACAGCTTGCTCGAAGACTTTGAGGTGATCCCAAATCAGGTTGTAGGTTGTTCGCAAAGCAGTTTTGGTTCGCGGGTGGTTAAGATAGGCGAAAACGTCGATGACAGCCATGAAATATTGACAAGCATTTTTGAAATTCTTGGGATCGTCGAGTTGCAACTCGTTCCATCGTCTTTCGGAAAGAGGCGGTATACCCTCCCACAATCTGGATTTCATGGCATGAACCTCCTTGGCGACTAGCCAAAGGCGTGACGAGTCCTCGTGCGATCCAAGGCGGATTCCAAGCCAGTCGAGAGTCGCTCTTTGTTGAACATTGAATGGGGCAGGCGCCCACTCAAGGAATGGCCGGCTCATGTTTCTGGTCTCTTCAACGGTGAGTAGTGGCCGAGATGTCTTGCGGCCGCCAGGAAGACAACCGTGCATGAGAAACTCGACAAAATGAGGGATCGTTTGAGGTTCCATGATTCTATCCGTTATCCAAAGCCTATGGTTTCCACCAGATGGCGGAGGGACGAGATGACTGATATCGGTAGGACTGTCGGTATTTCGTCTGTTGCCGCGACGTTTGCCGGCCTCAGCGTATTCAAGTTGACGAGGTGTACCGTCAGCGGACAAGGCCATGTCGAGCTGAAGCATTTGCTCAGCAAAGTTGGACATTTTCGACTGCGAAGCCTAGGAGCTGTGGTCTGATGTGAGTGAATGAGTGGTTCTTGTCGCTTAGTTTCTTACTGGGACCGAATTGGTGCCCTAACCTAAGGGAGACTGTTGTATATTCTCAGCCAGGTAAAAATGCAATAACGCAAGAACGAAGCGGTCAGAAAGAAATTGATGGGAAGTGTTGTTGGTTGTGATAAAACTAGGTAGAAAAGGAGTGTGTTCTCAACCAACACACAGTAACCTTTACCGGTTAAGGCCGAACCCACTCATTCCAGGCACCACCAGGCATATCAACCAATTAAGAGAGGTCGCGTCGGAATCGCACGATAATATCAAAGTAGGAAGCACAAGATAAATGAAGTATCTGCATTGATTTGCATATGGTCACATTTTTTGACATTTTTTGACACATCTCTAGAAGTGGCTCAATTAGACAAATACAGCAACGCACCTATATTGGAGGTTAGATAGTATCCACCAACTATCCTCCTTTGTAGACAGAGACCTTGAGTCTTTTCCAACTCTCAAGTCTTTGTTATTCAATTTCTCATAGGCCATAGGTTGGGCAGATAGGGTGGTTGAAATGCTGGAGCTACTCTGCAATACGTTGGCCATTATTGGTTTCTGGCTGTGCATGGCTGATTAATGGGCGCCAAGAGCGGCTTGACGATATTCGTGATGTCCATGCCACTATCGTTCGTCTCATCGAGTTTCTGGCTGATAAGACCCTGTTTGAGAATACCACAGAGTCGGATCGCAAGCGTATTTTGTGCAATTACCAGGCTTCATTTTGGTGTCCCAAGGTCGGAGTACCTAAAAGATTGCAGAATATTTTCACAGACCCCGGGCGTCATAAAGAAAGAAATGCCCAACCCTAGCGCATCGTGTCATTGATTCTTTAGACTATATGATTGCTCAATGGAAGCTTATTTACCCTAGAGCTGAGATTTATCGCCTTATCGATAATTAACCTTCGATCGTAGCCAATCAATACCTCGAAAGGACAGCCACCATTCCTCAGGTCAGCCTCAAAGTAGAAACCCCACAAACGTTACTAAAAGGGGTAAGCCGACTTGAGCTATGGATAGAGTGACATCACAAGGAAAGTCCGTGATTCGATACCACTAATTATAGCATAAACTAATATCGGCACTCCGGCACTTGGAGGCTTGGGACTAACTCGAGTTTTCTTTTTATCTGGACATTAACGTTGCATTTTTTAACAGTTCTCGCTTGGTAGCCAGTAGCCACTCATCAATTAAGGTAGCAGAGTTTATATGGCGTAAAGACAGCTACTCTTTGTGGAGAAAAACCCAAAACTGAAAGCGACGTTATGGCCCTTAGTTTGGTTACCCTGCTCGCATTCGGAGAGAGCGAAGACGCTAGGAGTCTCAACTTGGCAACAATAGCTCGTGTCGCATAATTCTTTGGGCTGCCGTGAGGCTCAGATCCCGTAATGAGGCGCCGATCTGTGGGGTTAACTCAAGAGATTAGTTACAGTAGTCACTGCAGCATGAATTTCGGTTTAAATAACAATCACAATCTCCTTCTATCCAGTCTTCTATCTATTCACCTCTCACTCCATCTCATTTTCTTCTCTCTCCTTCAATCAACACTGGAATCACATCTTCACCAATCATGCATTTCAACACCCTAACGTGTGTGCTGGTTGGCCTCGTCGCCCACTCATCAGCAGTCCCGACTAAGCGCGAAGCCGTCAACAGCTGTCTCACACAAGCCAAAGTGCCCACCGACGCACAGGGCTCTCAAACATGGAAAGAAGACGGCACCGCTTACAACCTGAGACTTCCATTCGAACCAGCTGCCATTGCCGTTCCCACCACGGTCGCTCAAGTTTCCGCTGCCGTTGAGTGTGGCGCCAAGCACGGCGTTGCAATCAGTGCCAAGAGTGGCGGCCACAGCTATACCTCTCTGGGCTTTGGTGGCGAAGATGGCCATCTTATGATTGAGCTGGATAGAATGTACAGTGTCAAGGTCGCCAAGGACGGCACCGCCAAAATCCAACCTGGTGCTCGCCTTGGACATGTCGCTACTGAGCTCTGGAACCAGGGCAAGCGAGCTCTTTCTCATGGAACGTGCCCTGGGTAAGTCCCCTTAATCTCTCCTAAAAAAAAATTAAAAAAAAGAGAATCACCCACTAATATCTCACAGAGTCGGTCTTGGTGGTCACGCCCTGCACGGCGGCTACGGTATGGTCGCTCGCAAGCATGGCCTTACCCTCGATCTCATGATCGGCGCCACAGTCGTTCTCCCCACCGGCAAAGTCGTCCACTGCTCCAAGACGGAAAACTCCGATCTTTTCTGGGGTATCCGTGGCGCTGGTGCAAACTTCGGTGTCGTCGTCGAGCTCGAGTTTCAGACATTCCCTGCGCCTGAGCAGATCACCTACTTTGATATCGGCCTCAACTGGGATAAGAACTCTGCGCCCCAGGGACTATACGACTTCCAGGAGTTTGGAAAGGGCATGCCTGCCGAAATCACCATGCAGATGGCTGTGTCCAAGAACGGATATAGCATTGATGGTGCTTACATCGGTGATGAGGCTAGTTTGAGGAAGGATTTGCAACCTCTTGTCCAGAAGTTTGGTGGTGTTCAAGTCACTGCTACGACTGTCGATTGGATGCAGCTTGTTACTCACTTCGCTGGTGCTGGAGTCAATGTCAACCCTACCAGCCCTTCATACGACGCAGTAAGTCATATTTCTACGACTCACCAGGATAGAAACCCATAGCTAACTCATCCTAGCACGACAACTTCTACGCCAGCAGTCTCGCAGCCCCCGAGCTGACCCTCGACCAATTCAAGTCTTTCGTCAACTACGTCTCCACCACTGGTCAAAGCAGCAGCCACTCTTGGTGGCTGCAGATGGACATCACCGGCGGCACACAATCTGCCGTATCCAAGCCTAAGCCCAGCGACACTGCCTACGTGCACCGCGACACACTCCTCCTCTTCCAATTTTACGACGCCGTCGCAGCGACCGCACAGTACCCTTCTGATGGCTTCGGCCTCATCAAGGGCTTGAGGCAGAGCATCTCCAACTCCCTCAAGGAGGGCACTTGGGGTATGTACGCCAACTACCCTGACTCACAGATCAAGAATGATCGGGCCACTGAGATGTACTGGGGAAGCAACGTTGCCAAATTGGAGACTATCAAGGCCAAGTACGATCCCAAGAACTTGTTCCGTAACCCCCAGTCTATCAAGCCTAAGGCTTAGAGACGCCAGGGCTCATTCTGACAGATTTCACTGTTTTTTTATTCTCCAAAATAGAGCATTATAGACTTGATATTTAGCGGTTTTAATAATAATATTTAACTGATACAAATAATTCTCGTTATTGAACCTTTGCACTACATCTCGATAACAGCCTATTCCGGGTCCGATTCTTCCTCTTTCATTCTAGTCTTCAAGCTACGGACTTGTTGCCCATCATGGGTTCTGTAAGCTCCTGCAAGATATTGGCTTATCTAATTTCTTCAACCCCGGGCGATCAATCCATTAATTGGATAAAGCCGGGACATAGGGTTTCGATGCTGTCAATTATATGTGGTAGGTAATTAATTGGCTATGGTCATATCGACTTGCTCAATCGGCTGAGGCCAGGATTGGCTGCATGTGGGTTGTTGTAAGAGGATGGTATCAAGGCCTTGGTAAAATGGAAGTCCATACGTCTTAGCTGGAAACATCATGTCATAGTCAGGATTAGTTTCTTTCCTGGAAGCGTCCTTCGGTTACCTGACCCGACTCAAGCCTAGCTGTCACTCGATTGTGCCAAGTTGTGCTCGATGAGTTTGTCAGATATTCCTAATGGTGTTCCCCGTCTGGCAACCACAGTGATAACTCCGAATATCCTGGATTGACGTTGATTTAATCGTTAAACAAGTTCCATCAGGATAACAGCAAGGATTAGAAAGTGCCCGAGGCTAAAGTGAAATCTTGGCCATGCTGTAATTTAGGCAGAATGCAATCTGCAAGGATCAAGCATCGCAATCCGGGGCATCATGTTCCATCTGTCTTAATCGGGCTAGATGTGTCGGTACCCGGCCGGATGTATCCAACCCGACCGAGTCTCTAAATCCTAGATCTCACCTTGTTACTTACAGGTTCTACGTCGTATCTTTGCCTTGTTACATTGCCCAATATCACATGTTAAGCTTAATCTGCTGATCGGCATATCAGGCTTCGTTAAGCGAACTTTGTATTTTTGGTGGTGAAGCTGCTTTGTAGTGGAACTACGTCCGGCGGTCATGAAGTTCTACGCTATCTTTGCCAAGGTCAACTATCCCTGTGAGGATGTGTTGTTAATAGTCTTGCAGATATAGTTCCAAGACACGGGATCCTCGGTAGTCACTATCGGCATGAGATGAAGACCCGGGAAGAGATTGCAGTAGCGGTCATCACATCACTCGTCCCGCCTTTTCTTTTTCGTCCTGGGAATGACCTGTCTGCAGCTTTATCCCGCATGGTTGCAATATCGATAGTCAGTGTATTGTGGCCATAGCAATTCCGCATTGCCTATTCCCCCTCCTAATTGAAATGAACTGGCAATATGCCAAGACGTCGTCTTGGAGAAACGGATGGAAGGAATCGACGTTTGCTTTTAGCCAGAATGAAAAGAAGGTGTGGTGGTTACTCAGTGCCTGCATGAGTCTGGCTAGTCTCTGATATGTGCATGTCACTGTGTTTTGCGGCTGACGAATCGCATCAAAGAATCGCATCTGTGGATATACTTCTGTCCCCTCATGGGTGATAATGGGTGGGTGACTTTACCGTCTTGGCTCTCTTCTAGTATAAACAAAGTTGAATTATGATCATGGGGATTCTCAGATGGTGGAGGGGGGGCGGACAACACCATGATGAGTTTACAATTGCTTTTTAATATTAACCTAGAATGGGGTTAGACTCCGGAGAAGAGCAGCAGCCAAGAGATTCCAGCTGGCTCTGTGGTTATCGTTATTAGCCACTGATTTACTTGGCATTGCCATTGCTTCAATGCAAAAACAACTATATATATGACCTCTTCAGATGCTCATTCATGAAGAGTTTCTCACCAGGTCAGCCTCTCTGAACAGTCAGCCACATTGAACAGCTTGTTTCTGGACACTTCCATTGTGAATTACTCTCTTGCCTGTCACCATCATGGTCTCGTTCAAATCCCTTCTCGTTGCCGTCTCGGCACTCACTGGGGCACTTGCTCGTCCCTTTGACTTCCTCGATGAGCGTGACGATGGCAACGCCACTTCCGTCCTTGAGGCCCGTCAGGTCACTGGCAACAGTGAAGGCTACCACAACGGCTACTTCTACTCTTGGTGGTCTGATGGTGGTGGTTATGCCCAGTACCGCATGGGTGAGGGCAGCCACTACCAGGTTGATTGGCGAAACACTGGCAACTTTGTTGGTGGAAAGGGATGGAACCCTGGTACTGGCCGGTAAGTTCTTTCAAACATTTTGATTCTATGGATCGTCCGTCCTACTAACACTGTGTGCAGAACCATCAACTACGGAGGTTCCTTCAACCCTCAGGGCAACGGATACCTTTGCGTTTACGGCTGGACTCGCGGCCCTCTCGTCGAGTACTACGTAAGTGACTGCAATTTTAAATTTCCTATACCTAGGTACTGACAGTCATTCCAGGTCATTGAGAGCTACGGCTCTTACAACCCCGGTAGCCAGGCTCAGCACCGAGGTACTGTCTACACCGACGGTGACACCTACGATCTCTACATGTCCACCCGTTACCAGCAGCCTTCCATCGACGGTGTTCAGACTTTCAACCAGTACTGGTCTATCCGCCGCAACAAGCGCACCAGCGGCTCCGTCAACATGCAGAACCACTTCAATGCTTGGAGACAGGCCGGCATGAACCTCGGAAACCACTACTACCAGATTGTGGCTACTGAGGGTTACCAGAGCAGTGGCTCGTCTTCCATCTATGTCCAGACTAGTTAAATGATGTTGACTTGAGCCGGACCTAGAACGTCCTCCAGGTTACATATGAGGGGCGGATTGAAAAGGCGGTTGGTTGGACTGTCTACTGTTACTGGCCGATGTATGCTTTTGCGACGCTGCTAAGTTTCTGGCGCGAAAGATCAGCGTTGCAGTATAGGTGTTCAAGAAACCTGACGTTTTCAACAAAAATATCGCGTCGCATATTGTGAAGTTTGTTCCTGAGATTCGAGATGTAATGCTTTGAACAGAACATTTAAAGTCACGAGTGCGGTCAACAAGACTCGATTTTCTACGAGCCAGATAAAGTGAGGCTGTGTAAGCAAAAACGTCGGCTACTACCCAATCTGGATACTTATTTTATGGGCCAAAGATCTCGGCCAGGCTGTACAACAATCGCCAAGGACCGCGTCTGACTAGATTCACAGCCAAGATAATTGCAAATTACAATAACGAGAGGCCCCGAGGCCTCCCTTCATTTTGACTTGATGTATAAATTGACAGTTTTCCGTTCATGTCTGAACCAAGTCAAGTCTCAGTAATCTTCACCAAAACATCAACAACCATAACACTATCAGCCAACAGCACAACCATGTCTTTCTCTAAAGCTACTATCATTATGGCCCTCGGAGTCTTACAAGTAGCGGCCCAAACTCCAACCGAAACCGATATCCCGACCCCTGCTACGCTTTCTACCTATCGCACCACCATGACAGTGCCGCCATGCTGGGAGCTTGCGAACTCACTTCCCATGGCAGGTATACCAGGACCACCAAGTGACATGTCTGAACTAGCCGTGTCGTTCGCGCTCGGAAGTCTCTACAACACGGCTGACCCTTGTCAGCTGCCTGTTGTTACGGGGTCGTCCGCCGAGGAATTCTCAGAATGGGCGTCGGAATGGACAAGCTGGCAGGCTCAGCACGTTTCTGAGTTCCGAATCATTTGGGAGTCTTGTAGTGATGAGCCTGATATCACGGATCTTGCACCCGTTGGGCCTGATGCGTGCAGTACTCTGAGGGCTATGATTACGGGAACTTCTGCTGCAGATGGCGACGAGGACAAGTTGGTGTCAATGACATCTGATACCAGGCCCGAAGAGACCGGCGATGGTAAGCCTGAGGATGTCCAGGTATCGTCAGCTTCTCGTTCAACGGGTTGTCTTATTGCTTTTCTCCTTGCCGCCTACGTTTTCGGCGTTGCAGCATGATGGATATACAGTGATCCTAGCTGGAGCTGGAGGATAACCCTGGTTAGATTTGGCCTTTACTAATCAACTCCACGCTTATCTCGTTGCTCCCAACTTCTACACTGCGTCCACTATCCTGAAAATTCATCGGAATCAGCTATCAGTGTGGACTATACTCTGTTCTTCAACATATTATATTTCGCTTATCAGATAAATGAATAGAACTATGCTGTGCTTTAGGAACGCTCTGGCTACCTGTAAGCAGGATGTTTTTATTAAATACATTTCCAGCGCCGGCCTCAAACAAGTTGCCCCAAATGATGGAGTGATGATAAAATGTCTCAGATTCCAAGTGCAAAACCTTCCAACCTATCGTAAGCCTTTTCCATATCATCACCACTGAGGATAATGTGATATGTTCCAGATATCTCAGCATGAGCGACTTCAGCAATGGCGCGGTACAGTCGCTTTCGAATACTAGTTTCATTCTCCGTGCCGCGGGCGCAAAGTTCGGCCTGTAGAGCGTGAGAGCATGCAGGCTTGACAAAAACATAGCGCGCATCGAGGCGTTGAGATTTCTTGATTGTTTCGACCCCTTCCATGTTGATGTTGAGAAGGACGATACGGTCTCGTCTTTGAGATGAAATGGCTTCTTTGCTTACACCGTAATATTGATCACGGTAAGAAATGTGCTCGATAAAAGAATCCCGATAGAGCATATTGGAAAACCAAGACTGGGGAACAAAGTTATAATCCCTTCCTTGAACCTCTCCAGGACGTGGCTGTCGTGTTGTATGAGAGACGGCCATGGAGAATTTGTTGGGGTGGGACTCGATGAGCCTCTGAATCAAAGCCTTCTTGCTGACTCCAGAAGGTCCACATATAATAATAGGACGAGGATCAGGAATAGCAGCGACTGGAGATGTGTTAGAAGAACAGGATGGCGTGCTGGAGTATCGATAGTACGAAGTTTGAGAGTGTGTAGAAGCCATGACTGTCGGTGGTGATGGTGGTTAATGGTTAATGGTTGGTGGTAGATTGTCGATGGTTGATGGCTGGTGATTGAAAGCGAGCTGAGAGTATGACGAAAGGAGGAGAAATGAAGCGGGTGGCTTGAATGAGAAGATTGTAATAAATATCTACGTAAAGTTTTTGACCTGAGGTCTTTAGGGTTTTGCCTTCGCTGGTTGTCGAAGTTGATATGACAACTGCAAGTTTAACGTGAAGAAAAAACCTTGACTTCTCAACCTTGGCTCCGGCACTGAACTGTAATCTCTTCATGACCCCCCTTTTTGGTCTTGAAGCTGAAGCTAAAGGCTTCCTGATATACTCAGGAGTCTAAATTATAGTCAATGGAATGGACACGATACGACTGGTTGGGCCCCGACAGAGACTCATTTATTCTAGCTATCGTTGGTAAGCATTCGTACGCCAGTCCTGGCAGGAGTAATCAGCGCAAAGTTTGGAAATTTAAGTCATTAGATCCTACTTGAAGGAAAATGAAATCTAAGCTTATTAACTTCGGTAGACATGGGCATTCTCGTATCGATAGTCACCTTTGACATGCAGAGAGATTCATCACAAAACACAAGTGATGTGGAGTTTCTCAATTTAAAGAACTTTGGTCGGCTACTACGTCACGCTCACGAGTATGAAGTAACTGATAAATCCTATTGTGGTTGTTCCTGAGCTTCCTGAATCCTTCAATCCCGATGGATGAGTACCTTGGCATCGATAGCATGATTAGTGGGGTGCTCCTCGGAAAGGAATAAGACGTCGGACGCTTGTATAGCGAATGAAAGCTTCTATCGTCCGAAGTTTTATTGGCGCTGCATAACAAACCATGAAATTCAGGCTGCGAAACTTGGAATAAGCTAAGCTGACAACCCTGATAGGGAAAGGATCGCTTTATTGTCGAATCCGCGTATTGGAAAATAATCCTCAAAATCCTTCGTAACTTGGCATACGGGATCTAGGATGTACCGGGAGTTATCCGCCGCTCATGGGTCACAATCCTTTAAGGGCTTATCGCGTAATCTTTACGGTGACTTTCAGGTCAAGCATCCTGCTTATTCGGTTCCTTCTATTTGTTATAATTGCTATAAATTCGATCCAATCCTGCTTTCGTCGTTTTTCTTGTTGACACTATTCCTCTGCTTTCCAACCACCAGAGGCTGGCATTTCCCACTCTTGTTGCGGCGGAAACCCATCAGATGGATTCTTACAATAATGCGACACAATATATGGGGTCTGGTCTAAAGAGCCAGGCTCCAGATTCTCTCACACCATATGTCTTGGTCACACTATTGGCTGCGATCGTGTACTGGTCTCAATTCACACAGCCAAAGGACTTGCTTAACCCACGAAAAACATTTGAATTCAGCAACATACCACGGCTTAAACGATACATGGAAAACAGTAATAGTCTCAACACTCTTGCTACTGGGGCTGCGCGATTCGTTGGGAAACCTTACAGACTGTTTTGTGAATGGGGAGAGTTGACGATTCTTCCTCCCCAAATGATCGACGAGATAAAGAATGACAAGAGATTTGACTTTGGAGCCGCGGCAAGCGATGTGAGTCGGCCTCAACAGAAACCGACCGAGTTTTTACCAACATAGTACAGGACAACCACGCCTACATCCCTGGATTCGGCGCCCTTATGCATGATCCCGTCATGCCAAAAGTTATTGGACGACACCTGACCAAGGCCTTGGGTTTGTACATATCTACTCGGGGTTCAAAGAGCAACTACTGACAGGGAGATGTGTAGCTAAGCTCACGAGTCCATTGTCGGACGAAGCCGCTCTCGTTATGCAAAGTGTCATTACTGACTCGACTGGTAAGTGATTCGTGCGGCGCTCAGCACACCGGCTAATTAGCTATCCCTAGAATGGCATACACTTAATCTCAACGAGCATATCTCGACTATTGTTTCACGCATGTCCTCTAGAGTTTTCATGGGCGAGGAACTTTGCCGTGACGAAGGATGGAACAACGCCAGTGCGTATTACACTAGAAAGACGTTCGAAGCCATGATGATTCTCTGTGTCGTTCCCCGATGGCTGCGCCCTTATATCCACTGGGTTCTGCCCCAATGTCGAGAGGTCCGACGAGCTTTGACCGCTGCCCGCAAAGAACTTAACCCTCACATTGAACGTCGAGAACGAATCAAGGCCGAGGCACTGGCTAGAGGCGAGAAATCTCCCTTCGATGATGCGATTGAATGGTTTGCCCAATCAGGCTCCGAATTACCGCCTGCTGACTGCCAAATCGCGCTCACCCTTGCCGCCATTCACACGACCACGGATTTACTATCACAAACAATGGTAGATATTGCTACGTATCCCGAGATGTTCACAGCTCTAAGAGAAGAGGTTATTCGTGTTTTGTCCGAGCAAGGTCTGAAAAAAGCAGCGCTGGCTGATCTCAAGTTGATGGATAGCTTCTTGAAAGAGTCACAACGGATGAAGCCTATTCTCATAGGTGAGTAGATCTACGCATGCACACGGTATCCGGCCACTAACAAGTCGATCACAGGCTGGAGAAGACGGGCTCTCGAAGACGTCACGCTATCGAATGGAACGTCTGTCAAAAAAGGGAACAAAGTTGTGGTTACGGCCACACATATGTGGAGTGATGAGAACTACAACAACGCCAAGACCTTCGACCCTTATCGGTTCGTACCAAAGGAAAAAGAACAGATGTCTTACTTGGTGAATACAAGTGCGAACCACCTCGGATTTGGCCACGGGCTGCACTCTTGTCCGGGACGTTGGTTTGCCTCCAACGAAGTCAAGATCGCGCTTTGTCACTTGCTTCTAAAGTATGATTGGAAGCTTTTGGACGGCAAGAGACCTGACCCAGTGGCCTTTGGAATGGCTTATGTGACTAACCCCGAAGCAAAATTGCTTATTAGAAGAAGGAAGGAAGAGCTCGACTTGAGTACATTGGAGTATTGAAGAGGGTTTCGCCGTGGAGGTGGCATAGATATATACATGAAGCATAAGGCAAAAAAAATTAAAAAAAAATTACACTACTCTTGGTCAAGCCTGAAGGGAAAATATTGACTGGCCAAAAGCTTGGTTCATGGCCAGCAGTCCATGTATGACCTGTTCCTTCTTGGCCAACAAGGGTACCAAATTCCTATTTAATGAACGCTAGCTAAAGGTGGAGTGGTGTAAGCATACAGAGCGGGACGAGCCACACTGCAGCTTGCTGACGTGAGAATGGAAATACAGAGCCTCTTAGAGAGAATAAAATGGACTGACTCTATTTCGATTCAGTTGGGCTTTACTGAAGAGAATGCGATTTGCCCCGAAGTCTGAAGGTGACTGAGGTGGCGTCAGGTGGGTCCAGGTAGATTTAGTGGTCTAGACCTATGACGTATTGTAAATCGCGTCCATCACGATCACAAACACTAGTTACCACTTGCTTGTTCTTGTCTATATCACTGCCAGCACATCACCATACACACAAGACAAGACTCAATGGCAGACTTTGCAACTCGAAGACGAGAGAACATCGAAAACAACGCGCTTCTTCTCAAAGATATCAAACCCATCATTCCCAAGACTGAGCCTCGCTCAGCCGAAACAAAGACCAGTAACAAAAACAATAAACGAAAGGCAAACCCACCACGCGTCCCTACGAGACAATCAAGGCGCATAGCTGAAGCTGTATCGAAACCAACATATGATGAAGATAATGACGACGAAATCATCAGGACGTCATCGCGAAGAGGTGCTCCTCGTGTGAAAAGAGGCCGAGATTCTAGTCGAGCTGTTCCCACGTCAGATTCAGACCACGAAATCGACACCGAACCGTCAAAGGATGTGGAATCAATCGTAGCTGGGTGGACAGCATGGGAACCTGAGAGCGGTGAACCGATTCGCGATACCGATGGAGCATTCCGTTTCGAGTCGCATCCTGATTTCCGCCCAAACAAATCACCCGAGGAGATCATTCGCGAGGGAAGCTTTGGCGGATCTTACTGGAGACCTCTGTACTCCAAACGCCTTAAAATCACCGTGAAAGACGATTGGAAAGAACTTCCAGAATCATGGACAGCCGGCTTGGATGTGGATACATATCTCACCAGTACCACGTACGACCCAGAGATCAATAAATACGGAGTTCAATGTGGTCAAAGCATCGAGGAATGGGAAGCAGCCGGATGGATCGCTCACGAGCACGATGTTCGGGGTTGGTTTCAGTGGTACTGTCGATTCTACATGGGTCGCCGCTGTGCTGATGATGAGCGCCAGATCAGTCGTTGGAAGAAATGTGTAGGCGAGACTGGTCGCTGGCGGAGGATCTTGCTCAAAAAATACGTCACTCTCGGTATACGGAGTGTCTTTGCCGACGATGATGGGGAAGACGAAGATGGGCCTGATGTGAGTCCTGTGGTGCATCAGACGTGTCATCACTGGGCGTATGAGGTAAGGCAGGACGCTCTGGATCGTTTTTGGGCGAATGGGAAGTAGTGCAGAAAGTATAGACTAGAGATTTGAATGTTATTTAAGCAATGAATCAGAAGACTGATGTGATGTAGTACATACTCAGATTTTGCTGTTTTGTACGTGTGTAGTTGCACTGGCTGTTCGAACCGCCAGTGAACAAGAGCAGACACCAGGATTACTTCACATCTGCACACGTGCCGGTCTTTCTCGTGCTAAGTTACACCTCGAGATCTTATAGTGAACAATGTTGTTCACATTCATGTTGCGGCTCGGCATACCACAATCCACAGTGCGGTGAGAAAGTTGGAACTCTTAGGAGAAATCCAGAACTATGAATCAAACAACTTTTAACTACGCCCATTTCTAGAAGCTCGCTGCAGCCCGGTTGTGTCAGATAATCACACATTTCTGCAGCTATATAAACCCTAGATACTTCCGCCAAGAGTAACAATTCTACCACCTCATCAACTCATATAGACCAAGAATTAGCTGGAACTCCTGATCTAAACACAACAAAATGCCTGGACCCGACTCACCTGGACCGGCTCAGCCTCGCCCCCCTGCCCCCATACCTCACCCAGATCCGCCTCCACCTCGACCTCCCTCCCCTGACTCTGACTAGTCTCGAGGGACTCAGGCAGAGATAAAAGTCTAGAAGAGACTCTTGCGTTGGAGTTATGGCAGATTTAGGCACCGCGTTATATAAATAATGGCATAAGAAGTGTTTAAACACAACCGTTGCCCACCTAACTCGCATTCGTGTATATGAAATGTGTAGATACGGTTTGTTGTAGTTTGTTTTTGAACTGTGACAAGACGAAGGCAGCATGGATCGGCGTACTTTGTAGTAGTTCAATATCATTGCCATTTGAAGGGCTGTGCAATATCGCACCAGACGAGTCTCCCTCTAAGTGAACAGAGTTGGCCGTAGGGGTCCAGCGGGGTACTCATCGACCTATCATAGAGTAGTTCCACATGGGGAGCCACGTTCCCAACGGGTAAGCAAGGGATGCTTGCGGATATAAGATGGGACGTTGAGCCAGGACTACGGAGTACAGAAGCATGGTTCCTGGCACCGGGCCTAGGGCACTTCCGACCAAAGACCAGGGGTCAATGTTCTAGGCGAGGATTAGGGAGTTTTACCAGATGTGTTATACGTGAACTTCAGGTGCAGTCGAGTTCCTCTTGACGTTTCCTGTTTAGTCCTCGATGGCTGGCTATTGATCATCTTGCCTTTGCCTAGTGGTACAAAGTACTAACTACTAGTTACAGATACAATCTAGCTATGGAGAATCCAAAATTGTGTTAAGATTAACATTGGGCCTAAGTGATGGGTCTTCTCCACCTCTAGATAACCCATCAACAGAGGATAACCTTCTTCGCAAGTGGGTATTGATAATCGTTAAGTCGGTACGGATAGCAAATGTGTTGTCTGCGATTTCATAGACAGTTTTACTACGGTGGAATTGATATACAGCAACTAGTCTAGATCTCGCAGGCTTATTAGCCCAGCTGTGTGCCGATGAAAATGACATGGATGATTTAAGTCGGAATATATTCAATTCTTGATAAATGAGGCCAGAATCCGTTTCAGGGCTGTATCAATTTATCATATGGTGCCTTTCTTGACATAGGGTAGCAGCTACTTGGCATTTGAAGGTCTCGAGTTGTCCGAACCTCGCTGCGGATTTATCAACACCAAAAAAGATAAACTCTTTCCGTGATACCCGGATTTTAGATAACTAGATCAGGATTATTAGACTGAATTTAAATGGAAGCAGATCATAATATCACAGCCATGTCGTTAGGTGATCAGGAGCGGAAGTTTGCCACTGTCACAAAGAATGTGGAAACTATTGAATGGTCAGTGCGTGTTACTGGATGAAGATCAACGTACTCGTTTTTATCGACCATTCAAACACTATTGGGCTCGCAAGTCAACATGGCATTGATACTGACAAATACCTCATCATCAGTGTGTGCCTTTTCTTTCAAGTTTCTACTATTCTTTATGAGATGCTACATTTGAGTAAGGAACTGACAAAATTACCATGATGAAAACTCTTTTAGAACAGGAGGTTCACATTGCTTGGCAGAACCTACCCTGAACTCGATAGTGGATCACTGGTAATTAAACAAGACATGCAACCAACAATACTGGGTCACGTCTTTGTTTTCGTTGTCGTCTTTCTGAATTAGTTTTTCAACGGTAGATTAATTGCGGAGGATATAACCCGGAGCCATTAGTTTGTCCACCATCAGTCACTCGGATCGTAGTAATGTCAATGCTTTTGATAAAACGGCCACTATTATGGCGTAGTTAGCTTCGCCTCTCCCGGAGGCAACCTACCCCCTCAGGAATCATGGCATCATGGCATCAGCAGATCAGATGAATCCACACGGGAGACGGATCATGCACGTGTCGTCTCTTGTTCCTGACGATGAGACTAAACCAGATACTCACCAAGAATCGGACAAATTACCAAAGGCCGCAGGAGAGATAGAACAAAAAAAGGAGGCGTCAGGGGTTATATCCTTGTCGTAGATCATTGATGCGACACCAACAAAAAAACCCCCTGCATCGCCACGAGCGGGCATTGGATCACCTTGAGATAAGGATGCAACGCCATGCGGCTCATTAACCTTGTTTCGCCCCCAAAGCCGTTGGACGGAAACCACGCGAGTCGTTAGAAGGTTGCGGATGTACGGAGTTTCGCTCTAGAGAGCCACCGTTCTCCGGTGCTATTCCCTTCGCAGTTACGATTCTTTTATGCGATGTGGTGAATGTTACTTTGACGATGGGTTCACACGGTTGAAGATTGCGCCGAATTGCAACATCTTCAGTGCAGATCCAAGAAGATAATATCTATAATGTCTTGGCTATAGCTGTTATTGGTTCTGGAAGCTGTTATTTCTGGAATTATGCGACTCTCCTTGACACAGTTGCATTGCATATGCCTGCAGTCAGATGTTCGCAGCCTCGGTATATCGACACTGCCATCGGAATTATCTACATGGATGTCTCGGCTTAGAACACAGGACTCTCGGTATATCCAACAGTTAAATACCCAAGACATGTCTACCACTTTCTTTTTCCAGTCATCAGTCGATCTCTGACCAGTCATTCCTTCCTTAGTCCTTCTTTGACGACTAGACCTATCGCATTACAGGGAAACCACTCCTTTAGTTCCCTTGTCTGTTGTTTTGTTAACTGGATCTCGATTAATCAATTAATTAATTCACCATGAGACAATCCTTCCTTACCGGCCTGCTGGCCGCCCCCCTGTCTGCGTACGCCGTCGCCCTCACTGGCTACGAGTACATCGTTGTCGGCTCTGGTGCTGGCGGTGGTCCTCTGGCCGCTCGCCTGGCCATGGCTGGCCACAAGACTCTCCTCATCGAGGCTGGTGATGACTACGCCACCACCAACTACACCGTCCCTGCCTACTCGGCCAACGCTTCCGAGGACCCAGAGATCTCCTGGAACTTCTTTGTCAAGCATTACGCCGACGATGAGCGCCAGGCGCGTGACTTCAAGACCACCTACGACACTCCCAACGGAGAGTACACTGGTCTCAACCCCCCTGCCGATGCCAAGCTCAAGGGTACTCTGTACCCTCGAACCCAGGCTCTTGGTGGCTGCACTGCTCACAACGCTCTGATTGCTGTGTACCCCCACCAGTCTGACTTCGAGTACATTGCCAGCCTCACCGGTGATGACTCTTGGTCGGCCAAGAACATGCGAAAGTACTTCGTCAAGGCCGAGGACAACAACCACCTTCTCCCTGGTCAGCCTGGCCACGGTTACGATGGTTGGTTGAGCACTGAGACTGCCCCTCTCAGCATTCCTCTTGGTGATGCTCAGCTCATGAGCCTCCTCGTCGGAGGTGCCGCTGCCCTCTCTGAGGTTACTGGTGACCTTCTCACTATTGACGACCTCATTGCTGGCGATGCCAACGCCGACACTCTCGCTCGTGACCAGAACCATGGCTACTACCAGATCCCTCTCTCCACCAAGTCTGCCAGCCGTGTCGGACCCCGTGAGCTTATCCTCTCTGTCCGCGATGCCAAGTTCGAGAACGGCACCAAGCGATACCCTCTCGATGTCCGCACCAACGCCTACGTCACCAAGGTTCTCTTTGACGAGTCCGAGGACACTCCCCGTGCTACTGGTGTTGAGTTCCTCGACGGCAAGCACCTCTACAGCGCCAGCCCTCTCTCCACCGGTGCTGCTGGTGAGGCCGGTAACGCCACTGCTTCTCGTGAGGTCATTGTTGCTGGCGGTGTCTACAACACTCCCCAGATTCTCAAGCTCAGTGGTATCGGACCTGCTGATGAGCTGAAGAAGTTCGATATCCCCGTCGTTGTCGACCTCCCCGGTGTCGGTACCAACCTCCAGGACCACTACGAGATCAGCGTCCAGGGCAACACTCCTGAGAACTTTACCGCTTTCGACGGCTGCACTTTCAGCCTCTACACTGATGAGGACCCTTGCCTTGACCGCTGGAGGAAGCCTGTCCTCGGCGACCACGGTATCTACTCCTCTTCCGGTCTTGCTGCCACCATGTTCTACAAGTCTACCACTGCTGAGAACGACAACTTTGACATCTTCGCCTTCGGTGGACCTGTCAACTTCCGTGGTTACTTCCCCAAGTACGCCGTCAACGCCACCATCGAGCACGACTGGTTCTCCTGGGCCATCCTCAAGGCCCACCCCCGCAACACCGCCGGCAACGTCCTCCTCCGCTCCGCCGACCCTCTCGACACCCCTGACATCACCTTCAACTACTTCGACACTGGCAACGGTGACTCCGACAAGGATCTCCAGGCCATGTACGAGGCTGTCGAGCTTGCTCGCAAGGCTATCGCCTCCCAGCCCGTGAAGGTCCAAGAGGCCCTCCCCGGTGACCACGTCAAGACCCAGAAGGACATTGAGACTTACATCAAGGACAACACCTGGGGTCACCACGCTTCATCCACCTGCCCCATTGGTGCTGATGATGATAAGATGGCCGTCCTCGACTCAAAGTTCCGCGTTCGCGGTGTTGCTGGTCTCCGTGTCGTTGACGCTTCAGTGTACCCCCGCATTCCCGGTACTTTCACTGCTGTGTCTACTTACATGGTTGCCGAGAAGGCTGCAGACATCATGCTCGCTGAGCTTGAGGAGTAAGACAGTGGTGGTAGATAAGATAGATGTGATAAAGAGACTCATGTAGTATAATGCAAGATCCAATTTCGATACCCATATGTATAGTTCTGTGCGTGATGCCATTGTGATGTCTGATAATGTTTGTTGTGATATGCCTGGAGATGCAAGATAGAGAGAGACTCAGGGAAAAGCGCAAATCTACTACAGATACCATAAGGCTGCTTCCAGTCTTCTGACACAGTCCTGGGATCAGGGCAATATGAGTTAACGACGAGAAGCTCATCTATTGATTCTATTCTGACCAAACTAAGCAAAACCCAGGTTGAGTGTATAGTTCAAGGGCGTCACGCCAGTGATATACACATGACTTCCCTCCAACGTCAAGTTGCCTCCATGCCAACTATACTGCTCTCCAGCATCATTCTGAATCACTCCCATGCCATTTCCAGGCCCGAAAGTAATCTTGTCATCACCCATGGTATACTCTCCCTTACCTTCCACAAGACGGTAGATAGTGGTGTTGTCACTGTCAACGAATTCCTCCACTCCTTTGAACTTTCCACCCTCTCGGAATGTCAGTTCAAAGGTGAGTTCGACGTCATCTTCACCGGTGACCTGGAAATTGAGGTCGTAGCCAGCCTTGGTGGGGCTGATCTCGACTTCGGTCTTGAGACGGCGCATGCTCGCAGGTCGGTTCTCAAAGTCAAGCATGGCGTAGAAGCGACCGTCGACGGATCGAGATAATTTGTAAGTGCCGTTTTCGTCACGACGCTCAGATGGCATGGGGAGATAATATGGGACTTCGATCTCACTTCCTAGCTTGACAACGCCGTCGTCGGAAACGTTGACTCCATTGGATCGGAAATGACCCATGCTGAAGAAGTTGGCGCTGAGACGGACGGCTTCAAGAACAGCCTTTCCGTTCCATGCGCGGAACATGGTTGGATTGGTCGAAAGACCCGAGCCCATGCGGTTATAAAACTCGGCCTTTTTTCCATCCATGTACCAATCTGAACCACCGAAAGCAGATACAGTCAGGTTTCCACGTCGTGCGCGTACAAGACCAGCTGAAGTGTAGTGCTTTTCGAAATCGACAAAAGGGTCTTCGGGTTCAGGGAGCTGGGCGGCGAGTTCGGGACGCTCCATCAAATTGGCTAGGAAATCGCCTAGCTGAGGTCCCACGAGTTCTTCGATCAGACGGGCCATGGCAGCAAAGCGGCCGTTGTTGTCGAGTAGAGCGAGCTCGCGGAACTGAGGGTAGAAATTACCCATGTTGACTACGGGAGGTTGGGCTTGGTCTTGGCGACGGCTTTGGATGACCTCCATTTCACCGTTTGGCTCCGCGTGCTCAATCGCAAGTTCGAGATTCATACGTACGTAATCGATCAGTTCAGTGTAGTTGAGCTCGTGAGCAACGGTCAAGAGCGAAGGGTTCGACACAGCCGAGTAATAGTTAGGACTGCGTTCGGAATAAATGCCATCAGAGTCGATGTCAATTCCCTCTGCAAGCCACTCATCAATCCTCTTGACAAAGCTGTCGTTCTTGGTGATGCTGGAAATACGCGCCAAAGCGCTGCAAATCTTCCATCTATGGTTAGGCGTGTGAATACCGCCCTTGGCAAGACCAGGCCCAGCTTTGACAAGAAGACCACGGATGATATCCGCGAAAGGCTGTGATGCTTCATGATCATCCTTTTCGAGAATGCGAACCATGATACCAAAGTCTTCAATCAGAAAACCAGTATCAGGGGGTGAATGGCGATTGCCGACGGTGTAAGTACCATCGTCATGCTGGACTTTCTGAAGTACTTCCAACATCTCCTCAATGTGAGGCACCAGAGTCTCATTGTGGAAGTATGTCGAGTTTGGCCATAGGAACGGCACTACCAGTTGACGGACAGCGCGGGTGAGAGATCTCGGTGAGCCGGTAAGAGACTCATTCTTGTTGTCGAGAACACCTTGAACTTGTGAGTCTGCGGCTTTGGTGAGGAGTTTTAGACTGGTCCAATCGCGGGGAGCATCTGAAGAGGCATAAGCAGTAGCAGAGAGAAAAGCTACGCCAAATGCCTTGATGGCAACAGAGATGCGAAGGAGATGCATTTTGGAGTGCCCTGTCGACTAACTGTCTCACTGGGGCCTGACTAGGATGAGTTTGACAGTTTATATAAGACTATTTCCACTGCCAAGCCCTCGGTTCGGCGCAAGGTACCCCGACAAACATGGTCTGCGGTAAATATCGCCAGTTTTACCGGTAGTCAACCCTCGAACCTTTCCCCCATTCACTGGAAATATTTCCCCGCGGGGTAGTCTTTTTGAACACCTTCTTTATTCAGGTTAGGCGGTGGGTCGTCTATCATCACAGCCTCGTGGATTAACATGCTTAATATTAAGAAAACAGGCTTGGGTTAGACTAGCCAGGTTCCCCGCGGGCACTAAGAACAATGCTGTACTCGTCGGCCTTCTCACCGATCTTCTCGCCGAATTGGACAATAACAAACAAAGCAACATCCTCTACTCCTTTCTCGTCTTGTTCTTCTTGCCTCCGAACGCCTCCTTCACGATTTTGTTCTGTCGTATAATCTCATCTCTCGCCCCATCCCATGTGTTTCTCTTCCCCGTCTCAAAATACCGAAACATATGCGCTGTCTCAACACCGTGATTCATCAAATTGTACATCTTTCGATCCTCCCACCAAAATTTCCAACCTGCCCATCCCCAGCCCAGATTGTCCATTCCTGTCCCAGCTTGTTTATGCATCCATGGCTGGAATTCGTACTGCTTCACCATACTTAGATCTATAGTTGGCTCTCTTGCCCAGTTGGACGCCAGCCATTTGTGATGATCATCGACCCATTCTTCCATCTCCTGGTATGAGGGCAGATCGCTTACTCCGCGCCATATGTTGGAGATTGCCATGTTCATGACGTCGCTGAAGGAAAAGCCGTTGTTTTTACCATATGCCGAGTAGCAGAGCATAACGCAACTATCTGCATATTTCGTCGGGAAGACGTTCATATACAAACGATGGATAGCAGGACCTCCGTAGTTGGGTGACTTTGGAATACTCTTCTCGACGAAGGGTGCTAACGAAAAATCACCTTGATAGCCGGTAGTGTAGATAACGCTGTCAACGTCGTCAATTACCGTTCCATCCTCAAACTCGATTGACTTTCCACCTGTAAACCGCTTGATTCCATGTAGACTCGTAACACTTCCATCTTTCAGAAGCGGGAGAACATGCTCGATGAGTCCCGGCAGACTTAATGTCAGATCCTTGAAATCTTTGAGGCGCCACGTTGGATCGAGTTTCATACCGGCCATTTGGGACGACAGTAGCTTGGCTAATGTGTTTGCTAAGAATCTGTACGTGTTTGGAAAATTCCTTGCGATCCATTGACTTATTACGCGGCGCCTCCACGAGATTATTAGATCGGCCGGTGTTCCTTTTCGGAATCGCTTGACGACAATTTGCCCGCTTCTGTGAGAGATGTAAACTCTTTTGGCGACAGACGTAACTTGAGGAGCGACCTCGTCTGTTGTGGTGGATAGGCCGAGGATTACCACTGTCTGGCCTTTGAAGGGTTCGGGGCTATTATCTGACAGTCAGTATGTTTGCGAATAAAACTCTTTCTAGAAGTACAGACCTTCGGTATTGCTGTGCGTGCATGATTTCTCCTTTGTAGTTCTGTTGTCCTGGAAAGACCGGCATCTTCTTCTTTGTCTGATAGCCATGGCAAAAAGCGACTTTGTCGAAGTGGCGCGTGTCTGTTTTTCCGCTCCCAACATTCTCAATTTGGATATCCCATCCGTTATCTTCCTTGTTGTGATTTACAACCTTGACGCTGGTATCGAATGTGATGTGTTTTAAGAGCCCAAAGTGCTCAGCGTAGCCTTGCATGAACTCTTGAAAATCTGCTGTGCTCAGATGGACCGGGTATTCTGCCAGGGATTAGTGACGGATAAGTGCTTCTTAGTATAGGCAACTTACTGTCTGGTATGGGATAATCTGTGAAGCCGCATGTGTATTTGCTAATATTTGCACTCGTGGTCTCCAAAGCTGACGTCCAACCGTGCTTTGCGTCGTAAGCCCACAGCCCGCCTACTTGACTTCGTCTTTCGAACAGAGTGGCGTTGAAACCGTCCTGAAGTAACTGCTTAAGCATGGTAATGCCTGTCGGACCTTGAGATATAGGTGTAAGCGTTGATTTGCCTTAATGCAAGACACGAGTACTTACCTGCACCGATGACGGCGACACTAGCACGACTCATCATGATTGTGAATATTGGTTTCGAAGTTGGGTTGATTGGAGAGTTACTCGCCGGAAATGGTTGCATATTTATAAGTCTGGCTTATCGAAATCCTACGGGATCTTGGGGACTATCGTTGATTGGCGCTCTATACTCGTTGGCTAGTCAGGAGGAGGGGGCAACTAAGCTTTGGTGACTTTTGGAGTACGTAGCTAGATGCGCAAGACGCTATCGAGCTAGTCTAAAATCTTACGTGAGGTAGATCTATGGCAATTTTGCCGATAGCTCACTCATGAGACTCAAATGACCTATAGCCGTCATAGTTATCCGAGAGTCGATTACAGAAAGCTCTAGATGGGTGTGACATGTCTTACATAAAGTAGGTATATGAGGAGGACCTAGGAATAACAGAAGGATTACGAGAGGTATGCTTTCGACAAGGTGAGTCAAGCGCGAATGCAAGTTTCCAAATAAATACAATTCCACTGTTCCGAAACATCCGAGTATAGAGTCTTGAATAATTCAGTAGCCTAATAAGACCCAAATTCACGCCAACAATAAATCTATCTCCTGACGTGGTTCAGCTTCCCAAGCTGATTTATCCACACGTCCAATACCTTGCCGATAAGCGACGCCATCCTTCCATTCAATAAACAAGACATTGTGGAACTCATAATTCTCCAGTCCTCTACTTTTCAATGCCTCGTGTTCGTCAAGACGTGACCAGCCACCCGCACTCGAGTCGATATATCCGCTAGATATTGCAATCAACTCACATTCGACCTTTTTAGTCAACAGCCGCCATAGTGCTGTTCGGGTCTGAACGCGGAGACACCCGACCCAGAATTGCTCGCAGTTGCAGAGGTCTACGACGGCCTCCCCTTCAAGCCTGTTCACAGCTTGTCCGTATGGCTCGGGAATATTATAGAAAAATGCTCTCTCTGCCCGTGTTGTTATCATGAACGAAGAGCCTTTTTCGACGTAAACCTCCTCTTCGTCAGCTACCAGAGGAACTGGATACTTGAATCTGCGCTGCGGATCGACTGACGGGTAGAACAGAACTCCGTCCCTTTCCCAGCCAGTAGGTAGTTCATAGTTCGGGTCAAGACAGCAATCCTTGAACTTGTCGAGGTCATTCGCGATGAGTCTGTCACCTATCTCATTTTTGATATGCCACTCGCAGATTGATTGCGTTATCAACCCATCCAATACTCCTGTCGGAGGACGTTTGCGACTCCATCGGGAATTCCACTCTTGCTGATAAGCAACGTGCAGTGGCGTATAAGTACGGCTACCCCCCTGTTCCGCCGCGTGCTCCGATGAAGAACCTGCTAGGTATGAAAAGCCGCTCGCCCAGGGTGAAAGGTCCACATCTATCTTCTGGTCAATGCAGACCATCCAGGACCAACTAGGAACGGAGGCTTCGTCTATTTTTGAACTCCGAGATGCCGGACCAGATGATCTCCACAGAAGAGAGACATCAAACGCAACTTCGGGCAGACCAAATAGGAATCCACCTGGGAAAGAGTGTGTCAAAGCTGTCGTGATACCAGCAAAGGCTGGAAGAATATCGCTGGAAAACGATAATTGCCTGCGACTATAGCTGGTTGCCAACTGGTGGAATTCTTGCAAGTCTGGCCAAGGAGAGTAGCGAAAGCCACGGGCATTGGGGTTGTGCGTCCCGAGGCAGTTTGTTTCGCTCAGATCTGCCAATTGCATACGCTCATGCCATATCGCACAGTGGCATTCCCAAGTCAATTCGTTTTCGTGAAAGAAGAGCGATCTTTGTGAAAACACGAGTTCTTGCAAAGTCCATCCTCTTTCGTTCCACGGCGACCACGCCACGAGACCGTAGTGATCCATGTTCGCCCTTTCCGGCCAGACATTGTGATACATCGAGGGAGAAACGTCTTTGATCCCTTTTAGCCCTTCTTCAGCGCTATGAGCAGCTGTGGCGACGATTGTAAAGTAAGCATTGCCGTATATAAATGCCATTTGGCTGATTTGCTCTTGCTTCGTCTCATAATCATCTTGCACAATGCAGAGACGATCGACCCAGATGTACTCTTCACCAATGCGTCGCACTAGTTCCACGGCATGTTGAATTGTAGCAGGAACCTGTTCCCACATATTTTCAAGCGCCTTGTTTTGTTGAAACGAGTCAAGGTTGCATAGCAATAGTTGTAGATCGTGGCCTGTAGACCTTCCCCAAACGTAGCTTAGGGCGACATAGCGGTAGCCGGCTTGAAAGGGTACTATGCGTTTCTCCGATACATGGATCAGCCACCTCGGCAGTCCTTGTGTTTCGTGGGGCATGCGTGCTCTCTGGCAATGATCTCCATGGCTTTCGTTGCATGCTTTGATCCAAGAATTGATGGTGTTTAAGTCAATCCACCTTGGCGCTGGTGGCGTAGGGATTTTGCGGGGTTTTGGCTCAAACCGAGACCGCAGGTATTCTGGATCTCTCGGGGCAGGCATGGCGTGAAAAGGTAGATATCTTGGCTCTTATATCAGTTTTACGAGTGGCTAACGCGATATTCGATGGAAGCTTTCATCTTCCACTCATCTCTTGCTTATAAGGGAATGGATGTTTTGATGACGTAGGCTAGTCTAGTTTACAAGACAAGCTCAGCCACATTTGAAGACGATGCTTACAGTCCTACCAGCGCAAGTCCTGGCCGGCCACACGAGCCTATTCTTTAATCGGGGTTTTTGTTTACCAAAGCTTGAACTCATCAACGCCCTGCCGGTAATTTAGCGCAACGCGTTTAGAGACCTGAGCAAAATGGAATGACACATGCTTTGAACGTAAGGATTTAGACGCGTAACTCTCCCTAGAAGGCAGAACACAAGAGACCCATACTATACAGATCAGTAATATGAGTCCCTAGAGGTTTGTGTAGAGGCTTACACGCGAGAAAATCCTATAACCTTGCCAGCATTTGCCACTCCAAGATCACCTGACATTATCAACATCCGTTTAAAAACTGTCCTGCGTATTTACTAAAGTAATTGCAACTATATACATAAGTAACGCACTCTCCTATGTCTCTTCCATCAATGACTGCTTCTCACTCCCGTCAAACACCTAACAAGAAGCTCCAGAAGGAACACCCTTGCACTTGTCAGAGGTTTCACCACCAGTCACCTTGTTGTTAGTCCAAGTCCAGTTCTTGCAGTTGGCGCAGAGGATGTAGACATTGGTGCCACTGGATTTGACCGAGCCAGTGACCTTGTTGATGGTGATATCTGTGATGGGAACACCGGCAGTAGGGATGCCTGTGGGAGAGCCATTCTCGTAGTCCTGCTCAATCACGATACCATACTTGGCAATGTTGCTAAGAGTGATGGAATCATACTTGACGTCGGAAACGGAACCTGTAGCCCCAGAAACAGTCTTGATACGAACACCGTTGTCGGAGTTGGAGATGGATGAGTTGAGAATGCGAACGGTCTTGACGTCGTTGTTGGATCGTCCACCAACTGATCCGATGGACAGACCGTGACCACCACTGCAGTTACCACCGGTGAAGGTGATGTTGGTACCAGAGTTGATGGCGAGGCAGTCGTCCTGGTTTTTGACGACAGCACCAGAAATGTACACACCAGTGGAAGAGCCAACGTCGAAAGCGTCAGTGTTGTGTCCACCCTGGGTGTCACCCAGTGAGTTGTCCATGTGGACGTCGTAGACGCCGAGATTAGTGACTCCATTAATGCTGAAAGCTTGAACGGGAGTGTTGATAACGTTCAAGTTCTTAATGTTGGAGTTTGTGAGGGAGTGTGCGCTGAAGAACTTGGGCTTGGTCTTGCCACCGTTGCTGCCCTTTGAATCCCACCAGCGTTGACCTTCACAGTCAATGGAGTGGCCAGAAGCACCTTCGATGAGAAGGTTGTTTCCGGTGAAGGCGATGAGGGGGCCTTCCCAGGTGTCATAGCCAAAAGTAGTCTTTCCTTGGAAAATGACCTAAGAATTGTCAGTCAAGATTCATCATTGCGAGCAGGTTAGCTTACATGAGTTCCATCCTTGAGCTTGGTAAGATCGAGTGTAGTACCAGCAGGGACAGCAATGTTGTTGAGAATAATGGTCGAGCAGCTACCCTTGCCCTTGATGGCAGAAGCAGCATCAGTAAAAGTACAGCTGGCACGAGGCTCAACGGCGGGGTGAGCAAAGGCCGAGGCAACAAGGCCGCTGAGAAGGAGCATGGAAGAGAACATGATGAGCTAGTCGAGATTATAGAATATGTACTGTTGAAAGGAGAAGATAGATTGATAGATAGTGATGATAGAGAGAGCACTTACAGTTGAGGATTTCGGTTCTTTTATATTCTTGGCGAAACAATGACTGACGACCCCGATGGCAACGTACGTCTTGATGCCGTTCAGCCGTGATGAAGGCCCGTGTCGATGTCTAGAACGTGTAAACATCGACGATTACACGGATCGTGCTCCACAACATCGTTAATTTCCTGGGGTTGAGATGGAACCACTAACCCCGATCTATGGAAAAGGCTCATTTGATTGGTGGATAGGAATTTTCCTCTGCCGCTGTCAAGTTTCAGAATCTAGTCCGATTTTGATGAACATCGGATGCACGGCATTGTGATGATACTCTGAGTCTTGTGAGATGGTGAGATTGGGGGTCGACATTTGCGAATGGCTGCAATGCGAGGAACTTTTATCTGGTAATAGCTTCAAGCTTTGGGGGAAAGAGATCGGCAACTTTTGTTCATTTGTGGAAACACCTGCGTCGGAATACCGACTTTCCAAACTCGTACTAATGTAGTCTAGTTATTAGGCATGTATTGAACGATCGATTGACGGGATGATCGTGGGGGAGCGGGGAGTATGCCGGTAAGGGCAAGGCGATTATTTCTCGAGACTAAACAACTATCTCACTTCATTCATTGCTGTATGCTCGAGGTTGAGAGCGAAAAAATTGGACTCTAGGTGCTTGGTATACTTGAACGTAGATAATGCACGCGATGTCACTTATGTGTTGAAGCGGGCAAGGAGAACTGGAGGTGGCTCGCACATTCTGAACAATGATAATTCTAGCAGCTAGAAATGATGGCCTACTCACGCAAATAGGCTCAGAAGCCTACCCTACAAAGAGCCTGGGGTACTACTAATGAACGTCATTGAGGGTTAAAAAGAAATTAGAAAAAAGAGAGGAAATCAATTCGGTATTTTACTGACCTGGGTGAGTCAGGTGACTATCTTTATCAGTCTAAAATATCGACAAGAGGTTATTTGTTGATTAGATGCTGATTGTTCATGTTGAACGAAGCGGTTTTGAAGATACGAGGCAATCACACTGCCCTTTTTTATCACGTGACGCTTTCCATACCTCCAGCTATAGAAGAACAATTGGCACCAGATAACAAATCACAGATCTCGCTAACAAATATTTTTTAAGAGGAGTCGTCAATAGATATCGTAATCTTGAGTCACGGAATCAAATTCTGTATTTGGGTGGCTTGTTTGTGTCATTTATTCTTCATCTGAACGTCTTGTATGTTTCAAGCCTTCTATCATCAAGTTGACATAGGTAGGCACAATCAATGTCTGTATGCATATCAGCACAAGTTGTTTCTTTCTGAAACAGCTGAAAAATGACATGAAACAATACCACAGCCTGAAATGTGGGTAGCTGAGGCTTGGCTTTAGACTAGCACAGATTCATCTCGTCCTGATCGGTGATCACCCAGAAGTTGAAACAAGGTTGTGGTGGCTGTGTTTACTTCTGGAAATCCTTTCACCGCGATGACCGGATGATGCATGAATCGTATCAAGCCACTTGGATCCTTTCAGATCCTGATGGATGGTTTTGTATCCACCATCTGTTATGCTTATTTCCCTGGCGGGTATCTCATTTTCTGGCTAGACACATTGTTCGTAGTGGCATTGGAAACAAGGAACTGTGAAAGAAACAGCGACTTTGTCTTCCATTAAGCAGACCACAATACAGTTACAAATAATCTTCAACTTGAAGAAAATGGCTCATCCAAACCACCGAGGTTGACGTACGTTGTGACCCTCCTTTCCATGCCAAGAAACTAGAAGCCAAGGCGCTTACGACGACACCATCCAGCGCGTATTGGCCATGGGACCTGACTAGGCATTTATCAACCCAAGATCGACGTAAAATACCCAATTTGGCTTCCAGTAAAGCCTCCTCAAAGACACTCTTATCCGATTTTAATGACTAGCGTTCCATCATCGAAAACTTGGCGGTTAGAGTCTTGACTGTGATAGGACTTTGCAGGATTAAACTAGGCCAGGGGTTTTCTTGACAATCTTCGCAGGGATGTCGATCCGTTTGATAACTTAAAACTTTTGAATCTTGGCGGAATGAATCCTTCATGTGGACTGGGCTCTGTCAACTTGTATTTAAAAGACTGTGTCGTCTCGTCAGTTGGCTCTTTCTGATCAAGCACAATTTCATTTCTTTCTTCGTTCATTCCTTTCCACAGCACTTTCGACAAGTGACTTTATTACTTTCACTAAGACAAATACACTCCTTGCATATCTCAACTTCAAACCAGCCTTTTCAATTCACTCAACAATTACTTCGCCATGTCTCGATACCTCATGCTCGGTACAGCCCTTTTGGCCTCCAATGTCGCTGCCCATGGCTACCTAAACACCTTCACTCTCGACGGCACCGACTACCAGGGTTTCAGCCGCTGGAACCCCTCCCCCGACCCCAATGCCATCGGATGGAGCTTCTCTACCGAAGATGAAGGCCCAGAGATGGATATCTCCAGCCCTGACTTTGTCTGCCGTCGCGACGCCCAAGCTTCCAAGAACTATGGAAAAGTTGCAGCTGGTTCCACAGCCTCTTTCTTCTGGACATCCGACGATAAAGTGATCAACCCCAACGGCTGGGCCGAGTCTCACCGTGGTCCTGTCATCACCTACATCGCTCCTTGCAACGGCGACTGCACTTCTGTAGACAAGACGCAGCTCAAGTGGACCAAGATTGCTGAAGAAGGTCTTGTCTCTGGGCCTGCCAACACTGGAGGCGTCTGGGCTACCGACAAGCTCCGTGAGAACGGCGGTGTTAACTCTGCCACTATTCCATCTTCCATCGCCCCTGGCAAGTACATCATTCGCAACGAACTCATCGCCCTTCACCGTGCCCATCTCTCCGAGCCCGAGTTTTACATGCAGTGCGGCAACATTGAGGTTACTGGTTCTGGTAGTGATGACCTCTCTGGCTCCGGTATTGTCGCTTCTCAGCTTTACAGCACTTCTGATTCGCAGCTCTTTGGTTTCTCTGTTTATGATAACCAGGGCGATAGCTGGCAGATCCCTGGCCCTGCTTTGTATGGCAGCGGTCAGGCTAAGCGATCAAAGGTCGCTATCAAGTTCCGTGGTTAGGCCGCTTCTCAATTGAATTGACTGGATCGCTAGTCCTGTCGCTAGACGAAGGGGTGTTTTCAGATCTATATTGCGCCTAGTGCGAATACAAATTTATTATCATGTAAACACAAATAGCTCAAGCCTAAATACATTCTCGTACATATGGTATTGTGTCAACACTGTTCATAGCACGACATTGCCAATTACATAATTCGTCAAAATTGAAAATAGCCTCGTGAATCCCTGACTTGGTACTATGCCGTGGAACAAAATGCTCAGCTTACAACATCTTTCCGAAAAACAACTCTCCATCGTGGCCCACTGCATAAAGTCGGATTATCTTTCCGCCAAACTGTAAAAGACAATTTAATGTTCCGTCCCTCGCTCTTGGTTTCAATAGAAGTCTTCATCTCGCTTTGCGCGTTGTTCAGGAAGTTCTGAACAACCGGCTGCTGATTACCTAGCTGATCCGCTGAAAGAAAGAGATCTTTCCATAAAGCATAAACCCTCGAGCTCCTCATGTCAAGTAGTGTTCCTTTGAGAGACCACTCTGTTGCTCCCTTGTGCCAGAAGCAAAGAAACAAAGATTTCGTGTCAAGCACGAATGCGCCCCAATTCTGATATGATCCGTAAGGGCCGAAGAATACGCTGTCCTCCATATCCCAGAACTTATTAGGTAACTCGGTGCTGGAGACTATTGCTATATCAGGTGGCAACTCAATTGTGACCATTGTGAAGCGGCTGTATGAGACGAGATCAGAGTGTCTTGGTTGTAACAATGGCCGCCGTATCGTCCGTTCAGGCAATTTAGTGAGAAGAGTGACAGTGTGGAATATACTTCCTCCTGCAACCGCGGGAACGAGACAAAAAGAAGTGGAAGCCGTCATTTTTCGAACTGCTCTGTTTTCCTCGAATCCTCGCGCTCTCACAAAAGCATTTGGACCTATCTTGCGCATAGGTATGGTCAAGAATTCCCCTTCGTAACCAGGAGCCATGCAGTCCAGCTCTAAAACATAACGGTATGTAATATCCTCGAGTCCTGGATAATTGAGTTCGGAATAGTCAAGTAAGTATACTCGGGCGCGAAGTCTGAGACCTTTGTTCGAGATGCTCATTTCGCCTTCGTCCAGGAGAGAGTTTGCCACTGAGTACATCTTGGAGCAGGAAGCGAATTGCTTCACTGAGGTGGCGAGAAATCCACAGTATTCTTCTGCCATGGAAAAGGGTGGCGTCCATGCCAGCAGACTTAAATCATACGTTGTTCTGATGATTTCTTCTTGGAGACGCCGAAATGCGTTCTCACCCTCTCCATACAGCATTGGCATGTTGATATTACATATACCAAGCAAACAATACGCCATGTCTTCGATACGAGTAGTCTTCCGGTTCGCAGCCCACGAGAGTCGCTTGGCGATGCAAGCGGAAGATATTGGCGCTACATGTCCCAGAAACTCCTGTTCAATGGATGTGATTTCCGAAAGAGAGCTCAAGAGACTCCGCTTAGAGCCAATAAAGTCCCACGCTTGGTTGTAGAATGATAAAGACACCGGAGCAATCAGCTCTTGCAATGTCCACCCACGGGTAAACCACCTGCATTTTCCAAGCGGGAACTGTTTAACCTTGTCAGATAGATACACGTAGCAAAACTTTGCTTTTTGGTACCAGAGGAACATAGAATTGATGGCCTCTGTAAGTTCGGCGCTGCTGGACTTATCGATGCAGCATGTATCGACCCACACATACTGGACTTTATCTGCGAGGGCGAGCTCACATGTTTTTGTGATCTTTTCGTATCCCGTCTTTGATTTCGATGTCTCAACATTGCACTGTTGGAAAGTGACTTCTCCATCGCCTTCCCAGGTATGTGAGAGGATAGCGTATTCTGGCAGATCTCCATAGAATTCCTTGAAGGAGATACATTGAGTTTCGACCAGTATTTTAGCTTCGATGAGCCTCATTTTGGTAAGGCCGATGGCTAGATCGATATACTTTGACCGCGGAAAGTGTACAAGCGGGGAAAATGAAAAGATAATAAGCGCTCATTCTAGCCGAGATACTTTTTGTCCTTTGTTTAGCAGCTGAGCTGACTTTTTACTTTTGGTGGCTGTGCAGTGGCTTTGTATGCAGCCAAGCCCTTTTGGCATTTAGTGAGAACAATTGGACGTCTTCATCAGCGACGGAGAGCATAGTGAGCGATCTGCGCAGTTAAGAAGATGAAGAATGTTGAATTCATGCATATAGAGGAAGAAACAAAACCATCCATCGACATCCCGATTCCTTGCAGCCTCCAAATCCATCAACAACAGATATCCTTTTTTGTATGTAGCTGACTAGACTAGCTTGGAACACAAGAGAAGGCCGGGCATGGGTATTCATGCCTACCTTCGTCCCGGTCGCGTTCCGACGCATCATTGTTCCCGATTATAGTCAACAACTGACCCATGTCATCGTTAATGACTGGCGAAGACGCCCAATACACTTCGGGATCTCGTCCACAGCACGCAGGTGAATACAGAATTGCGTCCATCCCAGCATCCATAGAGCCATTGATATCGTACTCTATGGAATCCCCGACCATGTACGTCTTGCCCTCCTATTTCAGCATTTCAGGCGTGATGCCCATGATTTTCATCGCGCGTTGAAAAATTCGTGGATCCGGTTGAAGAGTTGGCGTTACCTGGAGTGATTCGCATCGCAGAAGTACAATCCAGATAGCCTCATAATTTCATAGAGTGGAAGTCCACTATAATCTCAGTCACTACCGCGTTTCATGCGAATTACTACTACGACACGATTGTGATCAAAAAGATTTTCGACGCATATCACTTATTGACAGTCTTGATACTTGCTACCTATGTTACGAACACAGAACACCTATTCATCACCACGTACAAGAAATACACAATGTTGCTACAGAGACTAACTACTCTGATAGACCATTTAAATATAGTAACGACAGGCTCTTTGATACAGGGAAGAAGTTAATCCTTGTTGTTACTACACCAATAACTTAGTAGCGATAATCAGTCTTGACAATTTCGTAGTTGATGCGCGACCACAAAGTGCAAGTCTCCCCTCCTTTGGAAGACGCCCTCCATCCGCGGCCACTGAACTCACGAGCCCTGTTCTGAGTCCAGTCTGCGTCGTTTCGCACGTCTTGGGTGCCAATCCAGGTATCGCCACCACTAACCATCCTTGCCTTGTAGATGGCGTTGGCTCCCTTGTTTGATCCAGCGAGAACGAGATTCTTCCAGCTGCTTCCGAGAGGCCAGCTTCCACCCGGGTGGCCCCGAGCCCATCGATACATGGCCTGTACACCGCCCGAGTATGGCCCGTTCGGTCCTGCGTGGTTTTGTCTTTTGTGGTCACGGCAATAGTCAGAAATACTATCTGCACCAAAGCCACTTTTATCGCCGGGGCGGGCACCCTGGCGTTTATTAAAGACCTGCCCATTGTTCATGTCGTCTCGATCCTCAACGAAGTCACGGGACACCCAAACAACGATGTGGTCTCCATCGTCGCGCTTGACCATGGAGTGCTTGTACACTATAATTGAGGGCAGACGATCAGTATCACTTCAGTGTAATTGGAAGGGATAATTGGTTTGGCCTTACTCTCAGTAACGTTAACACTATGGATTTCAGCAAGCTCAAGGTCGCGAGCTTCAAGGACATCGTCGCGCTTGAAGAGCACGAGGTTGTCCTGAGACTCACTAATGCCAGCAACGGGGACAGCTACAACGGAAGTAGCCAGAAGGCTGGACAGAAGATATTGGAAAAGCATTTTGATGTTCGCAAGGTAACTTGAGATGTGTTCAAAGAAGTGATGAGTGAGTGAGCTTGTTGCTAAGAGACAGTATCTTCCAGGAATACCGTCGGCTGGCTGCCAATTTATACCTCTTCTCCACCCAACTTCCCATTACCTGTTCCCTGTACCTAACAATGACAACGACTCGTCGTAGCCTTGCCTGTGCCTATTGTTGCCCGCTCGGCTTCTCGTATATCCTGCAGCAACGTGTAAGTCACACCACATTATCCTCATCGCGGCAGACATGTAACATGAATCGCACTTCTCCATGCTAGTATGAGTGAGTTGTCGTTAGGTCTCAGGGCTTGGGCGGTGGATATGTCTGTTCTTGTTCGCCAAGCTGGTGATAGACTCTGTCGGCTTATGCCAAGTTGCGGACGGAACATATCATGCTATGCCAAGTTTAGACAAGCACAACCTTCTTCATTTAGCAATCGCCGTGGACCACTTAGAATACAACTACGTCAAAATGATGAAGATAAACATGCCGGCTTCGGCTATTACGCTGCCTATGCCTGACTTTCCCCATCAAACGTCGCAACAGTAAGTAGTTCAGCTGATATTTTGCCTCCCTCGTCTCAGCGTGGGGGTCATGCATCTCAGCTGTAGGATCACCCGGCCCGTCCTATCAATTCTGCCGTGCCTTGGCATATGCACCTTGAACTGCGATGATTCGCTCTCTATATCAACGTTTGGACAACGATAGTCCCTTGGCGCATAAGAAAGCTATATCAGAAATCATGCGCGACGATCAATTTGGACGATTTTCCGTAAGCGAGGGCCGGGCCATGACAATATCGTACAGTGAGGTGTTACTGTGTGCTTAAATTTGAACTCTTGTGTTTATGATCTGAGAACTACCAAGACATTTCTCAACTAAAGTCTACAAAATCAAGGCCGGATCCTCTTCATTCGTTTATGCACCCGCCCACAAAGGTCCAGCTGTTTCCATGAGCCACATATCAAGGTCAATTTCGTTAATATTCGGGTCTTGGAACTGATTGTCGATGAATGTCTAAAGCGCCATGTCAGTATCAACCCATACGGTAAACCACTAAGGTAACATTCAACATACCCAATCAATACTATCCATCATCTCCAAATCATTCATCTGGTACGAGGATTCATTGGCCAAGCTGCTTGATGACTCTACATCTAAAGTCTGCCATGATTCGGAGCCTGCTGGTAGAGACCATGTACTCAGAAAGTCGTCCACACGCTCCATCGTGGAGTCCAAAGCATGAGCAACTGTACGAGCTTCGGAGCAAAGCTCTCCAGCAACAACCCACATTTTGTGAGCATTCTTAATAATTGCCAAATGCCTCTGTACGTCCTGACATACAGTTGAGCTGGGGGGAAAATCCGCGCTGTGCCGAATAGTCACTGTGAGGTCCAAACAGATCACCATAGCAGCCAAGGTAAAATCACTGATCGTCAGAGTCGTAATCGTCCACTTCATATCATGGAGCTGACCACCAGTCTCAGTGACTCGGTCCATCTCCACCTGTCTCTCCAGAAGTCTTCTGGCTGCTTCTAAACAAGCATTTCTCGAAAACTCGGAACGGCTGTCGTGTCGATACATCAGATGCTGGCGATGGAGAACGATGATGCTCTTTAAGTGCAATAGCTCGAGCGTAGTTCTGGTCATGATCACACTCACCTCCTCCGTGAGGAAATTGGTAAGAGGTTTGTACTTGAAGTGATCAGGGATATTTGCATAAGCTTGACGGACCTCCGCGTCAAGTACGACCGTAGTTTCGTATGACGGCGGAGCAGGAGATCGTGTATGCTTGACAACTTCCTTGAACTTGGCCATAACCGACGCTTTCACAATAGAATAAAGAATTGTAGTGTTTTCCGACAGAGGTCTAGATGGCGGTAGCTCTGTAATATCGGGGTGTAACTGGTTCTGGTCCAGGTTTCTGGGGAGCTCCGTGTCGCAAGAGTCTGAAGGTACCATGCTTGGAAGACCCAGCTGGAATGACATAAGTGCATCAAGCTGATATATACAAACCCAAACCCTGCGTCTCATCTCGCCGTCAAATGCAGAGATATTCGCGTTAGGTACCTTGGAAGAGTCACGATGGTAGCCTTTGCTTATCGCAAGCTGTACCACTTTTCCCATAAGAAACCAAAGATTGGTATCCGATACTTTTGATCGAAGCCAACAGCCGACTAGGTGGAGAAGAAAAGCTTCAACAGCATGTTCATTGGAAGAGATGTAATCGCTGAGAAGAAGACAATGTTGTGTCTTGGCGGACAAGTCCTTGCTGGATGGGATTGGGACAGGCGATGGAAAGGCCATGCCTGAAGCTTCGTATACGCCCGTTGATAAACTTAGGACAGCGAAGAGTAGAGCAGTCCATGTGGTGGAAGTGTGTCTTGGTGCGTTCCAAAAGTTGTCGTACTGCAGATAGGTCAGCAGTGCTCAATATTTATTTCTTAACGCGTTCCATACCTCGCGCTGGAACTTGACAGGATGTAAAATCGCTAACGCCGTACCGTTAGTGATGTTGCAAAAGGTTTTATCCGGTAAGAATTCTACTTACGCATCATTGTATAATGCCATCTGAAGAACATGGATATCAAGGTATCGCAAACCTGTCTTGGGGGTAAAGCCGCCAGGATACTATCATGACTCACTCCTTTAGTAGAGCCAAAATCCAAATCTGGACTCATCCTTCGAAGTCCCTCGGAACCAACTCCAGATGGATTGCTGGATTCGAATTGTTCTTTCTCTTGTGGGCTCTCCCTGGGAAGGTCTTCTCGAATGGCCTTGATATTCTCCAATATGGAAGACCAATGGCTGGAGTCGAGATGGCCCGACAGTCCTCTCTGTACGGCGGTGTTGCTGCTGTCTTTGGCCTTGCTACCGCCTCCAGACTCGGTAGAGCCTGGGGTAAATAAAGATGCACTGCCATCTTCACCCTTTGATATCTCGTCGGCAATACTGAGCGATGCCATAGGATCTCGTTGTTGAGCCACGATGGTTAATAATCCTTCCAAATGCTTGAGCCGGTCGGCAACTAAGCCGCTACCTTTGTCCGCGCGTCGCTCATTCCTGTCGGCATTAGACGCATAGTGACATATGGACTGCTTGTTTCTCCGAACACAGGAGTCACACGGTAGACCCCTATCACATTTCAACCTAGTCCCGTCAACCGCTTCTCAATATGTCAGATGCTATGGTGAGACTCACTTTCGCGTTCGACAGGGCTCGCAAGACTTGGGTGGTCGATTGCGTTTCTCAACTTTGGCTTTGATAATCAGTATCCCCATCGTACCCACTTAATCCTATGACGCAGGCATACCTGTTCCAGTCATTTTTTTCCTTTCTTCGGATGGAAGTTGGTGAGATTATGTTTTGGTATGAAAGGGAGATAAGCAAGATCCGCAATGGACTAAGGAGGCGGATTTAGTAACCCCGCTGTCAGATGATTGGCTGTTAGTGTCAGCGGCGTTATTAAATCCGCTCTTGGAGATGGAGATTACGGAACAGGAACGATGTATATAAACAGCAAGACTATCTATCATAAAGAAATAATTCAATACAGCATCATACTAGAATCAACTACCACTCATCACTTTACCTCAATTCAATCAATACCATCCATCAATCATGGTCATGTCCGTCATCTCAGGTGTCTACGGCATCAGTTCAACCCTTTACTCCAACCTATTCATCACTCTTCCATACCCAGAGACCAAACATGATCTATCCGACAAGGTCATGATAGTATCTGGTTCCAACACAGGGTTGGGTTTTGAATCCAGTCACCACCTTCTCCGTCTTGGGCTAGGCAAACTCATCATGGCTGTTCGCAACCTCGACAAAGGTGAACAAGCTCGTCAGGAGTTGTTGAAATTGACAAAAAGAGAGCCTGAGTCAATCGAGGTCTGGCTCCTTGACATGGCGAACTACGAGTCGGTCAAGTCATTTGCTGTGAGGGCAAATGCCTTGCCCCGACTTGACGTTGTGCTCGCCAATGCTGGTCTTGCAACTTCAGCTGAGTTTACCACTGCTGAGGATAATGAGCGTACCATCACTGTCAATGTCATCTCAACTTTCCTTCTCTTCTTTCTTTTACTTCCAAAACTTCGCAAGTCGTCCTTCCCAGGCAAATTTATCATCCCCAACTCAGCCACGCACTACTGGGCTCCTACAAAGGAACTCATCCCCGACGAAAAAGCCGGACCCATCTTTACGCGCCTCAACGATCCAGCAAAGTCCATCATGGACTCTCGATACTACGTCTCCAAGCTCATTGTTCTCTATCTCACAAGAGAGGTCGCCGTTCATCTCAAGACTTCCGAGAAGAATGGCGTGATTATCAACACCCCGAATCCCAGCTACTGCAAGTCTGACTTGATGCGGGAAAAGCAGGAATCTACGCCTCCAGACTTCTTGGCCCGGACACCAGAGATGGGTAGTCGTACCCTTGTCACAGGCGTTCTTGCTGGCCCCGAGTCTAATGGGCAGTACATGACGAATTGTCAAATCCATGAGTATGTCAAATTGTCGGAATTATTTATGCTGAAGCTAACATAGTATAGACCGGCTTGCCATGTGACCAACAAAATGGGTTCCAAGATACAGACTGCATTATACAAGGAGCTACTGCAAAAGTTGGAGGTAATTGCGCCTGGCGTCACCAAGACTCTGTAACTGGTAATAGTTCCGCCACTGATTGATCATTCCTTATCGTTGTTAGACTTCATATTTCTTTTCTCTTCATTGTCAATTTTCATTTGCTGATTTACTATTCCCTCATCACTCATTGTGCCATACTCTAGGGCTGAAGAGAGCCTATTGTACTGTTGCGATTTTAATAGCTACGTATATACTTAGGTACTGAATTCAGCGCATCACTAAAGTTTTACTTACTAAGCGCTACTTCCTGTCAATTATCCAGCTCACATGCGAATTCAGTGGATGAACCGCTATGAACAATGAGAAATTTGTATGTGATTCTAGTATTGTTCTTATATACAATAGTGGCAACTATAGTCCTTAGAAAGTTAAATATCGCTGATCAAACTGTTCAAAATTTTCCGGCATCAAAGACATCGCTAGGATCGATCAGGCCAAGGCCATTGAGGTTTTAGCCAGCGGTTTACTATCCATGAAGTTAGCAGTCAAATGGGACCAGGGGTGTGGGTTGTCTTACAACAAGACCGAAGAACTTCAGGTCCTCGTCAGGGAAGTGGTCAACAGCATGGGTAACACCGGTGCCCAGGAAAGTCTGCAGGATCGTTAGCCATATTTCTCTTTTCGCAATACATGTTTCTTACTTCAAGCTTGTCGCCAAAGACCTCTCGCTTGTAAGGGCTGCGAGGGAAGTTGTTGGTAGTAGACTTGGGAGTAGCAGAGTAGCCAAAGACACCAGTCCACTGCTTGATAGTCTCGTAGTAGTTCTGGACGTTGAGAGTGGGGTCGGCGGTTCCGTGGTAGATCTGCATCTTGGGGCGAGCGCCGTTGTAGCCAGGGTACATGTCCTTGACAACGTTGGCCCACTGTTGCTGGGTCCATCTGGACTGGCCCTGAGAGCAGGTCGAGTTCCAAGCGGCGGCCTGGTTAGCCTGGCTCTTGAAGCAGCCCGCAGGAACACCTGCGTAGACAATTGCCGCGGCGAAGATGTCGGGGTAAGTAGCGGCCATGACGTTCTGATATTGTTAGGGCATTCCTTAAAATTGGTGTTCATTCTCACTCACAGTCATCATAGCACCGGAAGAGTCACCGGTGACAAAGACTCTCTTGGAGTCACCGTTGTAGTTCTTGAGAACATGCTTGACCATGTTGGCAACAGAAGTGCTGCAACCACCACCCTCGTGGGTCAAGGTCATCTTGGACGAAACATCCCAGCAGTTACCAGGAGTGTAAGGAGTCTGGGGGTAGATAACGATGAAGCCGTACTTCTCAGCATTGGAAGCCCACTTGTTGCTCTGGTAGTAAGCCTGAGCTGTGCCGGTGCAGTAGTGCAGACCGACCACCACGGCAGGGTTTGACTTTAGGTTCTTGGGAACGTAAAGGAACATGCGAGTTCCTGTGGGGTTGTTACCATAGTTGTTGACTTCGGTGAGAGCTGATCGAGGGACGAGTTCAGCGCCAAGAACGGCGCTGACGAGGGTTAGGACCCAGACGCTGATAATGGATGATAGCTTCATGATGTAAGCCGGGAATGAAGGTGAGAGTGACGTGCCAAGAGGATATTAGAGAAAGCAGCGATGAGACGGTCTTATTTATTCTAGAATATCTAGTCCATGGGGCAAGAATGAGCGGAGACATGGATCTTGTCGGGTGACATTGCTCCAAGAAGTGCGGACCTGTATCCTCCGCTGCCGTGTTTCCCACGGCATTGAAAGCCTGAAACTGGGCACAGATCTATGCCCCTGTCTCTAAATTCTGGGGCAGGCATCTTCTCTCCACACAATGATGCGAGTTGTTGTTGTAGCATCGGTGTAAGGATACGAATCCGGCTATTCTTTCATATGCCGGGTGGGACTTTTGCCTGCAGTCCCCGCGAAATACGATGCAGGACGACTACTTTTTCGAGAACGACCCATCTCCTCATTCGATCAGAGGATAAAATGGTGATTTTAACCACTGTAATAACCGATCGTGGGATGTTTCAGTGGGGATTAGAGTCGTCTTGAAACCTCGAGCCTTACCAGATTTGGTGTGGAGATGGAAATCCCGGTTAAATTGGCGCTGGAAATGTATTCCACCAATAGTAACGATGTTTATGCCAAGGTCCTTAAAACATTGTTTTTATTACTTGGTTCTATTTCCAGGGTAAGCCCGTTCCTGTGGTTTGTGTGAATTTTCTCATGTGGCTCAAAGCATTAGAACTGCTACAAGCTGAATCATATCTTACGACCCGGGATTCTTTTATGCCTACCATGTTCACACGATCATGTTCATGACTGAAGCTGCAAAACATGATCTCAGGGAGATATTGGCCATGACGTGCAAGTTTACCAAAGTGTAATGAGTGGCTAACAATGATATTATTAAAAAGTAATTGGCGTTAATTCTCCAGGGAATTGTATTAAAATTTTAACTGCAGTATCCGATACCCATACGTCCAATTGAGCCTGGTCGGTGGTTCTTCAGACCTGAAAGTCATGGGGAAAGACCAATGAGCAGGCTTAAGGTGTTGACACACCAAGCATCGAATTTAAATATACTGCGGCTGATGGTTTGATATCAATTTGCCCATACTCGATGACAACCTAGGCTCGCTGCCTACGTGGCCGCAAAGACCATGTTATCTACATCCTGTAAATTCTTCACATCGAGCAACGCATGGGAAATGGCTTGACTGGAATCAACTTGTTACAAAAGTGTAATTGTCTTCTCTATCTATGTAATAGTTCTTGTCCCCTCAATTTTCCGATCTTAGCATATTGCAACAGAACAAAATCCAATCAGATTATCGCAATCTCGATTCTCAAACTCCTATGAAAGCCCATCACACCATGACTGCAACCTAACGACTGATACGTCCTTATCCTCTACAATGACCGAGCTTAACGGTCAGTACATTACAGATATCATGTCTAGATATACCAAAGACCTATTCCAGCACCTTGTCATCTAAAATAAATACAACGTCTAGCCAGTTTGAGGCACCCGTGATCAAATAGAAGTGCACGACAGTCTTTGTAAAGAACGCACCAGCAGCCCTCAGGATGGTCGACAGTCTCATTGTCTTCGCCAAAGACTCTAAATCCGTTTCTACCGACTTGTAAGTAGCAAATATTACGAGACAAGAGGTGCTTCCCATCACCAATTTCTACGATAACATAAATAAGTACGCTTGTGTCACGGACGTCCACGGTCTGTGACCCAGATACTTGGAAAGAATCGCTGTACTTTAAATAACAACCACAAGAAGCGCAAGTTTAACATATAAATCAACATTCCCCTCCTGCCACAGCAGTACAAATATATGCTCTACATCAATTGAATTACAATAATCTGTCTCATTTATACACTGGATGTCAAATCAACCAATCAACATGTCCGGCAATTCAAGCTCCGTTTCTACTATTGCACATTGAACGACGGCAATTCTATTCCGACATACCCTTTCCTCTTCCAGAAGCCGAGTTTCATTCGCTATTAAGGACGAAAACCCTTGTCGGAATAATTGCTAAGTAGCGGATGTGCCGCACGCTAATTCGAGGGAAATTGATAATCCCTGTTACGATCATACACAAGCCGGCGAATTAGCAACGTTCACCCTTGGCGTGGATAGCAATGCTACTTAAGAAGACGCATTTCTCCAACCCAGAAGAAAGGAAGGAATTCTAGTTAGTCACCAATCGCGAACTAACTCAATATGGCGGCCCTTACACGCCTTCTGGTCTTCCTGTCTTACCTATCAGTCTCTCTCGCCTTGCAATTCCGCGGCGTCGACTGGTCTTCTGTCGCTGTCGAGGAACAAAAGGGAATTAAATACACCAACAGTGCTGGCACGGCTCAGCCACTGGAACAAATCCTCGCTGCGAATGGCGTCAACTCGGTCCGCCAACGTGTCTGGGTGAACCCTTCCAATGGCGAATACAACCTCGACTACAACATCAAGCTCGCCAAGCGTGCCAAGGCTGCGGGCATGAGCGTTTACTTGACGCTGCACTTTAGCGACACCTGGGCTGATCCTGGTCATCAGAGCATTCCACGCGGATGGCCTACTGGTATTGATGATTTGGCATGGAGACTTTACAACTACACACTCGAAGTATCGAATGCTTTCCAGGCTGCTGGTGTACCTCCGGCGCTCATCTCCATCGGTAACGAAATCACTGCTGGTCTGCTCTTCCCTACTGGATCGACAAAGTCGTACTACAACATTGGTCGTCTCCTTAACTCTGCTTCCTACGGTATCAAGGATTCTCGCCTCAGCCCGAAGCCAAAGATCATGATTCATCTCGACAAGGGTTGGGACTGGGGTACTCAAGAATACTTCTATACTCAGGTTCTCAACCAAAAGGGACTAACACTCGATGCTTTCGATGCCATGGGCGTCTCTTTCTACCCCTTCTACGGATCAGGCGCCACATTCTCGGCTCTCGAAACTTCCCTTACCAACATGGCCAACCGATGGGGCAAGCAGATCTTTGTCAGCGAGCTTGACTGGCCGACTTCATGCCCATCTCCGGCGCAGCCTTTCCCTAGCGATATGAGGAACATTCCTTTTTCTGCCGCTGGCCAGACACAGTTCATTCAGAAGGTAGCTAGCATCGTCAGTAAGGTTCGAGGTGGAGCGGGATTGTTTTATTGGGAGCCTGCTTGGATGAATAACCAGGCACTTGGATCTTCCTGTCCTTCCAACACTCTGTTTGAATGGCCCGGAAAAGCTCTTTCAAGTCTTTCAGTTTTTAAGAGCATCTAATGGGTCTTGTTCTGACACGATCTTGTGTAGGTACTCAAGTATATAGTTTTCTCAATGAACATGAAATAAGATTTCACATGTTCGAACTTTTCTTTCTTGGCAGTCAATTCAAATGATTAGTGAGTCGTTGCAAGGATTCTAACACTAGATCAATAATCAAACTAAAGATGACTTCGTTTCAAGGTGAATCCGAGCTTTCGCAGCTCGCAACTTGCAATACTAATATTAGCTTCTTTCTACATCTGACATTCTGCATTCCTTTAGCAACGGCCACGAACTTCGCTAGGGTTAGCGAAGCAAGTTCCCTTTCCATCTGCACATGGAAAGCCCTTGGCGGCGATTTCTCTGCAGGCATCCTCCCATTGGTCTCCCGCGATCTGAGCTTCGGCGTTTGCTTGGGTACACTGACAAAGGTTAATAACCTTCTATTCTATAGAACAGAAACAACTTACACGACCGGATGGAGTGTCATAAGCAACGCCTCCCCACTGGAAGAATGGTCAGTTTGATTCTATACTCTTTCGTGAGGATTCTTTTATACCTCATAGCCCGCATCATTATAGACGGTGCATGCATCCATGGTCATGCGAAAGTTGTAGCTATCGCCATTGTGGCAGGCGCAGTTGTTGTGGAGGTCTGCCGTACTGTCATTCATGTTAGTAAAATCATCCATAAAGATGGTGTTGGGTGAGCTTACACGACGGAGAGGAAGAGGAAAGCACTCAAGACCTTGGCCAACATAATGAATGATTGAAATGGGAGAATGGATGATAAATGAAGTATTTCAAGTAGTAACGACAGGTAAGGACAGTAAAAGAGTGACCAGGCGATAAAAAGAGTGTAAGCCAGAGGGCGATGTGTTGTACAACGTTACTAGAGACAAAGGCCCTTTATTAAAAGCAGTAAGTTCTCATTCTATAATCAGTGGAGATTCATCTGCCGAACGGCATTATCCGAGCTTCCCCTGGTCTTGTACTGCAATTTAGTAACACGAAGCGGCATATAGGCATGCTTATTCTTGGCATCATCACCTGAAACACAACAACCATCTTATCCTAAGAGATCAGCATAGCTTTCATCTCAACACTACTCATTTGTACCCCCATTTCATCCATCATAGTGTCTTAATTTGGAAATAACTCACACGGCAAATCCGAAAAATGGGGAAATCGTCAACGGGATGAAACCACGCGAGAAACTCTATTTTGACAGATGGATGAAATGCATGATCTCACGGCTTTAAGTGAAACGTCGGAATTCTATTTCCCGTGTGGAGACTTGGATTTGACAGCTTCTATTTGCCCAGCTGGCTCAGCTTATGGACCAATGTTGCATGGATAGACGAAAGATGTCGGCGCGATAGCAGAGATTATACGCATTGCCCGTTTGGGAGTCAGAGGGTCTCGGCAGGGATGGCATATCGGTAGATGAATGGGTGCACTGATTGAGGCGTTGACAGCTGATGTTGAAAAGATAAAGAAGCCCGTCCGGAATAGATGACCGTGTCAACACAGATCTTGTATCGTTCATCGTTCATTCACTCTTTCGAGATTTACGGTCTTTACCACTAGTCACTCATTCATTCATTCATTTGACTCCAACTAGTTATTCTGCTTTACTTGTCGTTAATCGCAGTAATTTCTCCATCTGTCATCATGATCCCCTCTACTATTCTCGCACTCCTGAGCATTGCTTCTGTCTCCCAGGCGGCAGCCGCCCCAAAGATTCTTTCCTCTGACGACATCATCGTCCTCAAGACCGATGGCACTTCCCAAATCATGAAGGCAGCCGAGCTGGAGGCGCTTGAAACCGCTCCCGCCGTCAAAAACCTGTCGACCCCCGCTAAGAAAGCTATCCAGCGTCGCGATTGCAAGGATAGCACTGAGATCCAGGTCCTCTCCGACAAAGAGTTCGTCAACTGGGACGTTGCCATGTCTCCCGTCATCAGCAGCCTCGGCGGCTCCAAGGCCACCGTCAGTGTGACAAACGGCTACACTATCACCAACTCCCTCAAAGTCGGCACGGGCTTCAGCATTCCCGTCATGGATATTTTGACTGCTTCTTTGAGCATTGACTACACCGAGACTTGGTCTTCCAGTCAGCAACAGTCACTCTCCTTCACTGTTCCTGAGGGTCAGCACGGTATTATTGTCAGTCAGCCTTATGTGCGACGTATTGAGGGTAACGTCATCGATGGGTGCACCGGCGAGACAAAGGAGGGGTTTGTGTCGGATTCTTATGAGAGTCAGACCTACGGAGATCTTCAGTGGGTCAAGGGTATTATTCGTCTTTGCAGCAGTGAGACGTACCCTATTCCTTTCTGCAACGGAGAGGGCGAGCACAAATAAATGTGGGCAGAGGTTCAGCAAGTCTTGCGCTGGGGATCAACTGATGTTTAGTATTGCTGTTTCGGGGTATTTAGAATCTAGCAAATATTCCCTCTTCACAACACGTGAAGTTATTTATCGATCAGTAATTCCCTCTCGCTCAGTAGGGCTCTGTTTGTAAAGAACGAAATTAGTGCTGGGAAGTGTCGTGCTGCTGTGGTGACGACAGAAAGTCAGTACAAAACTCTAACAATAAACTTTACTGTTGCCTCAAGAATGGATGTTAGGTAGGCTTATAAATTAAAGTAAAGCCAATCCCAGCAAATATGATTACGACTGGTTGTTGAAAAGGCTGAGATCCAAGGGAATTCTCTCTCCCATCCAGATAGCCCTCTCCAAATGATCCCTCTTCATGGAAGCCCATCGATTCACACCCTCTTCCGGGACAATATTCGGGTGAACGAGTGCCGAGAGAGGTCCTCTCCAGACATTCAACCACGGGATGAATGCTCCGAACTGTGCTGGTGTGAAGAGGTTCACTTCGAACATGGCGACAGGATGGGGTCCGATTGGTCCATCCCAGATTTTGTAGGTTCGTAGTTCGGGGACTATGAGTGTTAGAGAGAGGGAGATCAATGATTCTCTGAGTGGCTAAACATACATTCTCGTCTAATACGCTCCCACAATTCTTTGGCGTATTTGGTCTGCTCTTTGTTTGATTGATAATAGTAAATATGAACGTCACTATAGTTGTCAGTCATCAATCGAAACTAGATATAAGTAAGATGACTCACAAGGCACCCCGCGGAGTTTGATCAAATGGGTCTATGAACTTGTCGTAGGCTTCGCTCTTCTTTGCTGCTGGTGGGTTGACATAGCTCTTCCCATCTTCTGCCATCTCGTTGGGCAATGGTGAAGCATCCTCGTACCCTGTCAAAGGTGAGGGATACTTGAAGACTGAAGCGTCACCCATGATTCTCAAATTCGAGTATAATAGGCAAGTCTATCAAGATGAATAAAATTGAAGAGAGTTAAATATTGTAATATGATTTCTGTGATAGTGACAAAGCGCGTTCCTTATTTCTGGTGCGGGGGATTTGAGCTTGGTGTTGCGTGATGTCTTAACCGCGCGGTTCTATTAATAATCCTCGTGGTTAGTCAGCACCCGTGGGATACCGAAGCTCGCAAGTTACCCTGCATCTGAATATGTTTACATAATTCCATAACATTTTCCAGGATATGGTGCGTTGATCAAGGAGAGCTTTGTTTTTTCTTTTGTTCTCCTCATTGTTCTTGAGCAACTAAAAAGGCTGCATGGTAGTACTTGACGCGTTCAACCCCTAAGTTATGACGACCGAAAATTAAAGGTTTGTTACTGACTACGATTCGACAAGAGGGTCAACAACAAACTGTCATGACAAGGGCTGAGCGGCAGTGCAGAAATTCCATTTTCTCATTAAAAGTTTCTGCTATCGCACATGACCTTTAAAACAGCTGCATTGCCCAGTTGTGCCTTGGAAATTGAAGTCTTGAAGGTGGCTGAGTTATCCCTGTAACTATCATCAGCTTTCCCTTTACTACACAGTTGTCAATATCGAGCTTTAAATGCTTATTGGGTGGGCCTCGGGCAATTTTGACCGGGTTCTCCAAGGGTAGAGTCGTGCGCATCAAGGGTCTTTTCTCTTACAATCGTTCCTCATGGGCATCTCCGGTGTTGAGTAGATCTGCTATTTGTGAAGTTTGGCTTCCGCGTAGCCGACAGATCTTCAGAATGACATAGCCAAACACAATAAATGAAGGTTAAACCAGCATCATCAGATGTCTACGGTTTCAACGTCGTGGCTACGTCAAGTTGTGAAACGGTGTCGGCTGTCATGGATTACAGTGGCTTGCGATGGCTTGTCGCACAAGACCCCTACGTAGGCACTGCGAGTGCCAAAGAACATCATGTACAAACCAAGTTAGTATGAGGCTGAGTGATGTCTTGAGTGCCTGAGATGATGACCAGGAACAGAAAGTGATGCGTAGTCTTTCAAGGGTTTTACGGGCCCGGAAGAGACTCTTTAGTATCTGATTGGTCAATTCGCATGTTGTTAACCGAGTGCGACAAGTTGTCTGTCTTAGTCTCTCTTCTGTCTGTGCCGTTATAAGCGGGCGATACGTAGGCCAATGTCAATGACGTCAAATCCTGTACTTTCGATCTTGTACTTATTTCCTGATCTATATTATTCCCTTTTTTGAAATCGACAACCAATTCAATCTTTGATAAAACAGCTGTGTTACACCCAATTCTTTCAGAATGAATCAATTAAATGAATCAGGCCAACAATCTAATTCCTTGGCATCAACACCAGCTTCATCAACTTCTACTTCACCACCACCTTTCTCACCAACATCAATGGCTGATATCGGCACTGACTCTGGGAATCTCTTCCGTCTAAAGGACGTCCTCTCATATTTCTCTGCCGTCAAAGGTGATCTCTCCAACGTCACCGCCCCGCCTTTTATTCTAGCCCCGAGATCGGCCATCGAGATCCCAGCCGCTTGGGCATGCCACCATGATCTCTTTCTCCAACCTTCAGAGGAGCCTGACGCCGGAGTGAGAGCACTGCTATTAGCAAAGAATTATGTATGCAGTCTGAAGCAACTCGTTGGTGCCGACACTGAAGATGCGGGCAAAAAGCCATTGAACCCGTTTCTCGGTGAGCTCTTTCTCGGCTCGTACTCCGACAAGGCTGGCTCGCAATCACAATTAATTGTCGAGCAAGTATCACACCATCCCCCAGTTACAGCTTGTTCCATATACAATAAAGAGCGTGGAATATCATCGCGAGGGTTTGTGGGTCAGGAAACATCCTTCAGTCTGGTCAGTGGAGTTTCAGTACGACAGACCGGCTATGCCATTATCAAGGACGATAAACACAACGAGACACATCTCATGACTATGCCTACGATCCTCGTCAAGGGAGTCACGACAGGAAATCCCTATCCAGAACTAGAAGGTCCAAGTTACATCACCAGCTCGAGTGGCTATATGACAAAGATCGAGTTCTGTGGAAAACGCGCGTTTGGATTTGGCGAAAAGAACCAGGTCGTCGCCGAGATCTTTGCTCCAGACAATAAGAAAGAACCACTCTATCGCATCACGGGACAATGGACTGGTAATATAGTTGTTCAGGACTCAGCAAAAAACACTCTCGAGGAATTCCATGTCGACAAAATACCCATATCCCCTTTGAACGTGGCGCCCATAGACAAGCAGACACCTTGGGAATCACGGCGCGTTTGGTCAAAAGTGACAACTGCTATCAAAGAACGCAACATAGAAAAGGTGTACGCTCACAAGAGTGCCATTGAGGACTCACAAAGAAGAAGAAGAATGGAAGAGGAGAAGAAGGATGTCGAGTGGAATAGACTCTTTTTTACAAGATCCGCAAAAGGCGATACAGTGGCAGAAGAGCTTTTGGCTATGATCCCAGAGAGACTTGAGGGTATAGATTTTACAAAGACAAATGGATCTTGGGCATTTATTGGTGTTGATGGAGCGGAGGAGTTGAAAGCGAAGTTGAGTACGGACACGTTACCATGAGATAAGAACTTTATTAGCGACATGAAAGAATATGAAAGACAAACGTACACTTATCAAAGATTTCCACATGCATTTCTCATGTATCTTCAAAGGCCCTGCTGACCCCCACGGAAAAGCTTTGGCAATAGTTGGATCCTTTGCACCAGCTCTTCTTCCTCCTCGTATTTAGGGTATCTTCGTCGAGAAACTGTCCACGCCGACCCTCCTTAATGAGAAAGTGTTTCCACAAATGAAACGCCAGAAGTCGTAATAGAGGCTATAGGGTGCATTGCATTCAGGCGCCAAGCCAAAAGAACGCAGCCTCAGTAGTTCCCAGAAAGGGAAACCCAGTCGACGCATTGACTCGGACGTTCTGCGATCCTCTACAGCATAGAATGCATATCCATCTGACGACGTCCGTGGTCTAAGTTCTACCGTATTTTCGCTTGAATCTAATGTTGGTGGCGGAGGCATCGTCGCCCATCGATTATGTTGCGAAGGCGCAGGTGCTTGTGGCAGCCGAAAGACAGTATCATTTTGGTAGCAGGCTGGCAGATAATACATCGCGACACTGACTTGTCGCGATACGTGGTCCACGCCTGGCAGAGTAGGTAAGAGAGAGATCGGTTTCATCCGAGACAGCTGAAGGATATCACCATCAGACCAGCGGACTATATTCGGCCTACTTCGTACCATAGCCTTGGTTTCGCCAATCAGCTGTATGATCCACAAAGCCCGAACAGCTCTCATTTCCTCAAGATATGTTGGCTGGCCCATTCCGTCAACATTTCCGTGTGGGTATGCAAGCCAAGGACCGGTGGTACCAGTTAAACAAGGAATGTTTGATTTTTCTATTTGACTTAGACAGGATGACAGCATAAATTGCGCTAGTGTCGAAATGTGGTAAGCTGTTGCGACGACGGACGTTATGGCATGACGAGAGTTTGGCAATGACTCTGGACCGATGGTTCTGCACCTCACATGAAGTCGCATTGAGGGCCGCCAGGCTACCTTTCTGATGAAAAGCATTTTGAAATCGTAGAGATCCTCAAAGGGAAAGTACTCCGCACGTACGAGTGCCACTACTCGAATAAGCTCTCCAACAACTCTTGGCGTAGTCGAGTTCGGTCCTGAAAGTATGGTTGCCGTGATCCAAGTGTAGCGGAGGGCAAAAACACGCCAGCAACTAGGTGACGCTCGTAGTAGATTCCACAACGTATCAAGACTCGAAACACTGCTGAGTATTAACTCCAGTAGTTCTGGCGGCATCTGTTCTAATGACGCTGGGGCAGCGTGAACCGTCATATCGTGCATCGTGAGGCTGGTGACTGTAAGGGTAGTTGGTAATTCGTGAAGTTTCGTATTGAGGGAGATGCACAATATTAGGAGGAAGGAGGCAAGTAGATATTTATACCGTGAGAAAAGGATGAAACCATAGAGTTAATGGTGTAAGCTTTAGTTGCCGGAGAGTTAAAGGAGCCTTCTTTAGGTTATAGTTTTATCTGATTGAACTTTATTGGTGACATACAGGGCGAGATATTCCCGAAGGTAAACAAATGAAAAGTTAACATTATATATAACCCTAAGCATCGTGTAGCGAGGGAAGTGTCATACTTCAGTCTTAGACTTCAGGAATAGCCCCCCCCAAAGCTATCAATAACTTGAAACATCATGACCCGTGCCATTGATACGATACCCTTCTTAGTTTGACCGAAAGTCCTGACGGGTTCTAGGCAGCTGTTATAGTTTTTAACTAGATCAAACTTCAGAGAAAAGAACTGTAGAACCACAGGAAATATTGACGCAGTGCCACTGTTAGTAAGAGGCAGAATTGAAAGTATTTAAAAACACCACAAAACCAATTCTTCTGTTGGGCACCAAGGCTCTTTGGTTCTTGTCGAGTAGTTTTTTTTATTTGCAAACAGTGTTCCAATAATTTCCCTCTTCAATTCATGAGGTCATTCATATCGTGGTCCGTCGTTAAACTGACTCTTGTTAGTGCTTACATAGATTATTCCACCCCTGCCATCGTCAATCCTACCGCACTTTTCGACCGAGTTTCGGTCGAATAGTATTCAACCCACTTTGAGTAGGATTCAATACGGAGAAAAATCAATCTTACCGCATCATCGTGGACAAGGAATCAATTCGATTACAAATTTGGGTTGTTTTGTCAGCTGTCGTATCCAAGCTATAAAATGCCAGTCGTGGCCATGTAATTAAGAACTAAAAAATAACTACAGCAAACACAATCACAACAACAATCATGTCAGCTCTCTCACATCTATCCTTCCATTTTCCCACTGGGCTGACGTCGCCTCAACCCTTCAATATCTCTGTCGATAAAGACTTTATCCAACAGACTCAAGCCAAGGTCAAAACATGGCATTCACCTACTGGTCTGTATTCCAACTGGACTATTGAAGGCCCTGCCACAGACCAAATTGATGAGGTTGCCCAGTATTGGGCCAACGAATACGATTGGTTCTCTGTTCAGGATCGACTCAATAATGAGGGCTACCATTATGCAACTTCAGTCTCGAGTGACGGGAATTACACAGCTCCTGTTCCGCTACATTTTGTTCACCGAGAGTCTACTCAACCTGACGCTGTCCCTCTCCTACTTCTTCACGGATGGCCTTCAACTCATCTAGAGTGGTCTAAAGTCATCGAACCCCTTGTCACTGACGCTGATACACCCTTCCACATTATCGCACCCGATCTACCAGGTTTTGGCTTCAGTCCTGCTCCTACACAGCCAGGACTTAGTCCTCGTGAGAATGGAAGAGTCATGGATGGTCTGATGAAACAACTCGGCTACTCGAGATACGGAATCGTCAGTACAGACTTGGGTTGGCAAGTTGCCATGTGGATGGTTGGAGATGCAGAGTCGAGTATCATTGGACACATAACGGATTTCTACGGCGCACAGCCAACCGACGATGACTTGAAGCGTCTGGCACAGAACGAGACCACTGAAGAGGAGACAGCTTACATTTTGTCTTCGAACGCGTGGTATTCTTCTCACTCGGCTTATTCAACTGTTCATACTCAAAAGCCCTTTGCCGTGTCCCTTGCGTTTAGCGATAGTCCGGTTGGCTTTCTCGGCTGGGTATGGGATCTCATTTATGCGGTATCAGATGGCTACAAGTATACTTACGAGGAGCTTATCACTGATGCGATGATGTTGTTTATTCCTGGCCCGTACAACAACATTCGAGCTTATCTCGAGGCATACAGCGTGCGTATATTTATCTTCTGTGTGAGCCGATGACTGACCAACTTTTTAGCCGGGCATGATGAACTTTCCAAAAAGCAAAGTTCCCACTGGCGTTTCGGAATGGGCGTTCACGAATGGACCATTCCCTGACATTGCCGCTTCCCCTCTGTCGGTATGTTATCTTTCAAGTCCATCATCTTTCATGTCACTGATATTTGGATGTAGCCTCGAAGCTGGATCGAGAGAACCTCAAATGTGGTCTATTTCAACCGACATGACTTTGGAGGTCACTTCCCTGCAGTATCTCAGCCAAAGGAATGGCTTCAGGACGTTCGCAAGTTCTTTTCGGGACTTAATTGAGATAGGTGATGAAATGGACATAGCGCCCAGAACAGTCGGGTACGAGGGACGAGTTTGGTTTATTGACTGGTGAATTGGGATCCTTAAGTACCGATTAAGCTACGATGTGTTGCATTGTTGGGGCTTAGTACAATAATTAATGGTTGTGATTAAATAGTGGTTGAATTATTTGCTTCTTCATGCTCCTCCTTGTCCCCGCTCAATCTGTTCATAGCGACTTCTCTTAGGTCGCCCTTCACTACGAGGTGATGGTAGCTCGACGTCGACTGGACCGAACTTGCTACCCTTGCGTTCGTGTTTGACAGGCTCCGTCTCGATCTTGACATCGATACGTCGATGGATGCCATTCGCGGTCTCAGGCTGATCAGAATCGTCGTCAAACGATGCTTTAGCGGTTGAAGTAGCCTTTGGCTTGTGTGTCATTTCAATGGATACACCATATCCGGGTGTCTTATCGGGTGCACCACTCTTGGAGGTGTGGACTTTCGGGGTGGCGGAGTAAGACAGCGAGGGGTATAGTTCGTCCGTCATCTTCTTCCGGGCTAGGTGCGTGATCATAGAAGCCATGGACATTTCGATGTTGAGCTTGACCAGGTATACAACGGGGTGGAATTGGATAAACACTGTCTGGTTCGGTAGGGACATAAGGCCTATGAGAAGTACCTGGTTGGGAGGTCAGCAAAGGTCAAAAGGGCAACAAGGTACAAGCATACATCCATAGCAACTGATACAACCATCAGTTTTGAGTTGAACGAGACTAGCGGTTGGTATTTTGTGAGATGACTCTCTTTCAGGAGCCTCTCTTTTACAATGTGAAGAAAGTACCAATTGAGAGCAGCATCGATGATACAAATCAGGATCTTCGAAGCTCTGTCCCAGTATTTGTTGATAGTGACAAAGCTTGAACATGTTAGTGTGAGTAAGGTCAAATCTTGGGATGATAGCTTACGCCTGAATGGGCGGGTCAACATGCGCCGGTATAAAAATGCAGAAGACAGCAATGTTGATCAATGTTGCTACCAAGGCAGTGCCCCATTTAAGGCGCCAGATTGTTTGTCGAGACTCGGCGATGATACCGATTCTATTGATAATAATCTGGAACAGAAGCTGGATCTCAAATACCCAAAAGAAGAGGATAAAGAAAAAGATGGGAATGCTAGTACAGTTAGATCGCGTCCGGCCACACTCTTCCAAATTGTTACGTACCCGGGTTGGATGATGCCATTCAGGAATAGATAACCGAGTATCCCAATCCCAAAATTGGCTATGATCTCTCCCCATATCATGTAGATGTATGTACTTCGCAATGGGCTGCGGTTCCGCTGTGTTTGCTTGATGGCCTCCCATACTGTCAAGAAGCCAAACCCAAGAGAAAACCCCAAGGCCATGGAGGCGACCTTGTAGTCTGCGACGCTGCTCATGTTGTGGTTGTGTAAGGAGTGAACAAAAAGCAAAAAGAATAGTAATCGATATCTGTAGAACAAAAATGGAAGATACGAGACAAGGGAAGGGCCCGGATTTGAGGCCATGGCTGACACCATAGCTTCTCGATACGACCTCGGTAACGGTTAGACACTTGAGTATCCGTACACTATTGGGAATTAGTGGGATCTGAAATCTCAGCCGCCCCGCATCATAGCATTGTAGTAGTTGATCTTGGATTGATGATCTTGAACCAGGGGATGGGCCCTAGTGTTGCAAATTGAATGTCACAAAGAAGGCCGAGTCAGACTCTGACACTAACATACTGACAGGACATACTTGACAGGCTATGGATTTGTATGTCTCTAATTACAGTTTTGCTTAAGTTAACTTCGAGTATGTTCGAGTATGTTGTTTAGACATCATGTAGTATACAGACGAGATACCAATAATGAAAAGAAAAACAGAAACGAGGACCAAAGCGTCGGGACCATTTGGTCCGAATCTCGGATATAACCCAATCTAGGTATAGAGCAGATGAGGCTGACAAGTCTTAGTGGGTGCAGAACTAATTACAATACAGACTAGCGAGTTGATTGACTTGAAGATCCCAAGTATTTCACTGGCCGAGATCCCAAAACCTCGGTCTTCCGCACACAAAGCGGAACTGTTCCGGACTATCATGTCGGCCAGATCCACGCGCACAGTCGTTTTAAAATCTCATCAGCCAATCCCTGTTCATTGAAAGGTAGTCTGATGTAAGGAATATGTTGATCGAAGTCTGGACTAATGCACCCCTGGACGAAACCTGGATGTCAATCAAGCAAATCATATCAGATCCTGATCCATCTTGCCGCTACGGCCACGTGTGTGCTGCTCAGACTCACGGTAAGTTCCGTAATGGCTACAGTACCCATAGTAAGAGAGGGTATCTGGGCTCAATCCGTCGCTGAGTACTGATTAACCGCGTATAAAAGATCACCTATACATATTAGCTATGACTAAACAGTGATCTGCATCCCCATTAGTTAGTCTCTTCAAGGAGTCCAGCCCTGAACTCGTGAGCAGCGAAATTTGCTCTTATGGTTGCAGACAAGTTGCCTGTGATATACTAAAGTTTGAACTAGTCACATCACCCCTGATTTTATGCCATTCATCTTGGATGCCGCCATCTTAGTTATGTGTAGGCATCGGAGTCATGATGTTTTGTTGTGAATTTAAAACATAGATAAAGTTGAAGGCCGCCGTCTTAGATCTCAATTTACCTGTTACATTCTTTCCTGATCTACCAGTTCCAAAATAGCCAATCCGAAATTCGGAAGACAGCCCAATTGCAATATGCTAAGCTAAATCTCCACATTGACTTTCTTCCAGCTCTCCCTTTCCTTCAAGCCATTCCACCACTTCTCGACGGCTGGATACTTAGGAAGAAGATCGTTTAACCCCAGCGCTTCCGTCAGTTGTCCATAAGGCAAATGGAATAAATCGGCGAGGGTGATCTGATCTCCAGCAAGATACTTCTGCTTGGAAAGAATTCGCTCGTATCCAACCAATGACTCGTCAAGATCCTTAAGCTTCGCCTTGACTATGTCTTTGTTGGCAGGACCAAGGCCTTTGCGAGGATTGAAGACTTCCTCCAAAGCGATGGTGCTTACATTATGATCGAAGTAGGCGGCTTCCATTGATAGAGCCTGCAATTTGTCAGTCCTGGTACAATATTTTCATCAAGTTATAGAGGGTGTTAACCTGCTGAAAGGCTGCGTACGCCTTGAGGTTACTCTCAGGAGGGGATAATTCGATGCCTTTACCGCGATATTTGGCCGCAATATAATGAGCAATGGCCCGACTTTCTGTAAAAAAAAGATGTCAGTCATGTGAAAAGTTTGGGTTAGTAGTTATAACACACCGAAAACCCGAATACCTGTTTCCTCATCAACCAGAACAGGTATTCTGTTGAAAGGGTGAAAATTGGTGGCGTATTCCTCAGTCTTGTGGGCGCCAGCGAAAACATCGACGGTAATCAGCTCATACTCGAGACCCTTTTCCTCGAGCACGGTACACACTCGGAGTGTACAAGTAGATGGACCGTATCCATAGAGCTTGAGGGTCATGGCGTAAGTCGATATCGAAGAATAGGATGAGTAGGTGGAGTAGAATGATGGGATACTTGGTTGAGATACGAACAGTGCTACTGAGATGTTATAAATCTAAATTCGATGGCTAGATATTAAATAATTATTGTCTTACACGCGTATCGCTATGATTTATTGTGATTCAGATGAGTAAGTATGATAAATCCGGCTCGGCTGGTCGCTGTCCGTCACGGACGACGGACGGACGAGTCTCGGACACCGTTACGTCGCGTGTTAGAAATGGCGCTCCGGATGTCACGTTGGTCAGCTTGTTCCCCGGATTTGTAATTGATTAGTGATTGATTAACCGACCCATATGTAATACGAAAACTATACTGATCGCCCTATGAAGGCTTTATCGGAGCAGCCCTTACACTACGAATGCGGTTGAAAACCACGGTCGTTTCCGTTTTCTTCATAATCCCATCCTCTTGTTGTGGTTTACTCAAGTATATTGTATCGTCAGACTGGTCAGCGAGTCGGACATGTGTGACATGATTCGATGAGATTGAAGTTATAATTCCGCCGGCGGCTGAATGTTCAAGATCATTTCTTCCAAATCTGTTTGTGGGTGGTCGGTTGTTCTGTTGTTGGGAATCCCTGACAATATGGCCCAAAAGAGATGCCACGTTCATCTCGATGTATGGTTTCATTAGGTAAACCAGCTTATGGAATTGAACATAGCTGGAACAAGTGTTAGTGATGGTAAGGATTGCCAGTGGAGATACTTACACCTTCAACTTTATCTATATTTTAACTTCACAACAAAACATCATTACTCTGATGCCTACACATAACCTTTTNNCTAGAATAAGGTTACAGGCACGGAGATACTTACACCACAGGGCTTGGGAGGAATGTGGCTCCCATCAAGATGCAATCCAGCGACACAGATACAATCTCCATGGCGACATTGAAGTAGAAGAGCTTATTGTACTTCGTTAATCCATTCTTGATTAGCCTTGATCGAACGAGATAAATGAAGTATACATTGAGAGCGAGGTCAACAATGAGGAAGATGGCTTTCTCGGTTCGGTCCCAGACAATATTGATGTCCTCGTACAATGGAGAAATTTGTAAACGGGCAGGTATACAAATACAGAAGCCGCTAATGTTAATGAGGGATGCAATCAGAACAACGCCCCATTTGACTCTATTGATACTCCTTTTGTTGACCAAAAGGAGCGATATTCGGTTGATGATGATCTGAAGCGTGAATTGGATCTGAATACTCCAAGCGACAACTGAACAAAGAGGTGTTAGTCGACTATCTAATGCCAATTGTTTCGTTTGAGGGACTTACTAATGAAGAAAAAGACCCAGAAGCTGGACATTAGAGAAAAAGTCAGCATATTTGCGGGAAGTCGACAACTAGATACGAATCTCGGTGGAGAAATACCCCTTAACCAGCATTAGGTGACAGTGCTCATAATATTACATCCAATCCAATCAAGTCAACACATGATGATATATGCACTGAATAGTCTCCCTCGTCTATAGACAGAAATAGTTTGTCGAATTGCCATGGCAGCAGTAAACATGGTTGCTCCCAAGCTGCAACCAAAGATAATGCTGACAATGCTGATCTCAAGATCTCCAGGCTTCTCGCTCTTGTACCATGGTGGCCATTTAAGGATTGGAAATAACATTCTACACTCCATTACAATCCTACGGAAACTAGATGGTGGACTCGGAAGATCATCAGCTAACTAAGTATTTTATACATATCACAGCCGAACGTGAATCTGGAACTAATCGGGAAACTCACGATGCATCCTCATCTTATGACCTGCCAAGTCTAGGTGAGTTATTGTGATGTGAACCACATAAGGACCACTGTAATCATTCTTCACGCCACAGTCGTTGGACCAGGCAGGTCTCGAATATTGAAATAGCATGGTTTCCTCGTCCAAGACTGAAGGCTGCGCCAGAGGACGAAGTGCACTATTTACTTCGAATCTCAAGTCTTTGAATGAGAGTCAGCCACATCGCAGAAGTCACTGCGCAACACTGATGGAAGAAGGCGTCTGGGTTTTATCACTCACTAGCTAAGCTCTAACAGTGGCGCACCCACTACAAAGCAGGGATATGACACTCAGCCCTAGCATGTTTTTCGGGGTCTTGGGAAAGGATCTAGCTATTTCCGATTGGCCTACCTTATCGTACGCCGGATGACGATCCAATGCGTACACAAACGCCGAAACTAATCTATAAATACAGAGCATACAGTAGCATTGGAAGGGATATCGTGGGTAACGAAGAAATGAACGACAGGGAATATTCACATGCAAAATCTTCAATGCAGGGATATGAGAGGGGTTTAATCCTATAAGAAGGCGGCTTTTAGTTCCTTTCTCCTTTGATTGGTTTTGCTTCTGTTTATAGTTGAAGACTTAAGCAGTAATGGACAACGATTATTCAACTGTTCAGGGCGCGATTGCGTCGCTGACAATACGACAATGGGTAGCTGTTACTGTGGTCTCTTGGTTTGTATACAAGATCGTAGAGGCTCTGTACAACATCTCGCCGCTTCACCCATTGAGCAAGGTACCTGGCCCGAAGCTCGCTGGAGCAACTTATCTGCCCGAATTCTACCATGATGTAATTCTCGTTGGTCGTTACACACATGCTATTCAAAAAATGCATGAGAAATATGGTAAGCATGCTCATTATGGACGGGTAAGTCGTGGTTACAATACTAACAAAAAGTAAAAGGTCCCATTGTTCGCATCAACCCGAATGAGACGCACTGTTCCGACATGGTATTTTCCGATGAGATCTACGCCGTTGGTGGACGTAAGCGCGACAAGCCATTTCACCAAGTAAACGGCTCAGCTGCTGGAACCGGCAATGCCTTTGGCACACCTGATCATGATGTTCACCGATCTCGCCGTGGCCCTGTAGCCAAATTCTTCTCCAGGGCCATGATTGCACGACTTGAGGAAGAGGTGCACGATTTGGCCCAGACTCTTTGCAACAAGTTACTAGCTGAAAGCAGTGGTAAAGAGAAGAGCGCCCCTATCGACGTTGCGCATGCATACAGTTGCTTCACCTCCGACGCCATCTCCAGCTATTGCTTCGGCGAAGCTTTTGGACTTTTGTCGCGCGATACCTGGCGACCTACTTTCCGGGAGGCAACTCTGGCAGTTCTCAAGCCCGTATTTGTCTTTCGATTCTTCCCATTTCTGGTTGGCAGTGTCAAGTATGGTAAGCATTTCGTCGACTATTTACCTGCCGACGCTGCGATGCTTGTTCGAACTCTACAAATCGATATCCCCGCTCGTGTTACAAAGACCAAGACAGACCTCAACTCTGGTATTGTCTATGAACGACCAACTATCTTCGCCGATCTTCTACAGTCTGAACTAGACGAGAGTGAGAAGGGAACCGATCGTCTCGTCGAAGAGGCTGTTACTATCGTCAACGCTGGAACGGAGACGACGAGCTGGGCATTGGCTGTCATAACATATTTCCTTTTATCGCAGCCCGAGACTATGAGCAAGTTGCAGGCAGAGTTGGCCACCGTTGTTGATGACCCACGACATCTGCCGTCTTGGACGATTCTTGAGAAGTTGCCCTACCTTGGAGCAGTTATCAACGAGGGCTTGCGACTATCCTATGGTGTTTCTAGCCGTTCTGCTCGTGTTCCTACAACGGAGGATCTTGTATACCGCGGAGAATTCAAGAAGCAACATACCACTGTGGTCCTCCCCCGAGGTTATGCTATCGGCATGTCAGCAGCCATCTCTCACCACGACGAGTCAGTCTTCCCCGACTCATACTCGTTTACCCCCGAGAGATGGATCGACGATGATGGTACAATCAAGAAGAACTTGGAGCGATCTATGCTTGCATTCTCCAAGGGTAGCCGTGGTTGTCTTGGCAAGAAGTAAGTAATGCCTGTGTACTAGAAGATGGGGATCTTTGCTAACTCATTCCGTTCTAGTCTTGCCCTTTGCGAGTTGTACCTTTCTCTTACAGCCCTTGTCACGAGAGTGATGCCACACATGAGCCTCTACGAGACATCAGAGCGTGATGTTCGATACGACCATGATATGTTTATCCCAGTGACAGTCAAAGGAAGCACAGGAGTCAGAGTAACAATTGAAGCATAAATAAAACGCTCACTTCGAACAAGCGTTATATACATCGATATAAAATATATGCAATAGAAGAATACACAATCTTGCCTCCGTATCCAAACAACTTTCAGACATTCGTAATCACCATAGGCTATTTTCTTTCTTTTACCTGATGTGGGCGTTGAAGTTGGTAACCTTGAACTGAGCACCGCTTCCGGTGAAAGGCTCGGTACCGAACTGGAAGGCTGTTGAATGACAATTAGCAGGCGGTACATAAACGATATGCAAAGCAACGTACTGAGAAGATATTGCTTGTTGGCAGGGTATCCCTGAGTGTTGGCAAGGTAGTTCCAGAATTGCTTGACATCAGAGTTGAAGTTGGTGACTGGGCTGGAGGCAACGAAGCTGTAGACTCGCATGCTACCGTTCATACCGGTCCAGAGCTCCCAGGTGCGGCCCTCGACGTTGGCACTGCCAATTCTGGAACCAATGGGCTGCACGCCACCATATCTTCCAAGCCTGAAATGAAGATGTTAGTACATATTCACGGAGATGGCGTTTGGTGGTCTATTTACCAGATCATCAGCTCGTAGTCACCGCTGTAAGTGACGTGGTTAGGATCCGCAGCAGTGAAAAGGTCGTAAGCAACGTTGGCGCGAACGTTGGTTCCGCTGTAGGACCAAGCAGCAGCGGACTGCATGTTGCTGATGGAGCTGACGAGTCGCTTGTTGCTGATCTGAAGACCAGAGTTGGGGTAGGACTTGACGTTGTCCTGGCCGCCGGACCAGGTCCAGTCAGTGTGCCAGCCAGCACCGTTGCTGTTGGACCAGTCGAGGTAAGTGCATTGAGAACCGGAACCAGAGCCTTGGCCCCAACGGTTGTTGTTGAACTCGTAACCGCCGTTGGCGTAGTAAGAGTACTGGTCGCAGAGAGACTGGGCGAGTGTCACTGGGGCGAGAAGCCCGGCGAGGAATGCGAGAGAGGCCTTCATTGTGATGCTTGTTCTTGGAGTTCAAGAGTTTGGTCTGAAAGTGTTGGGTTTGAAGAGGCTTGTGATGTCTTGGCTGAGATTTCGTTTGACATTCACTCGAAAACTTATATACTTGCCTCACCTACAAACTACCCACTTAGTATGATAGCAGAATCTTGAGCCTCCATGCCTAATTGATCCACGGAATTTTCTCCGTGGCTACATCGGTGCTCTCATATGGCTCTACGGGCCGTCATTTCAGAGCAATGGGCAGTTGTTGAGTTATTCCAACAAACCTGAAGGACTAGAGTCGGTCCTTTTACATAGACGAGGACGCATTATTTGAGGTTTAATCCGAACTGCTCAGTAGACGCTGACGGGATACCCCACGAACTGGGTTTAGTTTGCCGGCTCTTGGTAAACTCCATGACCTGGGTTCTCCATAGATAATAATTGACGGTTCCTGAAACAGTCGTATTTGCACCAATCAAGTTGTTCCGCGAATGTCTGTATCATTTCCGCACCAGTAATAGTCTGTTTATAAGATGAATTAAAGTCACATCGTGCAACCTTGGAAATGCGCTCGTGACTAGCTGATCCCGGAGAAATGATTCCAGTTTGGGTGATACCCCAGCTGAAATATGGGACTGATTCTATCCAGTGCCTTGGAATGTTCACGGCCGAAAAGATAGTATAACCGACGGAGGGCATATTCCGTTCTAGAAAGGGAAAAGACTTGAGTGTGGGGTGCAGGCAAATGACGGTATCACGGCCCGAGAGATTGGATTGACATTACTCAATTGGGATGTTGGAGAGACATGACTGGTTTCTGTTGAGACGGGTGCGCCATCGATCGAGTCTAAGCATCAAATGCCGCCGCCAATGCAGTTTTTGTCTTTGATAAGAGACATTATACTTTGGTTGGTTTGTACTTGGAGTGGGGGATGGATCATTATATCAGAACATGGCTCATATTGCATGATGATTGTGTTTTATGTATATAAGAAGATGTCTGCCTCAAGTTTTGTCTATCATTCTCTACCCTACAATAAACAAGCATATTCCAATTGCCCCTCTTTTCTCCCTTGATGTCTTTCGATCGATCAGAAGTCAATGCCGAATTGGAATTAGTAAGGTAACATTCCTTGCCCGAAGCTATAACTTGATCATACTTATTACTGTCCCCTCTCCTCACAATGCAGTCGAAAAAAAAAGGCTGGAATATTACAGGCGCGCATCTTATGCTCAGAAGCATGATCTCCTGTTGCCATGACCGGGTAATTTGTCATGATGTTTCTACTACTACTCTACCTCTGTCGGACCTCGGTCAACCAGTCGTTACGTGACATCGCTCCTACGGCTAAAAACCATGTACCGCCCATCCAGCTGGGCGATTGCCACGTTTTGTCCTTCTTTTGTCTGTTCCCCGGATCGACACTTCTTTGGGAATATTCGGACCAATTAGTCTACCACTTTTTTCTCGAATGCATTATGTAAAGTAACATACTCCTCCTTTGACATAGATAGTAGCAGCCTTTTTAACCCGTGAAATAGGTAGTAGGTATAACACCTGGCAGTTTATGTATTTGTGTCCAAAATGGATGGTCAGTCATTCCATAATCTCTTGATAATCACATAATGTAATCTTGGAATAATTAATGTTCAAACATGTTTTGAAATGCGGGCTTAAGCTTTTTTCGGGTCTTGCATGCGAAATTAAAGTGCCACTATTAAAGGTTGAAACACCTCATTAGAGAGGAAAATGATCTTCCAAATGTCTTGTATGAAACTGTTAGCGTTTTGAAACATCCCAGTAACGAGGCGAGATACAGGGATTATATACGGACCCACCACCTCCGTTCTCCCTGATTTGACTCGAATTAGGCTCTATCCGCCAAGTTTATCCGTCGATTAACAGTCGTTTTGACTGTTTCGGGGTGAAAAACAACCTGAATATGACGAACTTAGTATGATCAGTTACCGGGATGTCCTTAATATGCCGTGGCTATCATCCAGGAGTGACGGCAAGGATAGAAACAAGATACATATATAAACAACTTGAACTTCACTCTGTTGGAAATCTTTTGAGACTTCTTCTTCAACAGGGACTGCAAGACAGAACCTATTCGCTTCTTCCTTCCATCTCACGAAAAAGACTCCTAGGTCAGCTTCATCTTCATCTTTATCCAGCAACATGCGTTCTCCTCTCGCTTTCTGTCTCGCCCTCCTGGGCGCTGCTCAGCTCGGAGAAGCCGCCTCAGCTGGCTGTGGCAAGGCTCCCCAGTCCAGCGGCACCAAGTCCATGCAGGTCAACGGCAAGAACCGCCAGTACATCCTCCAGCTCCCCAACAACTACCAGAACAACAAGCCTCACCGACTTGTTTTCGGCTACCACTGGCGCGATGGCAACATGAACAACGTTGCTCAGGGTGGCTTCTACGGCCTCCAGGGTCTTGCTGGTGACTCTACCATCTTCATTGCTCCCAACGGCCTCAACGCTGGCTGGGCCAACCAGGGTGGCGAAGACATCACCTTCACCGACCAGATGCTCAAGTTCGCCAAGGACAACCTTTGCATTGACGAGAAGCAAGTCTTTGCTACCGGCTGGAGCTACGGTGGATCCATGAGCCACAGCGTCGCTTGCTCCCGACCCAGTATGTTGCATCTTATAAGCTAGAATGACTGCAGTTATACTAACATTCTGAAACAGACGACTTCGCTGCTGTCGCAGTCATCTCCGGTGCTCAGCTCTCTGGCTGCAACGGAGGCAACTCCCCCGTCGCCTACCTCGGTATTCACGGTGCTGCTGACAACGTTCTCGGAATCAACCTCGGCCGCCAGCTCCGCGACAAGTGGATCGGAACCAACGGCTGCCAGCAGAAGAATGTCAACGACCCCGGTCCCGGTGCTCAGAACCACGTCAAGACTACCTACCAGTGCAGCCGCAAGCCCGTTACCTGGATCGCTCACGGTGGTGGCCACGTTCCCGACCCTACTGGCACCAACGGCGCCAAGTTCGCTCCCGGTGAGACCTGGCAGTTCTTCAACGCTGCTGTTGGTGGTGGCCGCAGCACTGGACGTCGCTGCTAAATGCATTCATTGAGGTAGCACGGACTTGTCAAGTCAAAGTGAGAAGTCGTGCTAGTCTGAGGGTGTGTGTGGGAAAACTTTATTCTTGTACATAGTAACCCAGAACCCGCGGGTTATGTTATATAAAACCAGTCCCGAATTTTGTGAACAGTATTTAGCCGGGTTGGTTTATCAGGCACCAAAAATACACCGCAGTACATACAACCATCAATCTAATAAAGTGAAATGTAGTTAAGATCTAACTAGTGATGTCCATGCATTTTTCAATCTTACATGTCTCCCGATATTCTTGTACTCGGTTCTGGACCACTTCCTGCTACTTGGAACATTTACTATACGTATAGCAGTTCCTATCATTAAATGACGATGTTGTCTGTCCCTTTCCAGAGGTGACCCCAAGACTCTTCAATACTTTGCCGTACAGTTGACATGACCTGTCCTTGTTGTAGCCGAAACTCATACATTGCTTGTTCTTCAGACAAGTTTCCGCACATGCATTTACACTCTTGACAAATGCTGTTGTACTTATGATAGACTTTGATGGGGCTCTCGCGCGTGTTACACTCCTGTTGCAAGTGGTCCGCGGAGGTGGCTTGGAGTTGGTGACGGCAGATGGTGTACAAGCAGGCGATGCCTTCTTCGCAGCAGCTGTCGCTTTGGCGGCGGCGGTGGTGGTTGCCTTAACTTGCTTGTTCTTCGACGACTGTGTTTTCTTATTCGTGGTGGATTTACTGTTTGTCTTGCCGGTGATTTTCGAACTGCTGGTCTTCTTTCCACCGCTCTTTGAGTTGCTGCTTTGAGTCGTCCCCTTCTGCTTGGTAGACTTTGTGTTACTCTTTGGCTTGGCCTTTTTGGTAGATGTTGGGTCAATTGCTGGCACTGGCTTTGACCCTGGGCGACTAGCGAATAGCCCGCTTCCACTGCCACCGATGCCATTGCCAGTCATACCAACCTCCTCGCTGCCAGATCCATCTTGACCAGTCCCGTCATTGACATAGCCTATGCAGCCTTCAGCAATAGGATCAGATTCCAAGGGCTCTATCAAAGGGAATTTGGTTGGTTCGTCATCGTCCCACTGATAGAATGCGTCGAGCGCATTTTCGAAGTGGATGTTCCAGGCAATTCCATAACAGTCACCCTCAATACCACCGCTAACTTCTCCGTCGTCACCAAGCTCGGCACTTGCTTGGAAACTACCTTCGAGCACAACTGAGGGGGTATCCATTATACCCCCTTTCGCTTCCCAGAGGCCGGCCAAGATGCTGAGCTTTACCCCGACGCTGACTGGTAAACCAAGACTGGCTTCTAGCTTGAGCTCACCAGTGGCTTCGGACCTTGGCTTGAAGACGGGAGTGAGGCCATTGGAGTGGCTGTTCGAACTGTCGAGCAAGTCCACCAGCACATCAATGTTCTCCCACTCAACTGAAGCTCCGATGAGTAATGTGCCGGTTGCCTCAATTCCGAGTCCAGCTGCGATACCGACGCCGATATACGGATCGACGGAAGCAAGCCCCGTGATACCAAAACTCCAAATGCTGAAGTCGATGAAGTCGTGGGACCATTCCTTCTCATATTTGACAAAGGCTTTGAGGCCCAAGTTCAACCCAGCCTTGAACTCCGCATTGAACTGTATCTGAGCGACCTCTAGGCCGCTGAGGATGCCAGCTTCGATTGTGCCCGTCAGTGATGCTTGACCACCAAACCCGCATTCGACACAGTAGAGGGCCAGACCATAACTCAAGTCACGCTCGACAAGAGAGGAATTGGCCCCCCGCTTGTGATGGCCGTTTGGGTCAGCAACTTCGCCTTTAGCGTAAGAGTCATCTTCTTCACCACCTTCTGTCCCCCACTGGATAAGCTTTGCAGCATTTTCCCATGGAGCATCTTCATCCACGCCCAGCAGGTCATCGTCAGAGAGGTAACGACTCCATTCAAAGGACCAAGTTCCAGACAAGCGCTTGTCAAGAGCGTGTGGCTCGAACATCTAGAAGATCGACACGTCAGTTTCTTTAATAGTCCAGCATAGGGATTAGACCTACAGCTCTTTTGTCAAGCGCACGTCTCACGTTGAGTGTCCCAAGCGGACCCCATTTGAGACTGAAGTGCTCGTAGACTTCTTTATACTCAGTGGAAGCTCCTTTAGCTGTGAAGGTCTTCGTATCATCAGAGAATGTGATGGACTGAGCGAGGAACAAATCATTTGCGTGATCCTCACCACAGCCATCGGCTGATGTGATAAAGATAATCTTTTTACTGCCCTTCCACTGGCTCTTGGCAAAATCGTATGCAGCAGTGCTAGAGATAACGCCAGTGAGTGCATCCTCCGTACAAGTGACGGTCGAAACAAATTTTGAATGGTCAAGAGGGACAACGGGGTATTGGAAAGTGAAGTTGGCCAGCGAAAAGACTCCATCGTCACGCTTCCGCATCCGCTTGGTACCTGGTTCTGAACCCGGTGAACCAGCCCATGCCAGCATAACATGAGTGTCGAGCTCGAAGATGGAAAAGTCTTTGGGGTCGACCTCAGGGGGTACTACGGGTTCAAGAGCTGTGATGTTCTCGCTAGACGCCGTAGCATTGGCATCGTCGCGACGGTCGAGGCGAGGTATGTCGATCCCCGGTGCAGCATATACATTGGAAACAAAAAGAAGAATAAGAAGGAAAGGCTTGATGCTCTGAAGAAGAGCCATGGTTCATAGTGACTTCAAAGTCAAAGATAGTATGTTGGAAGAAGAATAAAGACAAAAGAGAAACGTGGTAGACGTGTTAGGCAGTGTTATGGGAAACAGAAGATGGGTATGAGATCCATGACATAGGAAACATGGGAGCTCCATACAATTGTATTGCATGACTTTGCCCAATAACTCGAGGCTCAGAACAATCTCGAAACTAGAGCATCCACCACGTGAAGACGCCTCATTTCTGGAGATAGAGTCTGCTGTAAGACTATGCCTGAAGCCGCCAAGTTCAGCTGCAATCGGAGCTGTTTGGCGAGGTATCTTACGATTCTAAGTGCCCTCTGGTCATAGTACATTAGGGTAGACTCTTGACTGTAGCATCGAATAGAGTCTAAAGTGTGAGCCGGACGTGTTCCTCCGCTGCTTAATTCCACCGAGTCGGGATTGACTTGCACGAATGCGGGATTATCTTGTCTGACCATTTTACCTTTGGCATCAAGACTATATTACGCATTGATGGGTAACTGTATCAATATCGATAATAAGATTTATCAGATTCCATGTGGTTTCCTGAGTGCAGCTTGGTTAAGGGGTTGACTGGTATGGGCGGCCGATCCGAACTCTTAGAAGTAAAGATTTACGAGATCCTAGTGGCTGTTGAAGTTTGTGTATCAACACTAACAACTGCCCTGGAAGCCACGTGTGGGTAGAAGGACAGGGCGCTGGAACTCAAGCATTCCATTCCCCTTAACTACAGGCCAATCGAGCCAATGACAGAAGCGACTACAGGAAGTCTATCTCGAAGCGAAAGTCGCGTTCAGTGTCTCGGATTACCCATTTGGAGATAGCGTCTTGGTAATCAGGACAAGCTTTACAGCCACGTGAAGAAAGAAAAGCTTGTTTATTCCCAGGCTTTAGGATCTACCAGCAACGTATTATCGTTATCATTTAATCTTTGTCTTCTACAATGTAGATGTGCGTTGTTGACATTTACACGGCAGTTGATATATCAGTCATAAGAAGAACATCCCTTCCATACAAATATATCTGTCCGTATCTGGGTGACAAAAGAGAAAGAAAATAAATAGCTCTTCAATCACAGACCGTAGGGTAAACATCTGGACCTGAATCCGTACATTGGCAACAAAGATGCGGGATCTAGACTAGTCCACTCGCCTATTTCTCCAAGGTTCAAGTCGAGTCTAGTCACTTCTAACTTTCGAGATGCAAAAGCAAAATGTGGCTGGCTGAAGATGGGGAATGGAACTTACCCGTGTCTACCATTCCTATGCCCAAAGCCTGGTCGACGCCATTTTAATGAAAACATTCGCTTCTAAACTTTCACCTATTTTAGCTTGATTCAATTGAACATTGTCCATCGCTAGACTAGTCACAGGTCACAGGTATGGATGTTTGCAATTCTACCTCGCATCAAGGGCAAAATTCTCCGTTGTTCAAACTAGCTATCTAAGGCAGGCAATAGTCCGGATATGGATGATAGGGAATGACAGTTGTTCATTCTCGACAAAAGGAGCCGGGACTTGATCTGTATAAATCAGTCTTTGCCGGACCATACTGACTGATAGAACATCAACAGCACCGAATACCTTCCCCACATCATCACACAAACAAATCATCTCTATCTTCACAATGAAGGCCATTCTATTTTCTGCAGCCCTTATCCCCTTCCTGGCAGTTTCTAGTCTGGCAGCTGACGACGATGATGTTACCTGTCGCACAGAGCTTGGAAAGACATCAGTCGCAAAAGTAAAGACTGACACTGTCACCGAGACCGATACCATCAAGCCAACTACAACAATAACAGTGATCCCAACTGAGACCAAGCAGGTTGGCCGCTGGTCAACTGTCACCAAGTTCTCAACAAAAACCTTTACAGTCACTGGTAAGGGCGGTACAGATACTGTTAGCACGACAAGCACCTTGTTCAAGATCGCCACTGTCAAGGTTACTGCTACTGCCACCACCACTTCAACAAAGACTGGCACAGTCAAGTCCACCCGCACTACTGCAGTGCCTACCACTGCGGGCTTCAGATTCATCTCAGACACTGTCAACAAAGAATCTTTCGCGCCTATTGCTGGTCCCCGAATGTTTGCCAGAAATCCTCATGCTCCTCCCCTGATCAAGCCTGGCCTTAAAGCCTTCTCTTTCCCAAACAAGGTGCACTGTAGGTTCAAAATACTCACCAATCAAAAGTAAAACCAGTAGCTGACTCCTACATAGGTACCAAGTTGCTTCCCAACACGAACACCAGAACTATCAAGAAGACAGGAAGTCCTACCACCACCACTGTCTCTACCATGCGGACAACTGTAAAGACGGCGATCATTTCTACCACCACCACTCTCATTCCCGATGACGCTTCTGTCACAAAGACCTTCACTAGCACCATGAGCGTCACGACTTACTCCACTATTTGGACAACATCCACCAAGTCTGCCACTGCCACCAAGACAAACATCATCGCTGGCCCAACCGAGTACGCCGCTTGCGCAGAGGGAAACATGTTTGGTCCCGACTTTAACAGCGGAGGCACTGGATACTACGTCACCAACGTACTCAACAACGGCCCTGGTATCCCATCCGATTACCAGATCGTGTCAAACGGTGCTGACTCTGCAGGAGAGTGCTGCGCTTCTTGCATGAAATTTAATGGCTGCGAAACTTGGATTTACCGCGAGAGGAACCGCAACTGTTTCCTCCTTTATCACGTCATGGAAGATGGCGAAAAGTGCAAGTCACAGAAGAACCATCCCAACTTTTTTATGTCGAAGAAGGGCGCAGATACAGGTGCTGGTTTTGTTGTAGGAAACGGCGTATGTGGCTTTACATACAGCGGAAACAGCGATGGATCATTGTTCAGTGTAGACGTTTAAAGTATTTCATTTGTAGTTTTCCTTACTCCTATAATCGTTGAAAGAGATTCATGTAATATCAAGATTGATATTTTGCCAAGCTTCTGAGCAGTTAAGATGACATCAGCTACTGTGTTAGTATTCCTTTTAATCACCGTATCAAATGCACTCCTCAATGCAATAAACTTGCTGCACAATGAAAAGGATCAGACTGCGGACTTTCCTTTGTAGTATGTGGTGGCGTACTTATCCACATACATCGTAAATGAAGCAATGAGATCTGAATGAACCGATTATCGACCAATCATCGATCCAGCTCCCAAGTGAGAGTAAGACCTAACAAAGCGTGTCAGATCTTATTGTAGCCAAACTGCGCTGCGGAGTGATCCTAACAGCTCTATTTCAGAACGTTATTTCCATCATGCATTGATCGTTGTGCTTTTTGATACGTATGAGCAAAGCTCGCATACTCTAATTACGTATCCATATCCCCTATTGCACCCTTGTATTCTTGGTTATGGCTTGCGGAACGGAACGGAGATAGCGGATTTAATCCTTACCAGAGATTCAAGTCTGGCGTGAAACAGAGATGGTGTTAAGGAGATAAACTCGGTGATTATTGGATCAGTAAACTTGGGGTCGGAGTTGAACAAATAATAAATACCCACAAAGACCTCTGCTATACGAAAATAAGCTACAAGACAATACCTACCACATTATCTGCTAGTTACTGAATCATCCCTTCACAATGACCAACTTCGAAACCAAGCTTTTCATCAACAATGAAGTAAGTAGCGATAACTCTAAAACTCTTGGATCTGTCTGACTTTCTTCTCAAGTACGTCGACGCCAAGTCCGACAAGAGAATCAGCATCCACAACCCCATCGATGGCTCGTTGGTCTCAAGCGATGTCCATGTCGCTGGCCCTCAAGATGTCGATGACGCTGTAGACGCAGCTCAGGCAGCTTACGCTGGTCCATGGAAGAATTTTACAGCTGCTCAGCGAAGTGAATGCCTGGTCAAGTTTGCCGACCTTGTTGACTCCAAGGCAAAGGATATAGCCGAGCTAGAGACAATTGCTATGGGCCAACCCACTAGCATTGCTGTCAACATCACCAATATGATGACCTCTCTCTTTCGCTGTTAGTACTATAGCTTTCCGGTACACCACTCAGATCTAACTAAGATGTACTTTAGACTACGCTGGGTGGACTGACAAGATTCATGGCGAACAGCTGCCTCCTGAGGGCGGCGTCTACAAGATTATCAGCCACCATCCGTATGGTGTCGTCGCCGGTATTAGCGCTTGGAATGGTTCAGCCATGTAAGCCCCCTTGCTATCATGTTGTGCATCTGAATCCTAACTTTGACATAGTCAACTTGGTCTCAAGATAGCTCCCGCGGTAGCTGCTGGTAACACGGTACGGACCCCAAACAAAACAGCACCCATCCGGTAGTCTAACAAGTTGCAGACCGTATACAAGATGTCTGAAAAGTCTCCTTTGGGGATGCTCCAGCTTGGCCACCTAGTCAAAGAAGCTGGATTCCCACCTGGTGTCATCAACATTCTCAATGGTGCAGGGGAGACCGGTTCTCTTATGGCATCTCATATGAAGATACGTATGATTTCATTCACTGGATCTGGCTTTACGGGAAGAAAGATCTCCGAAGCAGCCGCCAAGTCCAACCTCAAGAAGGTGGCTCTAGAACTCGGCGGAAAGTCACCTGTTCTTGTGTTTAACGATGCCAATACTGAAAAAGCAATCGACTTGTAAGTAATCATAACTATCAGTGCTGTTTTCTAGTGTCACTAACGCTTTTTTTTTTTTTAGCTGTACCAACATGTTCCTTTTCAACTCTGGCCAGGTTTGTGCGGCCCCGAGCCGAGTTTATGTCCAGAAAGACATTGCAACATCATTCATCGAGACATTGAAGGCACGGTACACCCAAGCTGCTTCTGGTCTGGGAAACGACCCCAAGGATCCTTCGACCTTCATGGGCCCTCTTGCAGACGGTGCTCAATATGAGCGTGTGATGAGTTTCATTGATTCCGGTAACAAGGAAGCCGAGCTTGCGGTTGGTGGCCATCGTGTGGGAGATCAAGGTTACTTTGTCGCCCCGACTATCTTTATCAATCCCAAGTCCGACGCCAGGATCCTGCGAGAAGAAATCTTCGGGCCAGTCTTGACAGTAGTCACTTTTGACACTGAGGAAGAGGCTCTCGCACTGTCAAATGATACCGAGTATGGTCTTGCAGGTAAGCAACTGTCGTCAAGTAAACTCTGAGCTACGAAGTATGCTAACTATACATTAAAGCATATGTTTGGACTGAATCCCTGTCCCGAGGTTTGAGAATGTCGGATCAGCTTGAGGCGGGTGTCGTGGGTATCAATGGAGGATCGCTAGGTGCTATCCCTATGATGTCTGTTGGTGGATTCAAGCAGAGTGGTACTGGCGCGGAGTCTGGATACGAGGGTATCAGGGAGTACCTCCAGTCTAAAGCCACTCTGATCGCTATGAATTGATATTGGATAAAGTGTCAATTGTCTCAGACTTTTATTTGAGCCAGTAATTAGTCAATGCAATGAGCCATCTATGATTTCCTCACTTCGCGAGAATGGTAACACGGATTACAAAGATTGCTCAAAATGGTATATGATGGATCATATACGATGGTGTCTATCTGAAAAGAGGTCTCGCTTAAGCATCTTGATTATGCAGCCATGCTTTATGCTTATGTTTGCTTACGTAGAGACCACTCAAGCTTTTACCCGCCCATTGCCGCATAATATCATCCAATTACAAACACAAGTTTGAAGATTGTATCCTGTACAAAAGGCTTGTTTATTCGTATTGAGAGCAATACGACAAGGTATGGGCGGCCGATGCCGACTTGCCGCCCGCCCGTCCCTCCATTCAAGAAACCAATAAGAACAGATCAAGTTTCAAGGTTCATGTCCGAGTGGTTGCTCGTGGCGAACTACTAACTTATCGCCTGTTGAAAGGAGGAACGTCGAGGCTGTGGCATATCTATGTATTCAAAGCATTAAGTGCTGGGTACTGATGAGTCTAATTAAACTAGAATCGGTGTTAATTTAATGCATATTCTAATCCATGTTCCTCTTTACGTATCCTATGGCTAACGGTCTGATACTGTCTCGGTTGGGTCTCACTATCAACACTGACGTTTCGTGGTTTCGCTTGTCGAAGTTGTCGTACACCACGCCGACTACTATCTTAGTTAATAGATGCAGTAACTACGACGTAAAGGATCTCACCGTCGGATACACGGCACAGAATTCGCCACGGGTCTCCCCTGGCAGTTTTCTCCGACCTGTCGGCCGCTCTGTCAGAGACGGCTCCTCACTGGCTCGTGGTCTTCGTACCTTTTCGAAGAACACTTCGATCGTCGTGATCACAGCTTACCAAGGCACTTTCTTGTATCTTTGTAACAACATGAAAAGGCTCGTTGTGGATATAGACTAAGAAGGTAAAGGAAGGAGTTTACTAGACCCCACGGGCTATCCAGAAAGATCACAAGTATAAGAAGCTTCAACTCACCCGCTGTTTGTCTTAACCATCAAGATTCAGACTCACAATCATAGACAACAAGAACCCCTATTCCCAACACCCTCGACACTTCAAACTACACGATGCATTTCACCGGTCTTCTTTCTCTCGCCACCTTGGCCACCATGGCATCGGCCGCCTCCATCAAGGTCAACTTGTACGCTATTCCCTTCTTCTACGTCAGGTCCATTAACTAACCAACCCATAGCTACTCTGATACTGGGTGCCGTAACTTCATCGGATCCCGATTCATCGACTACAACCCCAACCAGGGCGGCACTTACCACAGTGGTGGACCCTCTGGTTCCCGCGGTGGACTCTACGTTGATTCCAATGGATCTGGTCTCTCCTGTAAGTTAACAACACCACGCATCTGATAGCCGGTTTATTGATAGATGAAATATAGACCGCGGCTTCAGTAACCACGCTGATGGTAGCTCGCCCTTTACTGGCAACCTCCGTGATGGTCAGTGCATTGGTACAACCAGCGGCCTCTATGCTGTTTTCACGGTCTAGATGGTCACTTTGTTGGTATCATGCCATCTGATTCTGTTGGAAAGGCTATCGTGTCGGAACCCTACAAAGATAAACATGAGGCTAGGATGAAATTTCATCGACCATCGGGTACATCATGCCCTGGGCATATGGATCCACTACAGTCATTTCCGTTACAACATATCTTCTTCAAGTATAAATAAAATCACTCTTTACCTCAATATGACGATATCTTATAATTAATATTAGCAGTGTAAGAAAGACAAAGTAATCGTAGCCATCTACCCAGTCAGTCCCCTGGAGTTTCTTTTAACTAGCATAAAGAAAGTTTAGCGGGAGATCTTGGTATAAGAATAATACACATCATTTTGCTAATAGTAGCCCCTGGTAAGTGACTAGCACATCAGTTTTTGGGTCCTTTGATTGGAAAAACTACTGCAAAGTAAACAATTGCCCTCGTCACGCTAATTAGTCACGGAACATGCAGTCCGCCCGAGTTGTCAAGTCTAACCACAAGGTCAGAAAGACCGTACTGCCTAACGTTGCATCCAATGCGCAACCCTCAACTTATAGTATTTGTCAATAAACATGAAAGACATTCAAGCTGTCTGCGGAATCGCGAAAATTAGTACTTGCACTTCTCGTGGCTTGTGTCAGCCGATGAAACTCGGCAGTGCCTGTGGATGCTAAGGAAAGTTTCAGCTAGTGGCATCTACAGCCGGATTCCATCGTCAATACGGTATTTAAACGAGCCGTTAAAGCTGGTAGATGACTAGACTGGGAAGAACGAAACCACCATGCGAATAAGCACCGAGTAATCTGCACACCTCTCTGTCAAGCCACTGTCCTAATCAGACCGAGCTGAAAGAATTGCTGAAGCAAGTGATTCAGCCGCATCTTACTGCATCTATACGAAGCCTAACTGCATTTTATTTCATGATGTTAATGATCATACGCTCGCTGGTGGCGTCCAATGGATGAAAGATTGTGTCAGAGTTTGCTTCTAAAGCGGTGCCTTGCAGATCGGCTGGCGGGTATGCTAGGACCATCTGGGGAGGGCCTCGGGAGGATAGGCCATATACTTTCAGCTTTGGACGCCACTTGCTGAATATTGCTTATCGACATTCAACGCACAGACAAACACCAATGAGTTAGTTCTCGTGATTTCAACTTGGTCCACACTCCACGCCTGACCGGCTTCAAATATTACGAATAAGTAATTTCGTTTCGACGCCACGGATATCTGTAACCAATGACACAAATTGTTTCTTCCAAATTTAACTCCAAAGGCAGTTGCCTCAACTAATGATGCAAACTAGGTTCTCGGTAATTCCATGGGAGCCCTGAAACATGCAGCTTCTAAAACATGATCTACCCGCGGTGCCTGATTAGCAAACGGTTTCTATCTTAACTATATAAGACTCCAAGATCTCATTTCCTGCTAATCTATCGTTACCAGCGTCATTGTCTTTTCCATCCGTTCTTTCTACTAAGTCTTGTCTCTCCTTTGTCCAAATGAAACACCTGTTGACACTCGCTCTTTGCTTCAGCACCATTAATGCTGTCGCGATCACCAACCCTCACAAGGCTGCAGGGCATGGCCATCCTGAAGGGAGCCTGCAGTTCTTGAGTCTTCGGGCCTCGGCGCCCATAGGCAGTGCCATCGCTCGTAACAACTGGGCCGTCACTTGCGACAGTGCACAGTCAGGAAATGAATGCAACAAGGCCATAGATGGCAACCGAGATACTTTTTGGCATACATTTTATGGGGCCAACGGAGACCCAAAGCCTCCCCACACGTACACCATTGACATGAAGTCAACCCAAAACGTCAATGGTTTGTCTATGTTGCCTCGGCAGGACGGCAGCAGAAACGGCTGGATCGGTCGACACCAAGTTTATCTAAGCACAGATGGCACAAACTGGGGTAACCCTGTCGCAACTGGTAGTTGGTTCGCCGACTCTACTACGAAATACTCCAACTTCGAAACTCGCCCTGCTCGCTACGTTCGTCTGGTCGCTGTCACTGAAGCGAGCGGTCAGCCTTGGACCAGCATTGCCGAGATCAACGTCTTCCAGGCTAGTTCTTACACAGCCCCTCAGCCCGGTCTTGGACGCTGGGGCCCTACTATTGACTTGCCAATTGTTCCTGCGGCCGCTGCGGTTGAGCCGACTTCAGGACGAGTCCTTATGTGGTCTTCATATCGTAACGATGCATTTGGAGGCTCCCCTGGCGGTGTGACTTTGACATCTTCCTGGGATCCATCCAGCGGTATTGTTTCTGACCGCACGGTGACTGTTACAAAGCATGATATGTTCTGTCCTGGTATCTCCATGGATGGCAACGGTCAGATCGTCGTCACAGGTGGCAATAACGCTAAAAAGACGAGTCTTTACGACTCACCTAGCGATAGCTGGATCCCAGGACCTGACATGCAAGTTGCTCGTGGGTATCAGTCATCAGCTACCATGTCAGACGGTCGTGTTTTTACTATTGGAGGTTCTTGGAGCGGTAACGTATTTGAGAAGAATGGCGAAGTCTATAGCCCGTCTTCCAAAACATGGACTTCTCTGCCCAATGCCAAAGTCAACCCAATGTTGACAGCTGATAAGCAGGGACTGTACCGCTCAGACAATCACGCGTGGCTCTTTGGGTGGAAGAAGGGTTCAGTTTTCCAAGCAGGACCCAGCACTGCAATGAACTGGTACTATACCAGTGGAAGCGGCGACGTCAAGTCGGCGGGCAAACGTCAGTCCAATCGTGGGGTCGCCCCTGATGCCATGTGCGGAAACGCTGTCATGTACGACGCAGTTCAGGGCAAGATCCTGACCTTTGGCGGTTCCCCAGATTATCAAGACTCTGACGCCACAACCAACGCCCACATCATTACGCTTGGGGAGCCTGGGTCAACGCCCAACACTGTCTTTGCTAGTAATGGCTTGTACTTTGCCCGAACCTTTCACACATCTGTCGTTCTTCCAGATGGAAGCACATTTATTACCGGAGGCCAACGACGTGGAATCCCGTTCGAGGATTCAACCCCTGTGTTTACACCAGAGATCTATGTCCCTGAGCAAGACACCTTCTACAAGCAAAACCCTAATTCCATCGTTCGCGTGTATCATAGTATTTCCCTTTTGTTGCCTGATGGCAGGGTGTTTAATGGCGGTGGCGGTCTTTGCGGCGACTGTACTACAAACCATTTTGACGCGCAGATCTTTACGCCAAACTATCTTTATGATAGCAACGGCAATCTCGCGACACGTCCAAAGATCACCAGAGCTTCTACTCAGAGCGTCAAGGTCGGTGGCAGAATTACAATCTCCACGGATGCTTCGATTAGAAAGGCGTCGTTGATTCGATATGGTACAGCAACCCATACGGTCAATACTGACCAGCGCCGCATTCCTCTGACCCTGACGAATAACGGAGGAAACAGCTATTCTATCCAGATTCCTAGCGACTCTGGTATTGCTTTGCCTGGCTATTGGATGTTGTTTGTCATGAACTCGGTGGGGGTGCCCAGTGTGGCTGCGACTATCCGCGTCACTCAATGATTTCTTAGAGTCAATTTTTATGGGATATTAATCTACTCAGCGATCAGTTAATTTGTTTCATTGCCTTCTTCAATTAACGTAGTCGTGGTTTTACAAGGCGGACATGTGCTCTTTCCGTTGAGTAAACTCGTGGACATGTGCAACGCTGTTCTTCTAACAGGTCACCCCTCCAGTCATGACTTGGTATAACCAGAGCAGTAATCAGATACGCCCTACTGTTAGGAAACAATAGTTTACCGTCGATATTTGAACTGATCTTGTGTCATTTCTGATACCGTAACCACGAGTGCAAGCTCCATCACGTCACTCTTCTCTCTGAAGTAGCAAAAGAGTATCAAAAAGAAGAGTTCAAACGAATGTTTTCAATTTGACAACTGCGCTAACAATCTCGCTGTTAAAGGGCCCGGTGGCGTTTATCATGAATTGATAGTTTGATAGCCTTTCCCGTGTATGCTGTAGCTAGGAGAGCTTTCATCATCCGGTCCAATCACGAGAGTGACGTCAACGATTTTAATCATGGAACTAACCTGACATGGTGGTTCAATTTGGATCCAAAAATGGGTCATTCACATGCTAATTGGTGTCAACAGCCAACAGCAGTAAGGTTAACCTGACAGGGGAGCTTGACATTTTACGCTTTGTTAATTATCATATGATCTAGAAGTCCAGTAATCAATGCACAAGGCCCAGAAAAGACGTGACTCACTTGCTCTGCCAGTCAGTCGGGATGCGGTGAGTTGTGGAGGAAATGACTTAACTTGGGTCTAGACCTACTTTCTCTTTAGTCGGTCATTCACATGGTGTTCCCAACCTCGAGGTGATTTGGCCCTAGAAATGGCCAATGGCATCAATTTGAACGTCTTCACTGTATCCATAACTAATGAAGGTTCCAGACTACGCATTGTTATCTTGGAGTCATATCGGCCGAGTGGTAGGATGAACTACCCTATATGAAGAAATGCCTTGACGCGTTCAGCTTGTCGAACGCGTTACGTCGGCAACGCTGTTGCAATAAAAGTGAGGGTCCTTTGTTTTCGCGTAAACTTCCTCCGTTAATAGACTGAAGCAATTGTTACCCTAATCTTGACGCGTTTTTGTCTAGGTTGCAAGAGTTGCTAGCCGACATGTCATCTCAACTTATGGCTGTTAGATCGGACATTTCGCATGTTCCATCGTGCATCGGATCCGGGGTAATGCATGACCCTAGTTACATCAAATCAATGTCATTGGCTAGAAGCATCGTCCGAGAGGGTCGTTGCTCCTCTCGTCAGAATCGTACATTCAAGCTTGGTTATCCCATCTCTGTGCCTCCATGTTACAGCTCCCAAACATCTGCCAACCTCTTTCCAGAAACATCACATTGTTTAACTTTATTCAAGTTTCTTATGCCAAGTTATCTCATGTCTTGAACCTCGGATGACACCCGACAGACATGCCCTTCCTTGTCTCCCCTGGTGACATGACCAATAACTTCCACGGACGATAGCATCAGAAAGAGAATAGCGTAAAAGTCAACAAGCTGAAACCCCGCCCGTTGGATTGGCAGACCATGACCGAGTAGGAAGGATCCTTGTTGAATACTGGTGGATAATTCATCCTTCTCCGCATTCCTCCCACTCTTTTATGGCAGTTTCTTTTGCGCTCCAATCAGCGAGACGCGCTTCTACTCAACTGTCACGCGCTGTAGAATGGGCGTATGTTAGCGTGTTTTCCACTGCTCCTGTCGCGTTTGGTCCTGAAGTTTGCAATGAACTGTGGCAGTAATTGCCTGCCTTCTCTTCCCCATGGGGCACCTCATGCACTAACCGACACTCTATTCCGCGTGTGTAGCACGTTTTATCCCTGGTCTAAAATCGTTACCAAGTAGTTCATTGGTGCGCAAAGAACTCCCAAATGTGCTTTATTTGTGCCGAAAACCTGGGGGTTTAGTTAAGTTTCTGGGGTAGCATGATATGCGAAAAACCATTAAATATCGAGGAGCCCGCTCTCTGTCGATCAATCTCCTCCTGCATCTGCACAATCACCGATCAATTGAAGCCATCATGAAGCCCAAGGTTTACCAATTCCTCGTCGGAGTTTTCGCGTCCTTTGGATCGCTTCTCTTCGGTTATGATCTGGGCGTTATTGCCCAGGTCATTGCCTCGCAGTCCTACCAAAAGACCTTCAACACAGATGATGGTTCCCCAGAAACGTAAGACGAACACACAATTTGAACATTTATTGATGCTGACCAAGATAGCGGAGCTGTTGTAGCTCTGTTCACAGGAGGAGCTTTCTTTGGTGCTGGGTTCGCAAGTCCCACTGCTGAATACCTCGGTCGACGATGGACCATCACCATCGGATCCATCATTTTCCTCCTCGGAGGCGCTCTTCAGACTGGTGCACCTCAAATCTCATACCTGATGGCTGGTCGATTCCTCGCTGGTCTCGGTGTTGGTTTCTTGACCATGATCATTCCTCTGTATCAAGCCGAAATTGCCCATCCTTCGATCCGAGGTGCGTACCACAAATCTCCCCACTTTGAGTACCCAGTTTAATAAGCATAAATCAACTGACCTGATCTTCTCGCTACACAATAGGCCGAATCACCGCTCTCCAACAATTCATGCTGGGCATTGGTGCCTTGATCGCTTCTTGGAGTGGTTGGGGTACATACATGCACTACACCGACGACCGACAATGGCGAATCCCTCTCGGAATCCAGTGTGTTCCTGCGCTCATCCTCGGTTCCCTCATCTTCATCTTCCCCGAGTCTCCTCGTTGGCTTATGGACAAGGGTATGCAGGAGAAAGCCCTGTTCACCCTGGCTCGTCTGCACTCCAATGGCAACGTCGATGACCCCTGGGTTCGTGCGGAGATTGAGCAGATTCAGGAAAGCATCGCCGACGAGCATGCCAACGAGGCCAAGTCCTACCTTGAGCTATTCCGCAACATGTCTTGTTTCCGTCGTCTTTTGATCGCTTGTGGTCTTCAGGCCTCCATTCAGATGACTGGTGTTTCGGCCATCCAGTACTACTCCGTTGCTATCTACGAGCAAGCTGGAATCAACGCTGCCGATGCTCTCAAGTACCAGGCCATCAACTCCATCATTGCGCTTATTGCCCAGGCTCTTTGCATTGCCTTTATCGATCGATTCGGTCGTCGCTGGACTCTGATCTGGGGTAACCTTTTCAACTGCTTGACCTTCATTATCGCCACCATCATGCTGGTTGTCTATCCTCCTGGTTCTGGTAGTGCGGCTCAGGGTTGGGGTTTCATCATCGTTACTTGGGCGTACAACTTCTCTTTCTCGGCTACATGCGGACCTCTCTCTTGGATCATCCCTGCCGAGATTTTCGATACTCGCACTCGTGCCAAGGGTGTTAGTCTCGCCACCATGACCTCTTTCGCTTTCAACACCATGATCGGACAGGTCACTGGTATTGCTATGAGGGCTGTTGGCTGGAAGTACTATCTTGTTTTTGTCATTTGCAACTTCACCAACGCTCTTTGCGTCTGGGCGTTTGTACCAGAGACCAAGCAGATTCCTCTGGAGGAGATGAACTATCTCTTCACCAACGCTCCTTGGTTCATTCCCTCCGTCAACAAGAGCCAGTACACTGCCGATTACCAGGCCGACTTGGCCCGCAGGGCTGAGAGGATTGACGAGAAGCTGGCTGCTGAGCATGAGACCGGCGAGCACGTCTCAAAGATCTAAAGTGACACTGAGACTGGCTCACCATCAACTTTAGCTTTGGTGATCTAAGTAGATTAAATGTTTAGTATAACTTCATAATTCGTATCATAATCGCAAAGAAAATTGCCGTGACAGAATATTTTGATACTACCGTAAATTCGCGTAAAATTGGTCGAGGGGAGTAAGCCAAATAAATCACATCACTGGGCCTTGCCCTATGGATCACTTCTCCATATCGTGTAGACCGGATAATAAAGGAAAGAGAGTGGACTGCAAGATGATAGTTTTGTTCGACTAATGATGAATACTGTATGGAAAGCTAGCATCTCTGTTCGTGTGGATCTGTGGTCTGTTCCCTTGAACAACAGTCTGTTCTAAGAGCTTGGACATCAAAACGTGACTATCTGAACACCAGAAAATGGCACGAACATCAGTTTGACCCCAACAAAGACACACTTCGCATTGACTCTCTTGGGTCAGTCCTACGTTTGGTCTCTTTACATTAAACTTTTTCTCTTTCCCACTGCTGAATTTGAAATGCCAAATAATTGTATCTATTGCAGGAACGAACATCTCGAGCGACACGATCCCAATCCTTAGAGTACTTGCTACCAAGGTTCAGCAATTACTAGGCTTGGGCACAGAGTTAGCAAATTCATATTTGCAAACATCCACAAGTTTGCAACTGGCACCGATGTTGCCCTCTCTACTCCGACCAAAGATGTAACACGCGACGATCTTCCACTAAGCCCGCGATACCCCTCGACGCAAATAATAATTCTATTTCCCTTTATACTACAAATAGATCCCAGCTAAATATCTCTCTAGCCTGACTTCGACCTGATCAAAGAGATCTGCAGGTTCGTCCTGTCTTTCTAATACCGAGCCTATACTGCCAGCAACCGCCGCTGCCCTCCTGCGACCCGAGACGATTCCTACCATATTTATAACCATTTCCGCCACCCGTCGACTTGAATTTGTCTTGGAACCTTCGGTTACGTTGCCTTATCCTTTGCGTTATGAGTCTTTGCATTCGTAATATAGGTATTTGAAGAAGGGTGCTTCCATGATAGTCTCTATTGGAAGCGTGTTATATCTGCACTTGTAGTAACGTCTTGCACCTATCTACGTACATGCACAGGTTTACACCATATGACTAGCCGAGTTACGGGCTGTGCTTCAAGTTTGGAGTATGCCTCGAAGCTACGTTACCACGGTTTCTTTGAGTTCGCAAATTGCCCAAGATAATAAGCTAGCCATAGTTGAAGGACCGCCAGGCAGCTGACAGGCCATACCAGAAACTGGCCACCTGGGTGTAGGTGATAAAAGCATAGACCAGTTTATGCCATTCATACGGAGAACTTGGTTTGTTTATTTTTGTACCCTGGAGCTTAGAGGTTAGTTTATACATTCATTGTCGTGAAAGTTCAACCCATCAAAATCAAAATTTACAACTCTGCCAGACTCTGCAATGGTTGCCTAGGGGAGGAAAAACCTTGATGCACTTGATTATTCATATATATTTCACTGCTCTATCTTTATTCCCTCTTGACTCTTCTTTACTTTTCACATCCACCTTCGCACTTATCGCAATCATCATCCCCAGCAGCGTCACCAGCAGCAGCATCACCAGAAGCATTATCATCAGAAGCAGCATCACCAGAAGCATCGCCATCAGCAGCATCACTAGAAGCATCTTCATCAGAAGCATCTTCATCAGCATCGTCACCAGAAGCATCGCCATCAGAAGCATCGCCATCAGAAGCATCGTCATCAGCATCGTCAGCACAAGCATCGCCAAAAGCATCTTCATCAGCAGCAGCGCCATTGTCAACAGAAGCGTCGTCAACAACAGCGTCATCAAGCTATTGCCAAAATGGATCCCTTCCAAACCCTCCCCCCCGAGGTACGCGTCCAGATTCTTGCGTGCCTGGGCGACTGGATTCCTGTCGCTAAGGCCTCTGCTTTCATGCATGCCACATACAAGACGAACAAGAATGATATTCGACACCGGTTCTACAAGCAAGAATTCGACAAGGAAATGATGCAAGACGCGTTGGCGATCGCACAGTTCCCTGCTGTCGAAGCCCATGAGCGCATCATGTCTCCGTCAATCAAGCAACATGCTGAGAGATGGTTATCTCAAGATTTCGTGTACCCCCCCAAGGACAGCGCTCTTTTGGAATCGTTCGATAAAATCTATCGCGGTCTGCGTCAACTCACCGAGAAAACCCTTTCGAAACCGGGAGCTTGCGGGACCTTTAAGCTCGAATGCTTTTCTACTGAACATCGAGCCCAGCATGGAGTCAAGCGCACCTTGATCAAGGTTCCTTCCAATGTATCCGTGGTCGATGACTTGAGCAGTCATGCCCAGAAACAGTTTTACGAAGTGTTCCTGCGAAAAAAGGTCATAGATAACTTCATGGTCTATGCCAAGTCTCCCAAAGAAGCTGTCCAGTTCAACAGAATGCTTCTCAAGGACAGAAAAGACGCCCAGGAATAGGGATATTTTCTTGCCCATTCATGGACTGGCGATCTTGGCGAAGCGTCGTCCTTGTCTCTGGTGACGATCGAGTTCCCAACTGTAGAACGTTATCATCAAGACAGAAGGCAGAAGACAGA